>OX451736.1:225619739-225944739 GCA_948472305.1 Vicia faba | reverse complement strand
TGGCGACTTTACTGTAACGAGTCAGGTAAATCATTGGCTTGGTCTCAAATTTTTCACCGCTACACCCACTTAGAATCCTTCAATGCTTCAGCTTCATTGACCGGTTCGACATCTGCATAAAAAACATAATGTACCAGCTCATCTTCATCATCGACCACATCATCTGATGTAATCACACAATCTTGCAATCTTGCAGGCATGTGTCTTGTTCTCTGAAGTCTCCTTGTACTTGGTTGATCTCTAACTTCCTCTTGTCGAACTTCTCTTTTCACTTGAGTTTTTAGTTCTTCAAGTAAGATTCTCACTTAATCTTTCTTGACATTTTCAATCCAATCTCATTCTTTAAGCTCATTTATGATCACTTCTCTTTAAGCTCATTTATGACTTTACAGGCGCATTCATCAAGAGACAAGAAAGGAAAAGGAAAGTGGTTCGACAATAAATGTAAAGGAGGCTACAATAATTCGACTGGAAGAGGAGACCAGTAGGAGGGAATTGTGTCGAATCAGAGAAGACCCACATACCAAGGCAACCAAAGAGGTGTTGTTGGAGGTAGAGGAAGAGGCGGTGGTCGAAAGCTTGACGAAAGTCACATTCAGTGTTACAATTGTTAGAAATATGGTCATTATTCGAGTGATTGTCCAAAAAAGCGAAAGAATCAAGAAAGTGATGCAAAGTTCGTAAAGTATGAAGAATAGATGATGTTGATGGTCACAATAAGAGATGAAGAGAAATGTAAGGACCAATGATACTTGGATTCATGATGCTCATCACACATGTCTGGAAGGAAAGATTAGTTTGTCAACATAAAACCTTAAATGAAGAACATGGTGAAATTCGTAAATGACAATACTCTAGCAGCTGAAGGTATTGAAGATGTTATGATTATGAGTAAAGATGGAAAGAGGTCAATAATTTCCAATGTGTTGTACATACCAGGCATAAAGAGCAATTTTCTCAGCATAGGGCAGTTGGTCATGAAGAATTATAAAGTGTCGATCGAAGACAAGATGATGAGAGTTATTGACGCAAGAGGAAGGTTAATCTTGAAGGCTCATATGTCTCAGAATAAGACTTTCAAAATTGAACTAAATATGATGGAGCACAAATGCATAGCAACTGCAGCTAGCAGAGATGAATATATATATATATATATATATATATATATATATATATATATATATATATATATATATATATATATATATATATATATATATATATATATATATATATATATATATATATATATATATATATATATATATATATATATATATATATATATATATATATATATATATATATATATATATATATATATATATATATATATATATATATATATATATATATATATATATATATATATATATATATATATATATATATATATATATTCATCTCTGCTAGCTGCAGTTGCTATGCATTTGTGCTCCATCATATTTAGTTCAATTTTGAAAGTCTTATTCTGAGACATATGAGCCTTCAAGATTAACCTTCCTCTTGCGTCAATAACTCTCATCATCTTGTCTTCGATCGACACTTTATAATTCTTCATGACCAACTGCCCTATGCTGAGAAAATTGCTCTTTATGCCTGGTATGTACAACACATTGGAAATTATTGACCTCTTTCCATCTTTACTCATAATCATAACATCTTCAATACCTTCAGCTGCTAGAGTATTGTCATTTACGAATTTCACCATGTTCTTCATTTAAGGTTTTATGTTGACAAACTAATCTTTCCTTCCAGACATGTGTGATGAGCATCATGAATCCAAGTATCATTGGTCCTTACATTTCTCTTCATCTCTTATTGTGACCATCAACATCATCTATTCTTCATACTTTACGAACTTTGCATCACTTTCTTGATTCTTTCGCTTTTTTGGACAATCACTCGAATAATGACCATATTTCTAACAATTGTAACACTGAATGTGACTTTCGTCAAGCTTTCGACCACCGCCTCTTCCTCTACCTCCAACAACACCTCTTTGGTTGCCTTGGTATGTGGGTCTTCTCTGATTCGACACAATTCCCTCCTACTGGTCTCCTCTTCCAGTCGAATTATTGTAGCCTCCTTTACATTTATTGTCGAACCACTTTCCTTTTCCTTTCTTGTCTCTTGATGAATGCGCCTGTAAAGTCACATCACTCTCCAACTTGCCTGGAGCTCTTTCAGCGATTCTTTGTTCATGAGATTCAAGCGTCCCTTGAAGCTTTTGCTTCGACAAAGTTAACATGTTCTTCGACTCTTCTATGTCAACTACCACATGGTCGAACTTCGGAGCCAAAGATCTAAAGATCTTTGAAACAACAGCTCTTGTTGTTAACGTCTCTCCATAAACCTTGATTTGATTCACTAATTTCATAACCATAGTGAAGAAATCAGATATGCTCTCACAATCTTCCATTTGAAGCAATTCATACGTTCTTTTGTGAGTTTGTAACCTCGCTTATTTCACCTTCTCATCGCCTCCAAATGATTTACTCAGAACTTCCTAAGCTTCTTTTGCAAATTCTATATCACTAACCTTTTTGAATTTGTCTAGACTCAGACATTGATGAATTATAAAGAGAACTTTATAATTCTTCTTTTTTGATTCTTTGTATTTTGCCTCTTCTTCTTCTAAAGTGTCTTCTTCAAGCGGTTCTAATCTATATTTCACAAGATCCCAAAGATCTTGATAATAAAACACAACCTTCATCTGCTTGCACCAATTCTCATAGTTATCAGCTTTAAGAATTGGAAGACTTGCTGGAAAATGCCCGTTTGGATGATCCATTGCCATCGTTCTTGCTTGCCTTGAATCGCTCAACCGGAGCTCCTGATACTAGATAATAAAAATCTACTAAATCTATGATGAATTTCGATCAATCTTGATGAACAAGATTGTTATCACCACACAATGACAATGAAAAGAAAATTAAAGAAGAAAGGAGATTTAGGATTTCTGCAGCGTAACTCTCTGCCCATAAACTGTGGAAATCTTTATTCACTTTGCAACTGCAAAATTCTATGAATACTCCTTCTGGGTTGATTACAAAAATAGGGGTTACTCCCTCTATTTATAGTTTTAGGTTAGCTTGCTCTCTAAGCCAAAGCCCAAAACACAAAAGCTCAAAATACCTATTTTGAATCTAAATCGAATATGGGTGTAGTAATCTGCTTACAACACTTCGACAACTACCTACAACTCGACAGACTAAACTTTTCGACACACCTTGTGTCGAGCAACAACCTGCTTCGACACAAGAATTACACTTTCAACATATCTTGAGGTCATATGAAACTTTACGTTCATGTTCTGAACACTTTTACTAAAAAGGATACTCGACAAAATTTGTTATTATTTAAGAGATAGGCTGCTAGGTTCAAAATCTAGAATCGCAACGTTAAAATCATAATCATGTAAAACTCTTTCAAAATCATAATTTATACCATAGATCTCACTGCCTTTTAATATATGAGTCGACTTTTTATTAGCTTAATCATCTTGTTTAAATGAATATTTTTTTCTTTTTCATTGATATTCTTGCAGCCTATGTATTATTTTTATTGTTAATATATCACATAAAATAATATCAATTATTGGTATACTTAGAAGAGATAGAGCTTGAAGAAATTGTTGATAGAAGTTAATGAATATAGCAAAATGCCAAAAACCTACCTCAGCAAAAGAAATAAAATAACAATAAGCAAGATTCTTGCATTTAGATTTTATGCTCAATTTAGTCACATAAAAAGATTGGGTGTCTATTTCACTTTGCAAGTGTTGCAAAGTCATAGAAGAGTGATTACGAATTCTTATTCAAATATAAATATTAATATATCTATAAGGAATCAGTTCATTATTAGAAAATTCGACATTGAAATCTTAAGAACAAAAGTTTAAATAAGTTTAAAAACAGGTTAACATAATTGATAATTTTTTTTTTAAATCTCTATTAATTTTAGTATTCAATTTATATTCCTCAACTCATAAGAACTATTATATTAAGCCAACTTAATTAATAGTTACACAGAAAACACGAAAAACAACTATTCTATTAAACAAATTTAATTAATAACTATGCAGAATACGCGAGTTTAAATATGTAACATCATCTTATTCATTTTTAAATGGTAATATTTCACTCATAAATTACTCAACAACTTAGATATAATGATTTTGTATGTAGAATGAACGTAACAACAGCCTAAAAACACTAAATTTAACATCAACTTATTGCAAAGGGACACCTGAAACAGAAGATCAAAAATATTCTGTGAATGATAAACACACGTATGATTGTAGATAATTTAGCACAGAAAATATCAGAACCTGGGACCAATTCAATAGTCGTAGTGTTTCTGCTTGAAATAGAAATAGATTCAAAACAAGACAAGATTATACTAGTATAATTATTTAGCTACTAAAATGATTGTAAATGTAATGGAAGGGTCAATTACTTGATTTCTTTTCAAAAAGAAATATAATTGTTTTTGTCCCTTTTCTCATCTTTCAAACTTCCACTTAATTGTTTTCCAACTGCACCTCACTGATTAGTTTTTGATCATCATCCCCAAGTCAAGACAAAATTAGAAATGTCATCATGAAAGAAAATAACCTATATGTCATTTGCTGGTTTCCCTAATGGCATCATCATACAAATATGCCACCCAGTGTGAATATTTAATGTTTAATCTCACATCACACTCATAAATTTAATTAACTAGAAAATAAAAGATTTGGGAATCTTCTAAATTTGTCACGCAACAATTGATTTAATAGTAATTAACACTGAATTTTGATAGAAAAAATTACAGTTGAATTCTCCACCATAACAATCGGCAGGAGAGACTCATGAATAAATAGATCAATATCTCATCATTATCATAAACTAACAATTTCAATCTTCAATCTAAAAATTCATGATAAATATGTAATAACTTGTAAAACGATAATCATGATTAATTCTCCAACATTAAAGGTAGATTATACTAATACCATTCAAAATGTATAAATTAGTAGAAGAAAAAATTTAATAATGTATCTGTATGGGGTCGGACACTTCTACTATTACTTGTGATTATGTTTAATTTATTATTTTTTTAATTATTATTGATATTACCGTGTCAATATCGCGATCGTTTTTGGAGTGTCTGGATTTCATAAGTACTATACTATCTCAGCAGTGACACTAACTCCTGTTCTATTGGTGTTACCGTCAATAGCGCCGGCTTCACCGGTTATCACCGCGGCTGCTGTTGATACAATAGTTGCGGTGGTAACAGTGGATCTCTTACGTTTCTTCTTCTCGTAAGGGATTCCTCTAGCTTTAGCTTGACCTTCTCTAACCTCTCTGAGATAAATCCTAACCGCTTTAGTTCCAAACGGATTACTCTCCTGTTTACCGCCGTTTTCCTCGAAAGCGGCTCTGAGACGTCCGATGAGAGCGTCGAGGCTTCCCCAGGCCTGCTTGAGCGGACAAGCGCACGGCGAAGGAGGGTTAGGGTGTCCGAAATAAGGACAACCGGTCACGTGCACCTTCGTCTTTCCGAATTGATCGAGGTATTTCAAAAACTCAATCACGTGCGCTCCGCTGCAACGTGCTAGTGTTAACGGTGGTTTGTGGTTTGGAAGATACTGCTGGAACGTGTTCCAGTCTCGTCGCTTTTGTGACTCGTAACGGCTTGGTGTTGGCGTTGGCGTTGGTGTTGGTGGTGGTGATGAGTTCGGTTGAGGTAGTGCTGACGGCGGCGGTGGTGGAGGTTCTCCACCCGATGCAGCTTCCATTATGACGGTGACTTTTGGTTGAGAGAAGGATTGGTATTATGGAGAGGAAGGAGAGAAGAAAGAGATGGGGGTGATGGGACGTAAAATAGTTTGAATGAATGAATAATGGATTTTGAATTGAATTAATGGGGGAGTGGTGGTGGGGACGAATTATAGAGTGTGGAGAGATTGTTTACAATTTCGCAAACAGTGGGGTCATCTTGACGTGACGGGATTGGAAATTGGAATTACCATTTATATTCACTACTACTACTACTCTACTATAGTATGGGCTATGGCCCTCTCTCTACAATACTATACGATTTTTTATTTCTTACATGACAGGAAAACAAATACACTAGTAAACAAAAAGGCAAAATTGATGAACTACTTAAATGTCATTTTGATTCCTCTAAATATAGTAATTTTCTTTTTTTAATTATTTAAACATTTTTTTTAAGAATAATTATTTTAAAATTTTCTTTTCATACTTTTAGTCTCTCCTACTATATAACTATGGTCAATAACATTCTAGAACCCATAAAATTTCATAATTAATTTATAATTAAAGTCATAATTAACCTTTAACAAATTTAAGATCCAAAAAATTGATATTATTCATATAAGTAATTAAAATCCTAACTAATTTATAAGTTTATTTATCTCATGTTTATATTTGATTATTGTTGAATTTTTTTCACTATTGCAATTATAAAACTAGTGCAAACAAGAGTTTCTTTATTTCTATAACTTTGTTTGGTTGGTTTATTACTCCCTCAAGTTTTATATAAGTAATTTTATAAAAAAGTTCACTTTTTTAAATATATATTTAAATCTTACATTATTTCTAATTTTATTCTTATTTTTTATCTTGAAAGTCGTTTAAAATCTAAAAAAAAAAAAAGAATTATATTTAAAATAATGACATTAAATATAATGATTAAGATGATTTTTGTTTATATTTAAAATTATATAACTTTTTTTGTTGTTTATATTCGAAATAAGAGTACCTTGTTAAATCAATACGTGAAAAGGCTATAAAATTATAACAACTGTTTTTATTATTTATGCAACTTTTTACTAGGTTTGGTTTTCTAACTAACCAATCAACCATGCTTTGAATAAAAAGGACACAGTTAATAACTTCTATTGACCCTTGAAAAATCAGCTTTTTTAGACGAGATATTTCACTATGAGATACCTTCGAATTGTGACGCATGTCCTGCAAGCCAATGCAATATAGTTCTTCTCATTTAGATGTATAAGACTGAAAATCAAAATGGAGCATATGATAAAATTGAAATGATCTACTAGAAGCGCAATGGGTACTCCAACCTGAAAAGGCAGGAGGGGTTCATTTTTGTTATCTTTCTTATTTTTAATTTGTATTATATTGTAATGGTAATTTGTTTTAGGGTTAGAGACTTAGAGTAATCGACTTAAGAATTTTAGAGAGATGTAAATGAAATTAATTTGTCATTTTGTCAACAAAGATATCAGGAACTATTAACATGAACTGACTTCATTCTTGAATTCAAGTATGATGTTGATATTAGCTATGTGGTATGACATGTCAACATCTTGTCATACTGACATTGTCACGTATTAGTGTCACGTCAGTTCTGTTAACGGATGTTAGTAAGAGAGACTAAAAATATGGATGTTAATTTTTAAAGGAGTGAAGGAAATGTTAAAAGAGACTAAAAATGAAATGTGTTATATTTAGAGAGACCAAAAAGATATTTAACTCTACTTTTTAAGAAGCTATTTGAGGAGTTGGTTATAGATTTTTTTATTTATTTTAGGAATGAAATTTAAATTAACACAAAAATAATTTTATTTAATTTTTGCAAACGTTCCACCGTATAAGCTACGTTAATATCAACAATTTTCGAATAGCAGTTTTTTTTTGTCTACCGATCAAGCCACCCGATGTAGATGCATCTAAGTTTCATAGGTCGTTGTTACGAGATATTTTCACTGAAGGCTAAAGAGTCACTACTGTAATGGAGATAGTGAACCTGATTGAAAAGAGATTTATGAAAGTCTCTTTTGAGAGAGAAAATCTATTGCTACCAAATGTCACGATAGATGAGAAACTTTTTTAGGAATTGTGCTATGATAAAAGTTGTATTATGGTTTATATTTGATTTCCTAGGCTTCACTAATTGTATTATGATCAAAGTTCCCTTCTTGGTTTGACATGTTGCGAGTTCTCCAATTAAGGTAGATAGAGACACCCTGAATGTAGATAGGGGAAGGTTTGAGAGAATTTGCATAGAGATTTATCTGACCTTACCGGTTGTCGAAAAGGTTAATGTTAATGACCATTAGTACAAAGTGCGGTATGAAGGTTTTCACATTATTTGCTCCAGTTCTAACTATTATGGACATCATGCCCATGATTGCAAGAAAACACCAGATAATCTGACGCAGCCGATCGTTCTTCTGGTGGTGCAACCAAGAGGTCCGCTGGACAATGATATTTTCCATAAGCAACAATTAACAAATTTGCATCGGGAAGTGAGCAAAGATAGCACCGAAATTGTAGAACAAGAATTTGGAGAAATAAATGTAGTTCATGGTGATTGGCTGGTGGTATAGAGGAAAAAATACAACAAAAAAAAGTCAATTATGATAAATGAAAATCTCTACCCAATAATGCGCCTAGAGATCTGTGGAGTTTTAAAATCAAGGGGATTGGTGTTTCTTTAAAAGGAATAAGCGATGAAAGCAAAAATGTTGGACCTAATCAACTTAATGAAGTTTTCAAAAAACGACGATTTGATAAGAGTGGATCCACCCTAGACCCGCTTCAGCCAGCACACAGAGGGGACCCTTTCACCAATGCCAAGTCCACCATTTTGGAACCACATCTTACTATTAGTGGACCTTCGCACAAAATTGAGCCAACTTTTAATTCTTGCCCAACATAAAAGGGTGTGCTTAAGACTACTAAATACACATTTATCGTTCCCATAGTAAATTTAGATTTGATGACCATTACATGATACAAAATTATGCATTTTGAACCAACAACAAGATGGAAATAACCAATGCGCTATGGGTGCTACTCAAGAAAAGGAAGTTGTTTGTGAAAATCTCATTGAATGGGAGCTGACTATGTAAATTGTCTCATGTCCGGAACTTGCTTTGTTACCTCCATCAACTTGTCTAATTATGTTAGGTTTCAAAGAAATCACGGCGCTCTCTTGGAATATTCAATGATCCTCTAATAATAAGGTTTAATTCTTGCAAATTGTTTTGCGGGAGTTATAAAAACTCCCGCTTATACATTCTCACAATCTGATTGCAGGGGTTTTAGCTAATCGTTGATATCGTATTTAAACAGCGGGGATTTTATTGCAGAGGTTCAAAACCCCCAAAAAAATATTGAAATTGAATAAAAAAATAATCTTCACAATACTCAATAGTTTATAAATATATACTCAAAATAACATAAAATATACTACAAATATAAAAATGTTATCTCAAAATAACATAAAATATACTATAAATATAAAAATATTGTAATACGATTACCAAAAATAAATGGGGAGCTAAAACATGCTCATAAAATTCAATCTTCTTGCCGTGTGATCCTTTGTCCAAGCCAATATGTGTAAGAAAGAAAAAAAAATTCAATAATAAATTGTTAAGTACACAACATTCAATACAGTCTACACAACTTACATTAGATGCACATAAATAAGAGCAAATCCAATTTCATTTATAATTTATTTTTAAAAAAACTATTAACATGCATATCTGCATGTAAATGCATTGAAGCCGACCACGTGAACTATGTTGTCTTCTGCAACGAAGAACGAAAAACAGGACCATCATGTATTTAAAAGTTTGGTACCTGCCAACGTTCAAAAGTGAAAACAGAGCCTATAAAATTCCACACAAAAATTAGCTACTTGGTACTACTGATAGATTCATGCTCTTTTATCCATTGTACTTTAAAATTCAAAGGTTAAAATTTGACGATTTACAAAGTCAATACAAATATAACGTTAATCATAATGAAATTCCACAATCAAGCTTGGAAATTCGGGATTTGACTTCTCTAGAGAGGATATTTCATTTCTTTTGAGTATAAAATAAGTGACAACCTTAACTAATGATAGGAAACACAACTATTGATAACATATCCCAACTGTTTTACAAGTCCATTCAGCCATTAACCAATGAATACAAATAAATATAGGACTAACCATATGTCCATTTCTGTACATATTATGTTTGTACTGTTTTTATAAACATGTTTCAATATGCATTCACTAGTAAAAATTAGAATCATTTTAACATTTAAATTTAACTAAAAAATTTATTACACGCAAGATATCATAGTTGTTGTTGAATAGTGCAAACAGATGATAATACCTCTCCAACTGCAGTGGAGGGTGTAGAGTCAACTTCTTAATCCAAGTGGTATTTTGAATTCGAAAGTGTTGTGTAACCCTAAAATTATTTTTAGGTTTCAAATGAGAATTGGGGAAATCAAATTAGAGATAAAAAATGAAAACTTACTAGAAATGGAGAAGATCGACGAAAAACATTAACACGGTTCAGCTCCAAAAAAAAAAGAGATATCCTTCTATACCTCTTAACTCACTCACTACGAGAACAAAAAATCATTTAAATATGAGAGGTTCAGTGCACTGCGAACGACAAGATACAAAGGGGAACGAGGGTTTTCCATGTTGAGAGTAAAAGAGATACCGGGTGAAAGAAAAATGGGAATTTATTTCAATTTTATATTTTTTTTCTAAATTAAAAAATTAAATAACTTCCCATTTTATATTTTACTAATAAAATTTGAGTGGTTTCTACTGATCCCTCTAAATTAGTATTGTATTTGTGCCTCTATGTCACTTTTTAAATAAACAGCGGCATTTTTAGTAAACCTCCCTAAAATAGTTTCCGTAGTCACGCTTATCTTTTTTTAATGAAGAATAAAAAATGTGGATGAAAATTTTTAAAAAGATTATTTTTTAAAGGAAATTGTTAAAGAAACTAAAATCGAAATGTGTTATATTTAGAGGGATCAAAAATATATTTAATTCTACTTTTTAAGGAGCTATTTAAGGAGTTGGTTATAGATTATTAGTTTTTTATTTTAGGAATGCTATTATATAGAGGATACCTAGTATTGGTAGATACTCCAACATATTAAGTCTACTCCAACATATTAGTAGATACCTAGTATGAAGAAAGATATCATGGTTAGCGCTACTACACAGAGGATGAAGATCTTAACATATCAACTTTCAATATCTCTCTTGGAATTGCTTCTCAACTATGTTCATGTGTGCAAGTTTTCTCCAAAGTCTCTTTTTCTACCTCTATATAAGGAGTTAAAGATTTGAAGAAAAACAACTAACCATCTAACAAGAGAGAAATGTTGAACATATTCTTTCTAAAGTCATTTTCTACACAAGATCTTAAGATTTCTTATCCTTGTATATCTAAGAAATCTTAAGTGTTCACAAAATCTTTATGTATATACTATATCTCTTATATACTTTTGATATTACATCAAGTATAGTGGTTATCTATTTTTCCTAAACTATTTGTTTAAGAGTATATGAAGTCTCTTACTAGGTTGTTTGAGCAGTGAAAATCTCTTGCATGTGTGCTTGAGCAGAAGTCTCTTTCTAGTGTGATTGAGTCGTGGAAGTCTCTTGTTAGTTTGTTTGAGCAAGTGTAATCTGATTGATTATAGTGAAACATCTCTTGTTGGACAAAGGGACTGGACTACTCTCAGTTCTTGGTGTTGCACCCTAAATTTCGCCTCTAATTTATCTAGTCGCATTATCTTATCATATTTTGTTATTTGATCACAATCATTAATAAATATCTTCATTCATCATATTTTGCATCATTAGTCGTATTTAAGTCGACCAAAAATCAGTTTAAATCGAAGTTTGCATTATTTTGTAGTTGAAAAATACCTGATATTTCACTTCATGCATTTTTATCTCTTTCCTCGTTTCTTGCATTGCTCCAAGTTGTTTATATGTTGATAATACTAATATTTCGGTTTTACAGACAGACCGTTAAAAGCGATTTGATACTGTACAAAAAATTAGCGAGAAAATATTTCAAGCTTTCACCTTTTACTGACTATTTTATGAATCTGCGTTTCACGTAGATCATGACGATATGCTCGCTTCATTTTTTTCGGTACAATTTGAAGTCTCATTTTTAACCGTAAGTGTTTGTTCAACTTGATATTTTTATTCTCATTTTATTTCGATTTTGATCATTTGAGTAATTTTTTATTAATCTTTGAAACAGACAGTTTATTTTAATGTGTTCATTTCATTTTTTTTAGATAGATTAATGTCTATTTTTTTATCGTTTTTAGTCATTTTGAGTTTCTATTTTTTTATTCAGAAAATTAAAACAAAAATATTTTTGTATATGTTATTTTTTTATCATTCAGATTTTATGTCATTTTTATTATTAGAAGGCTTTTTGGTTACTTATAAATTTAGTTTAACCAAAATTTTGTGTTATAAATTGAGAGATAGTTGTATTGAATTCGGAGATTGGAAACAAAATTGAAAAAACACAGAGAACAAAACTGAATCTCTTCTCTCATAACCTTCTGATTTCTTCATCATTTTTGACCTCCACACTAAACTCTCTACCCCTCTTCTTCATCTTCAATCCAATCTCAGTTTCACAATTCTTCTTCACCCACATAACCTCCATCCACAAACTTCATTCTCCCCCTCTTTATCTCTTCTTCAATTTCCGGTGAACCTTCAACCGGACCTCCCCAACTGTAAAACATTAGCTTCCATCTCCGACGCTGCTGTACAATAAACCATTTCTTTTTCATTTTCAGACACACACGTGAATCTCCATCTGCAAGCTCACCAACAATCGAATCAATCGCTGACTCTGCTGATTCCCATGTTCAATATCCGCAAAACATTATTACCATTACAGAACCGTATTCCGATTTTCGCCTCCACTCTTCCATTCTCACCTTAACCTCTATCTACCTTGCATCATATCTCCATCCCCAAACTCTTTTGCACACCACCATCCCTTACAATTCCAACAAACCTTCTGTCAACAACCATTTGCCAATACCCCTTCGTCCGCACGCATTAATCTCTCCCAGTCATCTTCATCTTCCCTTCAAATTTCCTTCTATCACTCTCGCAACTTCATCCATAATAATTCCGGCAACATCTTTCAACCCATCTAAATATCATTTCGCAGCAACAGACAGCATATCACCAAATTTCTCGTTACTTTCTGTATCCTCCCTTCAAACATATACACACTCAATCTTTTTCCTTTTTTTATTAATTAATTTTGTTTCAATTTAGGTTTTTTCTAATAATAGTATAAGTTTAAGAAATTAATGTTTACTGTTTTTTGTGATTATATTTTGTTTTTTTTTGTGTGTGAATAAGAGACATGTGACAATATGGATTTTGAGTGGGCTTTAAACATTATTTTTCTTTGGCCCATTCTTAATTTACTAATCTTACCACTCATATGCTTATTTGTACCTCCTTTTTTCTATTTTGGTTTAGTAATAATGTAAATAATAGTTGAGATTGAATTCTTTATTACATTGCGATTTCAAAGTTAATTTCAATTTAGCTCTTGAACACGTATGGATACATAAACTTTATTGACCGACCTTAAAATATGTGCGACTTCTATATAAGTCCACTTACGATTGCTTAACATAGCGCTAAATTTTGTCCCGATTTGAGAAATGACCATTCGTGGCTCAAACTCATGTTTGTAAGTCCAAGTATGTTAATTTGAATCATTTGATCCAATAACCTTGAGATTCATTGTTAGGAGACTTTGGTCTTATCAATCCTCTAATAAATTTTCATAAGCTTTGGTCAAAGTGAATCACTTAAATATCATTGATCATTTATTATTGCCTTGAGAATTTTAAATGAATGATATACTTGACAAAAAGAAAATGAAACTTGTTGTTGAGAGGCTTTGATTTTATCAATCTTCTAATGAGTTTCAAGATGGTCATTCAACTAACCTCTAATTTCTAACAATTGACTTTATTTTGTGCCTTTACTTTATGCTCTTTACTTTAAGCACATTTATTTTGGCATTTACATTTCATGTTATTTTCATTTTTGCTCACTTGAGCATTTATTTCTATGTCATTTTCTTTATTTTGCTCATTTGAGCTTTCATTTTCTTTTTGAAGATACCTAATAACCAACTTGAACAATAAAAAACTTTAAGGTTGCTTGGACTATTTGGTTACTATCCTTGGCATTTTGGAGTTATGGACTTCTTGGACCTAGGATTAGAGATATTGATCAATCTTGAAACCTTGTGAACTCAACTGTTATTTTGTCTAGAGTTCTTGGGGTTTACCCTAAGACATTGCGTTGTTTGTTTTCTTTGGGTGCAGGTTCTTGTGATTACATGCTTTGTTTGTGATCGGGAATTCATCTGTATACAGTCGTTACTCTGCCCAATTTTTGTGAAGACCTAATACATTTGATGTTTGATATTCTTAAGAGGTTTATTACCTTTGCTTGTTTGGTTTCAATTCAAAGGATGGGAATTCTAAATTGACTCGTTGTGTCAAGTGTTGGCTTCTTGTTGGTTAGACGGTTCTTTTCCCTAACTTTTACCTTATGCTTTAGGATAGCCTCTCTTCATCTTCTCCCATTCTTTAATTTCAAAACCTTCTCATCTTTTTTTAAAATCTTCTTTGTTTATAAACTCGAATCGCTTTCATAATAAACCTTGACTTTGTCGAGTGCTTTTTTCTTTTAAAACTTATTTTCTTTAAACAAACTTCAATTCACTTAATCATACTTTGACATCTTTCAAAATTAACAAAAAATACTTCAACTCATTCAAACCCTTTGTGCGCTCGAGCACCTTTTATACTTTAAAACTTTTTCCAATATTAGACATGATTCATTTATAGTCGAGCAACATTATCCTATCCTCATGGTTATAAAGGTGTTGACTTTTCCACTTGAGTAATAGAGGCGTTCTCAAACCCCCACTCATGCTGACGTATGGTCCATCTTTCTCACACCTTGTGGGCGTTAGTTGAGATTTCTCTCCTTAAAATGCCGACTTGTATCTTCTTTTAAAATCAATCTACAGACAAGTATTTTCTAGCCAAACTACGGTGCTCTAACTTTCCTATTGCACGAGGGAGTACATAGGCACTAAGTCTTACGACCCAAGGCGAGCAAAAGTAAAAAAAAACATTTTCTTTTGTTTGCAAATACTCATTCATTCTTTTCCTTTAGCAAGTAAGCCTTTAGATAACACACCTTTTGAAAGAAAACAAACAAAGTGGATCCTACGGAGTACCGTAGACGTTTAGGGTTCTAATACATTCCCTTTGCATAACCGACCCTCGTACCTCGATCTCTGATCTTTTATTACATTGTGGGTTTTGTTTGCTTTTTTCCCATTTCCCTTTGGAAATAATAAAGTGCGGTGGCGACTTCATTGAGTGAGTTAAGTCAATTGATGGCTTAATCTCAAATCTTTACCGCTACATCTTCTTTGTTCGTATTATTTTTCACACGGTGCGACAGATTGGCGACTTCACTGGGGAATTTTTCCTGAGTGGGTCAATCCTAGCTTTGTCTGTTTCATTTCTATGAGTGTTTATATATTGTTTTACTTTCTGTTTATTAATTCCCATTATTCTATATTTATTGGCTTCTTGGACCCACTATTCTTCTAAGGGGATAGTTTACAAACCCCCTTATACAAAGAAATGTTGGTTGTCCTACAACCATGATAAATACAAGACGAAATATGTCAATGTTTCCGTATTCTCCATTGTTGAGATTGAAGTGGCCAAGCTCATTTCCCAATTTATAGATTGAAGCACCATCACTTATCTCTACTAAAAGATATATGAGCTAAATATGGTTTAACAGGATAACCATTAACCTCTTGTGATTTTAACAAATTGATCAACTAACCTATGGTTTTATAACGGGCTAACCATGAACCAAATGGTGAGTTCATCAATATTGTTGATTTTGAACCTTTGAATAAAGAAGACTTTACAATAGTCTTAAGGGAAGCTCAACAACATTGATAATCTCCAACCTATATAGATTATGGGAACCTAATCACACAAATTCCCAACCAAAGTTTTAACGGGTTTAGCTTAGAACCATATAATTTTTTCCTAAACATGGATTATGTTCATCAAGGTAAAACAATAATAAACTTGAAGAACTTTATACATTTCTACCCAACCAGAAGTACATAAAATCTTTCTCACAAAAGCATTTGGCTATAAGAACTTGTGAGAGAAAGTGACCAAAAAAACTTAGAGAGAGAGAGTGTGTGTGTGTGTGTGTCAATACATATTTCATCTTCTGGATGATTTGAACCAAGGAATGAGACCTCTATTTATAGACTTCAAATCCTCCAAAAGAGGAAACTTAATAAATTCATTTTTGACAGTTACTAATTAATTGGAGCAATCGATTACATCATTAAATTGTAAAAGATCTATTTTCAAAAACAGGTGAGAATAAACATGTAAGTGTTGCTAATCATTTGGGTACATTCAAGTTGCCTTGTTTCTCAAGAATGTGCCAATCTAGTCAATTGACACTTTGTGCTAATCGCTTAGATCCATTTAAAAAATGTTTTCTGGCTCTTTGGATGTTCCCAACGCTTTCTGGGAAACTTCTACATATTTATTCAAGACATTTTATTTTCCAAAAATATTTTATAAAAAGGTTTTAAGTGTGTGTGTGTGTGTGTGTATGCGCGCACACACTTATATCCAACTACTTCAAAGAGGAAAGTATTTTTCTTACATTGATTCACTCAGTTGCTAAATTGGGGTAACTTCCCTAAGCTTGTGTCTGATGTTTTCATTGTGTTTGACTTTCTGCTCTAATATGTCTTTTGAAGCTTTGTTTGTTTTCCCTTCACTGTTATTAATCTTTATATATTTGCTTCAATTCTTTTAAGGCATTTAATACAATCTATTTATTTTCATTTCTTCTGAACAACTATTATTGATATTTGAAGCTTTATCTAAGATCTCTGTCAATCCTTATCAAATCCATGGCTTGCATTAACCGTTTAAGTGCATTACTTGACTTTCTCAATTGTTGTATCTTTGTTATGTTGAGTATCATCTAATTTGCTCTTATATTCATCATGTTGTATCTCTTGCTATGTTGATTTTTCTTTTATTGATCTTCTTAGTCGACTTTATAAAAGGTTGCATCTTTTATTATGCTGAGTGTACTTTCATTGCTTTTCTATATTAGTCATTATATTGCATCTCTATCATGCTGATCTATTTGTTTTCTATTTTTTTTGTTCTTTTATTATTTGAGGAAAAAATTTATTGCATCTTCAATATGCTGAGTGTCTGATATATACTTTCAGATTTGTTATCATCAAAATTAAGGTTACTTAATACTTGCAAAACAAGGCTCCACAAATTTTGTACCACAACGGCTATAGGGTATTATTGTCTGTTTTGAGTGTGAGAATCCTCACAACTTTGTCTTTTAAAGAATGTGCCTATTTGAGGTATATGAGTGTTCTATATTACATACTCTTTCCTAAATAATGTGAGACTATTTTAGTTAATTTGAAATAGTTTCTCCCCAATCGAGTCTAAGGGGCACGATGTGAACTTCAAGTTCTCACTAACGACATTGATGTTCTGATCGACGTTAAATTTATGCCACTGTAGCTACGAGGCATTATGTGATTTAGGTGTCAGAACCTCACAATTTTGTCCTTTAAAAATGTGTCTCGTTGGGTTGAGGCATATGAGTGTTGTATATAAATTACGCTTAGTCTCAATGTGGGACTATTTTGGCCACGGAATAGTTGTCTCCCATTTGAGGTTAAAGGGCACGGTGTGAACTTCGTGTTCTCATATACAGAACCAATGTTCTGGCCAACCTCAAGCTTGATCCACTGCTGATACGAGATATTGTCTGCTTTTGGTGTGAGAATTCTCACGACTTTGTCCTTTAAAAAAGGTGACCCGTTGGATTGATATGTATGAGTGTTGTAAATAAATTACCCTTAGTCTTGATTCTTATGCAATGTAGGACTATTTTGGTCAGTCTGAAACAATTTTCCCATAATTGAGGCTAAATGGCACAACACGAACTTCCAATTTTCACATATGACGCCAGTCATTTCGTTCCGAAACTAAAAATAGTTGTTGATGGAGTGAAATAGAACTCATGTGTTGTGTAGCTAGCTTCTGAGGCAGAAGAATAGGGTGGACCAACAAGATTAGTACTCCATGGTTCAAATAAATGATCGAATGAAATGTAGTATGAGTTTGAAAATAAGTATAATATCAGACTCTTGGCACCCGAACATTTTTATATATGAAAAACACTTTAAACTGGCCTAAATCCCGACATGGGATGCAAAAAATCCTTCAATTAAATCTAATTGCCTTTTAATTGCGAGATCACTCAACCTTTAAAAATTTAATAATTGTGTCTTTGAAACGAATCTTCTCATAAATTGACCTCTTTATCTTTAGCCTCAAGACTAATTCGAAAGACTCTTTCCATCAAAAAATCAAATGTTTAGTCTAATTTTAAATGAAATTTATTTACTCTTTAAATTATTTGTTTATATTTTTTCAACAGATACTATCAAATTATTCATAATCTTCAGACCTCCTGTAAATTTGCCTAATCAATTAGTTAGGGTACTTTTAAAAAGAAGATTTGGGATCATATATCAAAAGTAATTGATCAAGCTATTGCACAAAGTCAAAAACTTTATCACATAATTAATTATTAACTGATATAGGAATGTATATGCATACATCTGTAGTTTGTTTCAACATGCATGGTAAAAGACACGAAAACGAAATAATAGAGCGGCATATTCTATCAAATCGCAACAATTAATAAAATTAAAACCACAATCACAAACTTTGATTGATTACATTTTTTATTAGAAAAATATCCATATGCAGTCATGATATTTATAACAAACATTTAAATTTTGAGTTATATAATAATCGAAACAATACCTTCTTTAAATCAAAACCGTCCAATTTTGTTTGGACAGAACAAAACATGACGGCATGATTGCAAATTTTTTACTGCAGGCAACCAAGTCCAACTTATGAAAAGAATAGAATGAATCTAATCAATTAATTTTTTTTTTAAATGGATACATGAATTGATGATCATGTAAAGTGAATAGATGATCAACTAATAAATGTAATTGCCACTCCTATTTAGGATATAAGTTTCTAATAAATTAATAAATTTATAAGAAAAGGATGAATTAGTAAACAATGGTTACAAATAGTAGTCCCTTTATTAGAATTTAAGTAATTTGGGTTTATCAGAACAATTGGGCCTATTATGTCTTACTTGTATGTATTTTAGTCCAATTTAGACCCATTACAAAAAATAAATAATAATAAATTATTAGTATTATATTTACATCGTTATAATAAATTGAATTTTAAGTCTCTAATTTTCTGTTTATTTTTTTTCATCTTAAGTGTGGTGGAGAAATATCTTATAAAAATTTAAAAATATTCTTACAAATTTGAAAGAGTATTTTCAGATGCACTCAAATCATATCAAAATACGTCTTGAAGGAGACACACTCCTATTTTTCTATAAAAAAAAAATAGTCTGGAAGTGCATCTCTGGACATACCTCTTCAATGATTTTATTCATTTAACAACTCAGTGACAAATACGGAAGTGCACTTTCAAATTTATCAAGCGGAAATTTGAAGGGGAAAAAATGTCACCTTTACATGTTAGTGACAATTCCAAAAATGCATTTCAAAAAGTCAAACGGAAAATTTAATAAAACACCACCTTACATGTTTGTTTCACTCATGATCAAAAATATTATTTTTGTTCAAACCTTATCAAAACCTCCTTCCACACTCAATCAACTTTTCTACTTCAAAACATTATTTGTCTGTTTTTTCACATAAAAAAGAGCTTGTAATTTAAGGTAATGTACATGTATTTCCTTACTCATTATCTACATTAATAAAAAAACGTCGCACGTAAAAATGCATTTCTGAATATTTATTAAATATCCTTCGAAAGTGTGTTTCCGGATTAGTTCATAGTTAGATTTACACACTCTTTGAATATAGTGCATGCAAATGTTTTTCCCAAATCTATTATATTTACAGATGTCAAATCGATTGATGTCAAAGTAGATGCTGGTAACCAGTTTACAAATGAACAAGAGTTTGTTGTTCATGATTATATGCTCTAATGAATCTGCAATGAAGCAGCCAAATTGAGTTCTGGCGTTGTAATTAGCAGTTCCTTTATCATCCTTACATACATAATTATAGAAAACTTACATTTGTGACACTAAGATGTGAAAAATATACTTGTAATTGTTTCTAAACATGACATTGAACATGGTACAACCCAAAAATATATTTGTAATTTTAAAATGAAAATGAACTTAAAATATCTCAAATATCAAACAAATATACAAAGTGACAGATTTATAAATTTTGTTTAATAGAGACAGAGAATAATCATAAAAAATATTTTAAAAAAGATCATTAAAACTATTATGTAAGTGTTATAATGCTTTTCAATTTATTAAAAATTTAAATAAGTTGTGAATTTTTATAAATATATCATTTTTAACCTCTTTAAAAAATATTATTAAATATATCATTTTTCTCAATAAAGTTGATATTAACTATTAAAATAATAAGTTTACATCTAAAACTTAGCATAAAATTTAAATGATCAAAATAACAATTAAAACTTAGAAGAAAAGAACTAATTTTTTTTAGTAATCGATAATAAATAAAAGGTAATTGTTTGACAATGACGTTTAATAAAATCAAAATAATACACTATTACATTGTTTGTTTAGGACCAAATAAAATAAGAGAAATGGAATGAGAGATTAAGCAAAAACACAATGATTTTATGGGGGCAGGGAATCACAATCTTTATATAATGGGATACATTGTATTAATAGTGCTTAATGAAAAAAGATATTTTATGGGGGTATTAATCCCCCTATGCACATCCGTTAATGAATATATAATGTTTGTTTGAAATAACAAGGCGATAGAACTGAAATATAATAATTGTTGAAGTTTTTGGACGATAGTAATTATGTATTTATCAATTAAATATGTAAAAATAGAAAAATTATTTGAGATATATTTTAGACTCATTTTGATTTTTTAAAGTTGTTCAACACATTTTTCATTGTACTCATTATTGATTCAACATACAAGACCAACAAGTATATTTTTTCACTATTGGAAATTGTCCGACTTTTTTCGTTGGGTTTACATTTTTGGAAAGCAAAAAAAGAGGACAATGTTACTTCGGATTTAGAAGTGTATTTGAACAACGTTGAAGGACAAAGAAAACAGGTTGAATGTCCTTTTCATCAATCATGATACTATATTGATGAATTCAACTACAAATGTGTTTCCTACATCATATGCATTACTTTGTAGGTATCACGTCACAAAGGATGTGAGAAGTAGAATTAAACATGTGGTTGAGACTAAACAAATAAAGGATAAAGATGGGAAAATGGTTAAAACTAGTGTGAATAGTCGGACATCCCATTGTATGAAATTATTTTATTATGCTGATTTTGTTATACTTTTCAAGAAGATGTGTGAGAAATATCCTTGAAATATATTAAAAGTACAATTCTAGACTAGGTGAAAGAAAAAATTGTTTGAGCTTGGGACGATCAAGTTATACACTTTGGAAATACAATAACTAACCGAGTTAAATGTGTTCATGCTACATTTAAGAATTGGTTGGGAGTAGTAAAGATGATTTGTGTATAAATTAGGACTCTGAACCAAATGATCCAAAATCAGCATAATAAGATACAAACATCATTTGGTCGTAGCATTACAGTATTGGAACACAGATTCAGAGACAACAATCTCTATTCATAATTGATGGGCTATATATCTTGAGCGGGATTGAATTTTATTTTTCACGAAGTCAAACGAGCTGAGAAACTAGAATTATATAGCTGAAAGTGTGGCCGTACCAATAGGAAACACAAAGTATACCATGTTCTTGTTTAATTTCAAAGAAAGTGAAACTTAATAGCTCAATGTGAATGGATGAGGCTTACACCTACTAAAAAGGACATGCTTTAATGACGATGGTGTGATAAAGGACGGTAAATCGGATATATCTATTTTGACCGAATGAAAAGTGATTCAAGAGAGATTTTTTAAATTCAATGACAACATGAAACTCTACATCAAAGAGTAACTCACAAAGATTTCCTATCCTGAAATCAAGAATTTGAAATCATCGTCGCAATTGGTAAAAACAAAAGGTGCTCCTAAGAAGGTCAAATCAACATCGAGTAATAATTCAACGATGCGGTCTCCTTCCTATTTTGAACATGTTGACGCACTTTTCTGGATTCTCCAACTTCAAAATCTCGAAATAGTCTTTGCAAAGTGTTCGCGTTTCAATTTGGATTATTTTGAGATAAAAACTCATCGAATCTAAAAATAAATTTACTCGTGATTTGGTTAGATTTTGGATTATTGATTAAAAAAAATAATTTGATCCGATCCAATTTCATGCAATTTAACTTAGATCGATTTTTGAATATCCAAATTACAAATTATACTTTTATGAAAATTATAAAAGTATTAATATATAATAGATTTGATATAATATATAACATATAATATATAAAAAATTAATATTACAAAATAAAAATAAAAATAATCGAATATAATTGAAACAAAAAAATAATAAAAATAAATTAAATTAAACTAATAAATAATTTATAAAAAAAATAAGTATCATCAAATAAAAAATTAATATAATTTATTATTCTAATAAAAATTAAATATGTATTAAAATATGTAGACGTGCTTTGGTTCAGTTTAAAACAATTTTGAAAAATCGATTCAAAATTTTATTCGAATCGAGTGAATTTTACAAATTAAATATATTTAATAATATTTAATTTATTTAGTTTGTAAAATTCGCTCGGTTCGAATATTTAATAATATTCAAAAAAAATTTGGAAACCTAACCGCCTCTCTTGTCTCTCTTCTTTCTTTAATCTTAATTTTCTTTTGTTCTTGATCTACTAAAGAGGAGTGATTTTAGGATCAATTTTGATTCAAAATCACCCCCTCTTAATTCTTTTTCTTTCCTTTTTCATTCAAATAAGTATTTTTACATATATTTTTAATTTTTTTTCTTTGTGATTTTGTAGTCTTAGTGTGGCTTGTGTTGATGGTCGTCTTATTACGACGTTATTTTATTTTCCCGTCTTGATGCAGTGTTTGTTCGGTTTAAATTGACATATTAGTTTATGATCTAACCTGATCAGACTTGGACCGTCACGGCTGGCTCCGAGCTGAAGTTTTGAACGAGATGGGGGGGGGGGGTACCTTCAAGGCACTCCGATGCTGAAGTAAGTAAGAGTACGAGCAGGCAAAGTGTGAGTATATGTGATAGAATGAATACCTGACCCTCTGGGAATAGAGGGTATTTATAGCCCCCAGCGCTGGGCCGAGGTTCCTTCATTGGGTCGGGCAGGTTTGGCCCAATGGAGGAACTGCCAGGTTCTACGTGCGTAGTGGGGACCCGCACGTGGTCCCCTTCCTGGATGTCCTGCGTGAAGTGCGGGCGGACAAGGAAGCGGTCTTTTCGGGGTCCCGTTGAGAGTGTAGTGGACCGTGTCTGCCGTTGGTGGAGTGCTCGAGCTGAGGTCGAGCTGGATAACATGAGGTCGAGGATATCGCCCCAGTGAAGTATGTCGGGCATAGCTGTGGTGCTTAGGTCGGCGTGACCCCTAGCAAGTCCGTTTGGATTGGGCCTTTATCGTTGCTTTTGGGCCAACCCGACCCAGTCCAGAACAGGAGCCCCCCAAGTCGTGGTTCCTTGAGTTAGGAGTCGTGACTTGATCTTAGGTCGCTTCCGTTACGGGGCCCCGTATCCGGACAAGAGATGCAGCTCCTCATGGGGTACTCGAGGGTTTCCCCGTATCGTGCTCGTGGACAGGTTCCCTGCGAGGAATGCTCGAGGGATTTCTCGGCAGCCTGCATCTGTCGAGCATGCGAGGTCTCTTTTGGGAACTGCGCCGCCACCCTATGGAGGATAGGGTCATCATTGCCTAGGGGAGCTGTGCGTCGAGGAGGGGAACCCGTGGTTGCCCGAGGTGACGTTTGGTATTCCACGTCATCACTATAAATAGGGTCCTTGGGCCCTAGAACGTGTTTCCACTCTTCGCGCTTCTCCTCTTCACTCTGTTTCTGCTGTTGCTGTTCTTCCCAGATTCTTATAGGACCGCCGCGATCTCCGTCGCTGATTCCTTTCCTCCGTCGTCAAATTTCCTTCTTGATTCCAAGTAAGTGACTTGTCTCCTTTGTTTTTCTGTTGTGATGCATGATTTTTCATTGTTTTTAGACGTTTAGAGACTGTACGTCTAGGATTAGCCCGGTAGATTCATATTTAGCTCGACAAATCCACGCGTATGTCCGGCAAGCGCATGTTCGTGCCCGGTGAATGCATAGTTTAGGTTTTAATCTGCCGTGCTGCCCGGGGTCTTCATGATCCAGGGCGCCTAATTCGTGATCGTGCCCGGTAGGCTCATAGCTCTAGCTCTAGGCTTTATGATTTTGCTCGCCATGTTCATACCCTAGGTCGACGTATTCATGAGTGACCGAGTTGTCGGTTTATTTAGGCGACTTGTAGGAGGACCTGTCGAGGTATCTGGGAGTCGGGGAGATGGCTGTTATTTTTTTGTTCCAAAACACCAACTTTGCAGTCGCGCGTGGAGCGACGTGGTTTGTCGTGCCCTTCATCTCGTCCGTTATGGAGAGCGTATGGTTTCGCGCCCAATTGATTGGTTTCCCGTGCTTTGTAGGTAACCATGGCGGACGAACCGTGCTCTTCAGGATGCCCCGAGGTGGGAGAACAAAGTGCTGATGAGAATGTGATTTGGTTGACACCATAGAGGACCCTCTGCTGGAATGGGTGGGTGCCGAACCTAGAGGGATAGCTTCGGTCTATAGTCGACGTAGCCGAAGGGCATACACTATCCTCGAGGCGGGCCACAACTAGCTCGGTTTCCAGAAGAATTTCGTGGTCACTCGGCCATCTTTCACCGCTCGAATTTGCTCGGTGTTCCCCGAGTACAGTTTCCCTATGTATGAAATTGCCTTCAAAGACCTTGGGTTACAGCTGCCCTTCAACGATTTTCAGGTCGGGGTCTTCAGCCATCTGGGGCTGGCCCCGTCGCAGCTTCACCCAAATTCGCTCGCTTTTATCCGGGCGTTTGAGCTAACTTGTCGTTTTCTGAGGATTGGGGCGACCATACCCCTCTTCTTCAGAGTCTTCCACCTACAACGCCAATCTCGGGGAGGAAAGCATAGCTGGGTTTCCCTGAAACAGTCGAAGAGACTTTTCAGGATGTACATGGATTCTGTGCGGGGTTTTAAAGACAAGTGGTATGTTGTGAGGCCGGTTACCACAGCAGGTTTAGAGTCCGTGTATGAGGAGGAAGCGGTCATAATCGACGATGCCATGGAGGCCCTTTTGGACGACGAAGGACATCCGATGTTAGGACGCATGGCCAAATTTCCCGTGCATTGGATCTCGAGGCATTACGAGCATGGTACCGGGTATTACCATACGTCCGCGGGCGAGATGAAGTCCGAAGACGAGAAGGCTTACGATACTCTTTGCCGGTATGTCGATAGCTTCCACCCCGCCAGATGGGCCACGAGGGAGGGGGAGGATATTCTGGACGAGGAAGGTTATCCGACCTTCGAGGCCCGACCGATTGACACGAAGGCACTCGTGGAGTGCCAGTCCTTTGGGCAGGCTGCACGTTTGCTAGGTCGTTTATTGTTTGAATTTCTTTACTTGTCATTTGTTTGCTTATTTGCTCGTCACTAACCCAGGTTATTTCGTGCAGGTTTGATGGCCGGGCGAAGGGAGAGGCTCTTGAAGTTTTCTTGTGACAGGAAGGTGAATAAGAGGGTGGTGAGAGCTCCTCAGGCGACGAGGATGGGCCTGCCACATAGTCCGGGCGCTTCTCAGGCAACGAGGGTGGACTCGCCACCTAGCTCGGGGGCTGCCTCGGGGGAGATTCCGGATGTTCAAGAGGTCGAGCCACACACCGACCTGATACAGAGGAAAAGGAATCGGGTGGAAAGTCAACCGGAGGTCGGTGAGGACTCCAGCGCTGTGAGGTCCTTCAGGTTGCCCCTTGCTTTAAAGAGGAGGGTTTCTTCGAGGGATTTCCCTTGTCCGTGAGTTCCGACGAAGCTGAAACCATCAGTAAGATGAACAAGGAAAACCGGAGAAGGCACCTGGCCGCCAATATGGCCGGGCTGGTGAAGATGGTCGAGATGGCCGTTGTACTGGCCGAGGAGGGGGAGGATGTCGACCGTGTCCAAGAGTTGGAACAGGAGAAAGCTGCCCTCACCTCCAGTTCGCGAAAGTTGAAGGCTGCTCTGGAGCGCTCCGAGGAGATGTTCCACGAGCAAGCCGAGCTGCTGGCGGCAGAGATAGAGTTGCTGAATCTGGAGAAGGAAAACTCGGGGAAGCTGGCCGGGGAGAGAGACCTTTTCCGTGCGGACCGGGAACGTCTGGAAATCGACAACGGGCGCCTCGCCAGAGAGGTCGAGGACCTGAAGGCCTCTATGCTTCCTACCGAGGACGAGTCAGAGGATACAACTCTTTTGAGGAGTCGATCGGAACTGGTCGCTCGCATCCAACTTCTCGAGGGGGATTGTGTTGGAGCTATGGTGGACGATGTAACACCCTCTAAAACCCCAAATAAATTTTCGCAAATAATTAAAATTATAATTTCAGAGTACATGTATTAACGAGGATGTCACAATTCTCTTTTAATAAAAACAAGTTCCTGTCATGCATAACATAGAAGCAACTCATACATGTTTACACAGCGGAATAATTTAATTAACAAAACCAATGTTATAATATTTTTAAAATCATCAGGGATTAACACCTGGAAAATATCAACATCATATTATAACAAACATAAGGAAATAAACGAGTCTGACTAAAACAGCTCGACAAACAAACGTTCCCGGAGTTACAACTACCAGAGCATGACCCGGACAATACTTAAACGGAAATAAACTAGAAACAACAAGCCTTCGCCAAGCACCTGAACGAAGCTCCTCAATCTGAAATATTCAACAGTAAGGGTGAGCATCTCAACTATACATTTGATTATACGTTCATAACGATCAATTCAGAAAAATCATAAGCATCACCCAACAGTTAGCATGTTTCATAGTTTACGAAAACCTTTACAATTCATATGTTCATAATATATTACTTTTCGTACTTATAATTAACATCACACATCATTAACAATTTAGCAACAATACATGCATACGATCAATTAAATACAACCTTGGAAAATCATCCATTCATGTTATATTCAATATAATGCAACACACCCATGCATGTGGTACCATTTTACCGCCCCATTAAATCTCGGGTCACGGATAACTCACCGTTCCATTATATCGCGGACACGGCTACCACCTCAACGTTCCATTAAATCGCGAACACGTATATTGGCCATCATGTTAATTCCACACAATGGGAATTAACAAATACAACATGATATGTAAAGTATGTAACACTCAGCATACTATTAACATCAAGAAAACATATCATGCAACATCAACAATATCAATCATAACAGGATATGGATAGTATGTAACCACTCAGCATACTGTTAAACATCAACCAATCATATCAAGTTATATCATAATTCATGCTTGATAACATCATCTAAAAGCATGACAATAACATCCATGTAGTGTTGGTATCATAACATACAAATGTTATTCGATACAAGCATCAATCAACACTAGGAAATCAATAAACAGCATATTCAAAACATGTCAAACACTGCACATCAAAACAGGATCAATCCGTACATAACAATATCCATTTTGCATAACTCAAAGCAACACATCGATTGAAAACACAATTCCTTTCTACGTTAGTCAATTTCCAATCTTAAGGACAACATTACTTCACTTAAGCTCTTATTTTTCAAATCATACACAACTCAGAATTTTCGTCTCAAAACATCCTATTTTATCAACAATTCTTTCATCAACAACAAGTTTATAAAATTGACCTTAAGTTACATATTACCCGTCCTTTAGGGAAATCCTAACAACATTGAGGTTATCCCTAGAATTACCTAAGGGAAACTCTCGACCATGCAAATATACTCCAAATCCACCATAGGAACCTAAAATCCTTAATTGATTCATAAAATTTGGGAATCTAAACCTTTTCTAACAAGGTTCAACCCTAAGGTTATTGATCCCTAAGAACATCTAAAAATTGGGGTTCTCCCTACGATTATCCAAAATCAACCGTACCTAAACCAATAAGCAAAAGTAAATCGAGTAGTAGCCCCCCTTACCTTATCAAATTGCAGCTTCGAACTCTTGAGCGATTGTCCGTCGTTCTTCAGAGCTCCAATCCCAAATATCTCCAAACACCTCACTAAAATACATAACAACCAAATTCACTTATAAACATAAACACTTTCTCCAATAATCACTTATTAAAATAAGCTCTTAAAGCTACTTAATTCCTCATAATCATATAGAAAATTTCACTAGCTTTCCAACGCATCAAACGGCGCCTAAATCGGAGTTACGGTTCAAAAGTTATGGCCGAAACGATTTTTGGGAAAAACCTACCCGAGCATCACACAAAAGATCAACACGGGTGCCCGTGTTGTGCAACACGGCCCGTGTTGATGACTATGCAACACCATATTTCACGTTTTTAAGCTTCCCAAAATCACCCCAACTCATTCCTAATCATCCCCAAACATCCTAAAACCATCAAAATCGAATTCCTATCATATAGCAATGATCTAAAGCATACAATGGGATCAATACCACATCAAAACCCAATCAATTCCATTCATGTTTCATCATCACAACAACCATGGCATCAAGAATCCATCATCCCTACAAATCCCTAACTCATATAGAATATATATCACAACTTATTCATAGTAAAAGAATGATCAACCCCTTACCTTGGATAATCTGCAGCTCCTGCAACTTCCTCGATCAATCTTCTCCTTCTTCTCCTTTCTCTTCTTTACACGTTCTCTGAGTTCCAAAATCCCAAAATCTCAGTTTTACGTGAAAGTGAGCAAAAGTGACATATAAGTCCCAAATAACATTTTACTTCACTTGTACCCCCTCTTTTACCAACAACATCATAGCCCAATAATCCTTATTTTCTACAATTATTTATAAAATAAATAATAATCCTTTTATTTTATATTAACCCAAATAAAATAATTTTATTGGTTTCAAATAAAATAACTCTTATTAAGATAATTCCAAATAAATAGAACTGGGGTGTTACAACTCTCCCCCACTTAGGATATTTTCGTCCTCGAAAATCCAATCGACACAACCACTCTCAACACCAATTCTGGACATACCAAACACTCAACGTATTATCAACCAACAACTGTTGCACTCAGGCACACAGTGTCGTCTTTTCGTCTTAACAATATTACATGGTCAACTTAGCGACCATATCGACACCAAAACATACACAACTAATCATAACGATATACCCGATATTAGCTCATCGACACCCTCAACACCATCTTGATACATCGCTTATGAAGTAATAACATCCGCAAACTACTTATACTTGAACATACAACCATCATATTATCATCTTGACAACATTCTTAATACAAACTCGCGCGCCAATTCATTCCTTAATATACAAATTCCAATTATCAACCAAATACTTACAACTTGATTACTCTCGTCATATCACTCTTATAGTGACGTCCACATAACCGACCAAATCACCTTTAACACAATCTGAAATATTACCATTCCTTTTAGTAATCAACACTGACATCACAACAACGAAAACAAAATTCTCATAACATCTGCTTACGGGTCTTAATCCAAAAATTATATACAACTCTCCATAAACCAACAACCACATTAATATCCTTATTAAATCAACTGACATTTATAATAGACCAACATACTCTGGCACATCACGCTTCAGATGCGCAACTCTGATTACTTATAAAGTATCAACTCTACCAAGTTTACTCCAATTGCCACTCTTGGATGAAACATTCATATACTTCCATGAATTCCCAATTGTCATAAAACATAACTACGACTTTATCATCTTTTTAGTAACATAATCCTCAAAATCGTCTTAAAAACATAACCACATTACAACCACATACAGTACATGGGTCCAATTAATTCCAACAGGATGACTCATCTTCTTCCAACCAAACTCGCACTTTAATAAACAAACTTATAATTTCACTTCTTTTAAATAGCAACAAGAAACAAGAATAACAACATATTCTTCAGAATGCACTATACTAGTCGACACAACACATCTATCCATCAACTATGATTCCGTCTACTATCAACAATAGATTAAGGGTGATCAGTTCCTCAATTTGCCGATAGATAGACGAAAACCATAACGGATCATAAACCATCGTTACCAGACTATAATAGTGTTCCTTCCGAACTTTTTCTCAAATCATTCACAACATCATAATCCAACAATTACCAATCATCATAAGATCCACCTCTGACACTTTCGCATCCTTCCATGCAGAACAACATGTCTCTCAACTCATTTCCAAACAACATTTTACGATTGAACTCGTCTCAACAACTGCAATAACAACCACCCATGTCCAAAAAGTTTATAATTCCTCAACCGACTTCAAAGTCTCTTCCTATGAGAATACTTCTACCCCACTTGGAAACATTTTCATATAAAAGAAATATACTTTTATCTCCTTGCAGGTTCAAACAGAACATCAATCCAACAATCCAAACACAAGATACGGATCCCAAAGTTATCCGAAAATACGAACACTAACGTCATACAACAACCTACTACAACACATCTTACGACAACATCGGAATAAAATTTCTTTATCCATACTTTACATCCTTCTTCACTCTTTCAATTTTTCAACAAGAAATACTCAACGTCCAACACAATTATTTCCTTCGATACATGCCTCCCAAGCATAAAATTATATTCTATAATAAAGATAATTACTTGTAGATTCTATAACTTCATGAATCGCTCAAATCCAAGTTACGAGTAAAAAGTTATCATCTTTGCAATGGGACTGGTTCATAATTCCCGCATGCAGAATTTTCCAAAATTCAGCATCAGACCCAAATATTAAAATGCATTTTTCTCCTTCTTCACGAACTTTCCGAAGACAAATCTTATATGCAAACTATATGGAATTTCGTAAGCTTTCCAAAAAGTCAATAACCGCTTTGATCGGAATCACGAGTAAAAAGTTATACCACTTTTACTAACAGCTGCTCCAAAATTACAAAAATCTGAATTTGAGATTGACGAACATAAGTTCCATCTTTCTCTCTTTCTTCCAAAATTCACCCACATCCTTTCTTTTTATCCAACTACGAAAATCATCCGATATTAATCCAACTATACTAAAGACATACAATCCGACGAGTTAATCCCTTCAACTTATCATTTTCTTTGGAATAGACTTTATTCTCAATTGTCTTAAATTCACCGTCAAAACACCTACCCACATTTTCAACTTGACCGATACAGATTCATGAGTCCATACTCTCGCCGGTTCGCAACAACAGCGACTCAATGACCTTTGCACTCTTCCAATCAACGTCGCCTTCAACAACTTCATGATACTTGATGAAATAGTGTAAATTACAACCATCCAAAATAACTCGCACACCAAGTTTTCAACACAATTCTTCGAACATAACAACATACATTGACTTTAGTGGCATGCTACCATAGGAGATTAGTCCAATTACTACACTAAAAGTATCCAAAATATTCCTCAAGGTAATCAACTAAGGTTCAGTTCCACTTTCCGACCATTAGAGATCAAAACATAATTTAGCCATTTTCCACAAAACCACACAGTACGCGCCGTGAAGGCCAGCGCGCACTGCGATGACAGCAAAAATATGCAGTTTGCGCCGCGACCACTAGTTGGCGCCGCGAACTGTACGAGACAGAAAGGGATTTTTGCATGACGGCATCTCTTCAACGCAGTTTAATCCAATTTCCCATACGAGTTCACTAGCATACCAAAATTCTTGAATCTATATCACCTTCGCATTCAGGAAGCATCCAAACTTCAACAACATTTGCATTGTCGCCGTCAGCAACATTCTGAACCGGCATATCACAACTGAAGCGCATCCTTGAAGAAAAGCTTCTCTCCCACTTATCGCAATCTTATCCCTGCAATCAAGTGATCCAAAACAAAGAAGTACCAACAGTGTTTTCAAACACTTATTGCGTACCAAGGGTAATGACACTGACATAACAACTTGGCCGGACAGACCGACCATGCTCTGATACCACTATTGTAACACCCTCTAAAACCCCAAATAAATTTTCGCAAATAATTAAAATTATAATTTCAGAGTACATGTATTAACGAGGATGTCACAATTCTCTTTTAATAAAAACAAGTTCCTGTCATGCATAACATAGAAGCAACTCATACATGTTTACACAGCGGAATAATTTAATTAACAAAACCAATGTTATAATATTTTTAAAATCATCAGGGATTAACACCTGGAAAATATCAACATCATATTATAACAAACATAAGGAAATAAACGAGTCTGACTAAAACAGCTCGACAAACAAACGTTCCCGGAGTTACAACTACCAGAGCATGACCCGGACAATACTTAAACGGAAATAAACTAGAAACAACAAGCCTTCGCCAAGCACCTGAACGAAGCTCCTCAATCTGAAATATTCAACAGTAAGGGTGAGCATCTCAACTATACATTTGATTATACGTTCATAACGATCAATTCAGAAAAATCATAAGCATCACCCAACAGTTAGCATGTTTCATAGTTTACGAAAACCTTTACAATTCATATGTTCATAATATATTACTTTTCGTACTTATAATTAACATCACACATCATTAACAATTTAGCAACAATACATGCATACGATCAATTAAATACAACCTTGGAAAATCATCCATTCATGTTATATTCAATATAATGCAACACACCCATGCATGTGGTACCATTTTACCGCCCCATTAAATCTCGGGTCACGGATAACTCACCGTTCCATTATATCGCGGACACGGCTACCACCTCAACGTTCCATTAAATTGCGAACACGTATATTGGCCATCATGTTAATTCCACACAATGGGAATTAACAAATACAACATGATATGTAAAGTATGTAACACTCAGCATACTATTAACATCAAGAAAACATATCATGCAACATCAACAATATCAATCATAACAGGATATGGATAGTATGTAACCACTCAGCATACTGTTAAACATCAACCAATCATATCAAGTTATATCATAATTCATGCTTGATAACATCATCTAAAAGCATGACAATAACATCCATGTAGTGTTGGTATCATAACATACAAACGTTATTCGATACAAGCATCAATCAACACTAGGAAATCAATAAACAGCATATTCAAAACATGTCAAACACTGCACATCAAAACAGGATCAATCCGTACATAACAATATCCATTTTGCATAACTCAAAGCAACACATCGATTGAAAACACAATTCCTTTCTACGTTAGTCAATTTCCAATCTTAAGGACAGCATTACTTCACTTAAGGTCTTATTTTTCAAATCATACACAACTCAGAATTTTCGTCTCAAAACATCCTATTTTATCAACAATTCTTTCATCAACAACAAGTTTATAAAATTGACCTTAAGTTACATATTACCCGTCCTTTAGGGAAATCCTAACAACATTGAGGTTATCCCTAGAATTACCTAAGGGAAACTCTCGATCATGCAAATATACTCCAAATCCACCATAGGAACCTAAAATCCTTAATTGATTCATAAAATTTGGGAATCTAAACCTTTTCTAACAAGGTTCAACCCTAAGGTTATTGATCCCTAAGAACATCTAAAAATTGGGGTTCTCCCTACGATTATCCAAAATCAACCGTACCTAAACCAATAAGCAAAAGTAAATCGAGTAGTAGCCCCCCTTACCTTATCAAATTGCAGCTTCGAACTCTTGAGCGATTGTCCGTCGTTCTTCAGAGCTCCAATCCCAAATATCTCCAAACACCTCACTAAAATACATAACAACCAAATTCACTTATAAACATAAACACTTTCTCCAATAATCAATTATTAAAATAAGCTCTTAAAGCTACTTAATTCCTCATAATCATATAGAAAATTTCACTAGCTTTCCAACGCATCAAACGGCGCCTAAATCGGAGTTACGGTTCAAAAGTTATGGCCGAAACGATTTTTGGGAAAAACCTACCCGAGCATCACACAGAAGATCAACACGGGTGCCCGTGTTGTGCAACACGGCCCGTGTTGATGACTCTGCAACACCATATTTCACGTTTTTAAGCTTCCCAAAATCACCCCAACTCATTCCTAATCATCCCCAAACATCCTAAAACCATCAAAATCGAATTCCTATCATATAGCAATGATCTAAAGCATACAATGGGATCAATACCACATCAAAACCCAATCAATTCCATTCATGTTTCATCATCACAACAACCATGGCATCAAGAATCCATCATCCCTACAAATCCCTAACTCATATAGAATATATATCACAACTTATTCATAGTAAAAGAATGATCAACCCCTTACCTTGGATAATCTGCAGCTCCTGCAACTTCCTCGATCAATCTTCTCCTTCTTCTCCTTTCTCTTCTTTACACGTTCTCTGAGTTCCAAAATCCCAAAATCTCAGTTTTACGTGAAAGTGAGCAAAAGTGACATATAAGTCCCAAATAACATTTTACTTCACTTGTACCCCCTCTTTTACCAACAACATCATAGCCCAATAATCCTTATTTTCTACAATTATTTATAAAATAAATAATAATCTTTTTATTTTATATTAACCCAAATAAAATAATTTTATTGGTTTCAAATAAAATAACTCTTATTAAGATAATTCCAAATAAATAGAACTGGGGTGTTACAGACGACTTCGTAGCCGCGGTCAGCCAGCTTTCCTTTCTGAATCCCGGCTTGAACACTGAAGGGGTGAGCCATATGTCTCAGATTATTGACGGTCAGGTCGTGCCTCCGCCCGACTCTCCTGTTGTTGGTGATGGTAGCTCCGGGGAAGCTGAATTATAAGATAGTGGTGGGCCTGCGCGCCTTTGTTGATGTTTATCCTGGGGCCTGCGTGCCCGTTTATATTTTCTGGGCCTGCGTGCCCGTTCTTTGTATTTCCCGAACATCGCCGACCTCTTTGGTCGGTTTACATCTATTTGCTTTGTCGCCTACGGGCATTTTGAATGAATGTTTTGTTTCAATTTTGATTGTTTGCCCGTGTTTGTGTTTTATGTTTTTAAGCAAAAATTTGCCTGTTGTGGGCCTAAGGTGTGCCCGTATATGGTTGTGGCTTTGTTGGCAAATTTGCCTGTTTTTTGTTCGTGTATGTGCTCGGCCTCTTCTCGATGGCCAGAGTCGCCTAAGTGGTGAACTCGAGGGGAGAGACTCTTTTTTGACCCTTTTAGATGGCCCGACGTTCTTGAAGATTCGTCGGGCAGGCGGAGCAGAGCCGCTCGGTCTAGTATATGACCCAGTCGGGGTTATTTGCCCGCGACGTGAACTGCCCATCGCGAGCTGGGTGTTCTGCCCTACAGGTACTTCGACGGTGGAGCTCGGTAGAGGTGTCCACGTCGGGCACTATCGTTTGGTCTTGTTTTGTTGAACGGTGTTGTGCGGTTTGGACGTAGGTCGGGCCTGTACCTCGGCCTCTCTACGGGGTTGGACGTTTTTCCTCGTTGACCGAGCGCGGGTGTCGACGGTCGAGGGTCCTAGATGTCGTTGGTTTTTAAATATAGTACTGCTTTAGTTTAGCAGCGTTCCAGGGTCGTGGTAGTGGTTATCCGTCTAATTGCTCGAGGTAGTATGCCCCAGTACCAGTGGTGCCGTGGACGCGGTAAGGCCCTTCCCAGTTCGCGGCCAGCTTCCCTTTGCGGGAGTCTTTCTGGTTCCTTCGTAATACCAGGCTACCGATTTCGAACTCGCGCTTGATGACCTTGTCGTTGTGGTGCAGAGCCACTCATTATTTTAGGGAGGCTTCACGGAGGGCCGCCCCAGATCGGATTTCCTCGACTAAGTCGAGTTCGTCCCTGAGTGCCTCGTCGTTCATTTCTTCGTCGAGAGGGTTCTCTGTCCGTCTAGAAGGTTCCATGATTTCCACTGGGATAACGGCCTCGGTGCTGTATGTTAGTCGAAATGGAGTCTCTCCCGTCGTCGAGTGGGGCATGGTGCGGTATGCCCACAAGACGCTGTGAAGCTCCTCGACCCATCCCCTCTTCGCTTCACCGAGTCGGCGTTTGAGTCCCCGGAGGATGACTCTGTTCGCGGCTTTGGCTTGCCCGTTGGTTTGAGGGTGTTCGACTGACGTGAAGTGCTATTTTATTCTCAGTCTGGTGACAAAGTCTTGGAACCCGTGGTCGGTGAATTGGGTGCCGTTGTCGGTCACCAGTGCCCTCGGAATTCCAAACCTGGCGAGGATGTTTCTTTTGTAGAAATGGAGGATGTTGTGCGAGGTGATCTTCGCGAGAGCCTCGGCCTCGATCCATTTCGTGAAGTAATCCACGACCACGATGAGGAATTTATTTTGATAAGTCCCTTGCACGAAAGGCCCGAGTATATCCATACCCCACCAAGCTAACGACCACGGGGACGACAATATGCTCAGCTCGTGAGGAGGGGCGAGGTGCATGTCACCGTGCCTCTGGCACTTGTCACATTTCTTGACGTGTTCCTTGGCGTCTCGCTGCATCGTCGGCCAGTAATATCCCGCTCGAAGGGCTTTCCTTGCCAAGGACTTACCACCCATGTGCTGGGCGTTGATCCCTTCGTGTATCTCCCGTAGTACCTCGGGGACTGTGGATTCGTCGACGCATTTTAGGAGGGGGATGGAGAATCCTCTGCGGTATAGTTTGTGCTCGAGCACCACGTAGGAACATGCTCGCCGCTTTGTGACAGTCGCATCGGCCTGGTTCGATGGGAGTTCGCCTTTTGTCAGGAAATTATAAACCGGGGTCATCCAGGACGTCGCATCCCCTATGGCATGGACCTCGACTGTAGTCGAGGATCTTTCGATACTCGGGCATGCTAGGGATTCCTGGATGACAGATTTGTTCCCGCCCTTCTTTCTTGTGCTTGCGAGTTTGGACAATATGTCTGCCCTCGTGTTTTGCTCGCGGGGAACATGTGAAATTTCCGCCCGTACAAACTTTGTCATGTATTTTTTGACTAAGTTCAAGTACTCGACGAGGTTGTCGTTTTTCGCTTGGTAACTCCCCTGTACTTGGGAGGCGACGAGTTGGGAGTCGGTGTAGATCTGTACCTCGCGGGCTCCCAGGTCCTCGGCTAGTCTCAATCCTGCGAGCAGGGCCTCATATTTTGCTTGGTTGTTTGACGTCGGGAAGGAAAGAGCTAGGGAGTGCTCGATCACTACACCCTTTTCGTTCTCCAAAAGGATTCTTACGCCACTTTCGGACGAGCTGGATGCTCCGTCGATGAAGATGGTCCACTTGTGTTCCTTCCCTAGGGGTGGGTCATGAGTGGTCATTTCCGCGACAAAGTTGGCCAGGGCCTGTGCTTCTAGGGCTTTCCTACTTTCGTACTGAATGTCGAATTCGGAGAGTTCCAAGGACCATTTCAACATTCTGCCCGCCATATCGGGCCGACCCAAGAGTTGCCTCACCGGTTGGTCGGTTCGCACGGTGATTGTGTGGGCCAGAAAATAGTGTCTGAGCCTTCTCGCCGCGTTGACGAGGGCTAGAGCCACCTTTTCTATCTGTTGGTATCTGCTTTCGGGTCCCTGCAGGGCTTTGCTCGTGAAGTAGACAGGTTTCTGTCCGTCAGGGGTCTCGCGGACGAGAGTCGCGCTGACGGCTTCGTTCGAGACGGCTAAGTATAAAAATAGTGGCTCCCCGTCGGCTGGTCGAGATAGCACGGGCGGCTGAGATAGACTTTGCTTTAGGTGGCGTAGCGCCTGCTCGCACTCCTCGTTCCATTCGAAGGCTGTTTCCTTTCGAAGGAGTTTGAAGAAGGGGAGGGCGTGCTAAGCGGACCTCGCGACGAAGCGGGACAATGATGTGAGCATTCCGTTCATGATTTGTATCGACTTCTTCGATGTTGGCGTCGGGAAGTCTGAGAAAGCCCGACATTTGTCGGGGTTAGCTTCAATTCCTCGTTCTGTTAGGTAGAATCCGAGGAATTTCCCTGCCTTGACTCCGAACGTACACTTCTCGGGGTTGAATCTCATTTTGCATTGTCTTGCTTGGGCGAAGACTGCCCTGAGGTGTGCTGCATGGTCGGTGTCTTCCCGGGATTTGACGATCATGTCGTCCATATACACCTCGAGCATGCCGCCAATTTGTTTGTGGAAAACTTTGTTCATCATGCGCTGGTAAGTTGCCCCGGCGTTTTTCAGTCCAAAGGGAATTACGTTGTAGTAATAGTTGACCGAGCTGGTCATGAAAGCCGTGCAGTGTTTGTCGCTCACGGCCATCAGAATTTGGTTATAGCCCGAGTAGGCATCCCTGAACGGCAATGTTTTGTAGTCGGCCGAGTTGTCGACCAGCATGTCAATGTTAGGCAAAGGGAAAGCATCTTTCGGGCAAGCCCGGTTGAGATCGGTATAGTCAACACACATCCTCCATTTTCCATTATTCTTTTTAACGAGTACAACGTTTGACAACCAGGTGGAATACCGGGCTTCAGAAATAAAATTTGCCTCTAGGTCTTTTACAGCTTTTTCAGCAGCCTCCGTTTTTTCTGGAGACTGCCTACGCCTACGTTGTACTACGGCCCTAGCGGCTGGATCTATGGCGAGGTGGTGACAGGCGACCTCAGGATCGAGTCCGGGCATCTCCGCGGCGCTCCAGGCGAAAAAATCAACATTCTCGCGCAAGCAGGCCTTGATTTGCTTCTTGGCCAAGTCGGGGAGGTCTTTGCCAATCTTCACTCCCTTGGTCGGATCCGTGCCGAGGGGGACGAGCTCAAAATCCCCGTCTGGTATTGGTCGGAGTGGGATTTGCTCGCCGCTGGAAGGCTCGTCCTGGTCGAAGCGAGTGTCCAGAGCTATAGAATCGACCTTTGGTGGAGCTTTCTGGACTTCTTCCTCGGGGGACTCTTTCTTGTCGGGCTCCTGTCGTGTCCTTTTGGCGGGTATGGTCCCTATGTCGACAGTATCACGTCCCTTAGAAGCGGCGTTGAAGCACCTCCGGGCAGCGGCTAGGTCTTCTTGGATAGTAGCTACTCGTGCCCTCTTGGTGTAGAACTTCATCTTCAGGTGGACGGTCGAGGGCACCGCTGTCAGTTCTGCCAGTGTTGGTCTCCCCAAGATGCAGTTGTACAGAGACGGGCAGTCGATGACGAGGAAGCGTACTTTGACTTGTCTTGTAGCCGTCCCTTCGCCGAACGTAACCAGAAGCTCGACATATCCCCAAGGTTTGGAGGTCGAGCCGTTGAAACCTTGTAAGTTCGACCCCACATACGGCGAGAGATGTGAGTCGTCCAGCTGTAGGGTTCGGAACAGTTGGCTGTACATGACGTCGACGGAACTCCCTTCGTCGACCAGGATGCGATGTACATCAAAATTGGCCATTCTCGCCCTTATCAGTAAGGGGATGACCGCGTTCGGGGCTCCGCCTGGGAGCTCTTCTAGGTAGAAGGTGATGGGCTCTGACCTGCCCTTCACCCTTTCGAACGTCACTGTTTGCGGGGGAGCCGTGTCGACCAGCTCGTCCAGCTTCCTCTTAGCTGAATTGATGGTCAAGTCGTTGAACCCGCCGCCGTTGATGACCATGGCGGAGGGGAAGTATTCCCACCTGCTGTGCATTGTCAGCGACTCCTGCAGGTGCTCGGGGATGTCGAAGTCCTCGGGCCTGGTCACGGAGAAGGTGGTCTGGATGGGCACCGACTCGTCAGATGGTCGGGCGTCTTCCTCTGGCTCCCTGGTTTCTTGGGCATCACGACGGAGAGCGTCGCTTCGCCGGTACTGCGCGAGCCTCCCTCCCTTGATGAGGGTTTCAATGGCGTCCTTGAGGTGGACACAATCCTCAGTCAGGTGACCATGGCTCCTATGGTACTGACAATATTTGTTTTTGTCTGCTCCGGGCTTAGCGGGAGCAGGTCGGGGGCGTTTGCCACCACCGTCCTTGAAGTCAGTGCTGGCACACTCCGCCAGAATACGCTCGCGGGAAGCTGTGAGCGGAGTGTACTCGGTGAAACGCCCCGAGGGTCCCCTTTAGTCTCGGGCTTCCCGGGGCCTGTCTTCCTTTCTTTTCTCCCTGGTTCATCGAGGAGGAGGTGCTTCCTGGCGCGAGCTGTTGTTAGACCCGCGAGCCCTAGGGTCTCGGGCCCTGTTGGCCGCTTCCCTCTCCTCGTAGTCCATATATGCCCGAGCTTTTTCGAGGAGGGCGTCGAACGTCCTGGGTGGCTCGATACCCACGGCTTTCCTAAATTCAGTGCCGGGGAGGAGCCCCCTCTCCAGCAGATATCTCTTCATATGGTCTGCGCAGGGGACCTGTATAGCTTCCTGGTTGAAGCGATTGATGAATTCCCTCAAGGTCTCATCCTGTCGCTAGATGATGGCCTCGAGGGCCGCCTCGGTCTTCGGATGTCGTCGAGAAGCTGTGAACGAACTGATGAACTGGTTCTTCAGGTTTCGCCACAAGGTGATTGAGCCCGGGGCGAGCCATTTGTACCAGTCCATGGCCTCCTTCCTGAGGGTCGTAGGGAATAGTTGGCATTTGATGGGCCCCCCGACGTTGTGGTAATGCAGCATGGCCTCGAACCCGTCTATGTGGTCGACCGGGTCCGCGACTCCATCGTACTCCTTCAAGTGTGGGGGCTTCTCCATGCCCGGGGGGATGGGTGCTTCCATAATAGCTTGTGACAGGGGACCGCGGGGGTCGTCCTCGTCGCTCCTCTCCGGAGACAGAGATGGGGACCTGTAATACTGTTTGGCACGACGGTCCAGGTCGTGCTGAGTCTCTCTCGAGCGGGATGCCCGGTGGTTGAATTTTACACGTCCGTCTCCGGAGTGCCTTCTTTCTTGTCTCGCCGGGTCGCGACTAGGCTCTCCGGCTTGAATGATGGGCTGCCTCTCCAAATAGGGTCGTTTCCCCTTTGGTCGGGGTGATTGGCTTCGAGAGGTTTCCCTGTAATATCTCCGCGGGGGAGATGGGTGTCGAGTTTCAGTCACTCGAGGAGGGGGAGTATAGGGCCTCCGATGCCTCCTCGGGGGTCTTCGTTCGTCCTCAAGCGCCCTTAGTCTTTCCCCTTGGGCGAAGATGAGATAGTTCGTTTGATTAATCGCTGCGAACAGCGCTTGAGTTGTGGCGTCCGCCCCGACGGGAACGGGGACTTCCTGGAACCGGGCAGCCCTGTAGTTCGCGAGGGCTGCCGGGTCGTCTTCGAGTGGCGGAGGGACCGAGGAAGATGAGGCAGTAGCTCCGTCCCGGTAGGTGGATGTTCCGGGGGCAGCCGTCGCAGGAATGGTGTTGTGGCCGGGGTTACCGGCGTTATCAAGGTGTCCGTTTTTGTCCGCGGTGCCGTTGTTAGTGTCGACGACGCAGACGTTCTGCTCATCGCGAGCTTGATCAGCCATGACAGTGGTAGTTGAATTTGAGCTTTGGTCTTCGAGTTTTACAAGACGGGGAAGCTAGTTTCCCACATACGGCGCCACTGATCTAACCTGATCAGACTTGGACCGTCACGGCTGGCTCCGAGCTGAAGTTTTGAACGAGATGGGGGGGGGGGGTACCTGCAAGGCACTCCGATGCTGAAGTAAGTAAGAGTACGAGCATGCAAAGTGTGAGTATATGTGATAGAATGAATACCTGACCCTCTGGGAACATAGGGTATTTATAGCCCCCAGCGCTGGGCCAAGGTTCCTTCATTGGGCCGGGCAGGTTTGGCCCAATGGAGGAACTGCCAGGTTCTACGTGCGTAGTGGGGACCCACACGTGGTCCCCTTCCTAGATGTCCTGCGTGAAGTGCGGGCAGACAAGGACGCGGTCTTTTCGGGGTCCCGTTGAGAGTGTAGTGGACCGTGTCTGTCGTTGGTGGAGTGCTCGAGCTGAGGTCGAGCTGGATAACACGAGGTCGAGGATGTCGCCCCAGTGAAGTATGTCGGGCATAGCTGTGGTCCTTAGGTCGGCGTGACCCCTAGCAAGTCCGTTTGGATTGGGCCTTTATCGTTGCTTTTGGGCCAACCCGACCCAGTCCAGAACAGTTTCGATCCGGTGCATATTCAACTAATAATTTTGACGTCGTCACTCATAGACATAAATATTCTAAACATTTCAATTGTCATATTTGTAGGCTTTTTGCAGTTATGTGCTATTAACGTAGATGCTGTGAGTTTGTTCGCAAATTCATCCTTTTCAGTTTATAGCGATTTTAAATTTATATTATTTGATATATTCTATCAATTTGAATGAATGAATATCGTTTTTAGTCAAAAAAATAATATTTATTTTTTGTGTTTTTTTATTTTTTTAAATATATTTACAGTTTTTATTTATATCCATTAGAATTTGAACAATCTCTGCTGTCAATATAAATTCTTGTTTATATTGAATTTTCTGCTTTTAATACATTCATCCTTTCAAAATTTATTACTGTTCTTTTTTAATGTTAGTCAACAATTAATTATTATATTAAATTTATTGATAATCGGTATTATTATACAAGTTTATTTTATTTTATTATTCAAAAAAGTTAATGTTTACATTAGAATATTTATTACAATTTGTAGTATTAAAAGTAAATTGGTGAACTGAAATAACTTTGAATGACCTTCAAAGAGGCTGGTCCATCAATCATCAAATGACATGGAAATTATTTGTTTTTTATTATGTATTATTATTATTATTAATGTTTTTTAAATATATATACTCGACAGTATTCTGTTTCCAAACATAATAAATTATTCTTAAAAATATAGTTTGCTACTACTATAACATAAAATAAATATGTAGTTATGTATATTAAAACTTAAATAAATCGATCAAATTGAAACCTTGTTTAATTGTATCGTACTATCAATTGTTTAAAGAGGTAATCTAATCATAATCAAACTACATGCATTTTAAATCTTCATGTCGTTTAACTTTTTGCTTCAAAGTCAATTGAAACCAAACTGCAAGCACTTTTAATTATGCCTGGTAAATGGCAAAGATCTCCCATGTTACTATATTCTTTGTCATAGCCAAAGAATATTACTCACTTTCTAGCAAGATATGTTCCATTTTAGCAAAATTCTTTCACAAGAGATTTAACTGTCATAGGATTATGGTTATGAAGTTATTGGAAAAAATGTATAATCTAAAGAAAGAAACGTGGTCCATCATAGTGATAGTGAGTTCTCCAAAAAAACCAAAACGGCAACTAATATTTCTCCAAATTGATTACCGTAATTGACGCCAAAATAATTCCATTATTGACTAATTTCTCAATGACGTGGGACACAAGGCAGACCAGGTTCCAAACTTCCAACGACTCTAGTATGAAACCAAACCCACCATGTTACACTTTCCCCTCACAACCCATTTCATTCTATCATTATTTCGCCACCTTCTACTCTAATCAATGCACTATCACTCTCATTTTTCAATTTTTACATCATCAATCTTGCCAAGAAAGGATTCATCACCAAGTCATTGAACATAGATAGCTTTTATAATAAAGGTTTGACATAATAGTAAATTTGACAAAATCACGATTTGTCATAGTAAATCCACATTTTGTAACCAACAAAAATCATAATAGTACCATAATTTTGTCTAGTTCACTGTGAAGTCTCACACTCACATGTTGATTATATTTGTTGTAAGAAAAAAAATAGTTTATTTAAACAAGAAAATGCTACTGCTTTTTAATTGGCAATTAAAATGTGTGTTGTTCGCCTTTTTTCTTTCTTTAATTTTAGTTTTCTCTTGTTCTTTATCCACTAAAAAGGGGGTGATTTTAGGATCATTTTTTTATCTAAAACCATCTCTCTAAATTCTTTTTCTTTTCCTTTTCATTAAAATAAATGATTTCACATATATTTTTAGTTTTTTTCTTCGTGATTTTGTTGACTTTATGTGACGCTGTATTGATTGTCGTCTTATTGCGGTGTTATTTTATTTTTCCGTTTTAGTGTGATGTTTGTTCGATTCAGATTGATAGATTAATTTTGACTCAATGCATATTCAACCAATGACTTTGACATCGTCAATGTTGCAGACTCGAAGACATGGATATCCCGTGTAACACCCTTCTAACTCCACATGTATTTCTTCAATATCTTACAAAATAATTCAAATATTTTCACCACACAAGAGTGTCACATCGTCATAATAAAAATAAAACATCATAATATACAATCTTACTCTGTAACACGAATTATAACAACGATAAATAACAACTTCTTAAATTATACACTCTTACGGTGTTTTATGCGACATCAAGACATATTTTAAAAGCAACGCAGCGAAATCATCATCAATCATAAATATTTTCAACTGTCAACTCATCATATTCAGTCTAAGAAAAATAGAGATTTAAAATTAGTTCAACAATTATAACCTTCATAAAGTATGTCAATATAAAAGGAACATAACATTCGCCAAACTAAGTGTTCCCAACCCGTTGTTACATATCAGAGCAAGACACCTTCTAATGAACGAAAAACTAAATAAAGTACTTCAAGCTCTATCCTCGATACTTCAGTAAGCTACTCCTGAGTATCTACGCGTTATCCACGTGGAGGCAACATTCAAATAGAAAGGGTGAGTAATCATGTTTCATTATAAAAGATATAAGGAAAGATTAGTAGCTACAAACATCATCATCATACAATCAATACACGTCATTCATTAACACGTCATACTCATTGATACATCACAATAGCACTTAAACATCCTTCATCATCAATTCGTCATATATTCACATAGTTCACAGTTATTATCACATAACTCATCAACATAATTCATGTAATGTTACATAGAATGCTAATGTAACAACACTGACACAATGAATGTGGTGCTAAAATTTATGAGCACCTGACTCATCACCCTCCATAGATCCTCACCATAAGATTGATTCCCTCTTGAAACTGGAGCACAACATAAATCGCTAACGTTATTATAGGTAAAGCTTCACTAAATCTCCTACATAGGATTTAGCTACTCACACCGACTCCACACAGTGGATTGAGGCTCATCACGGGCAGACCAACGTCAAAAAATGCTATGAATGCATGATACATAAAAACATCATATATCAATTCGATCATGGCTAGTCAAGTGCATCATCATTCACATAATCATCATATAGTCATTCTCCACATGACATGTATACATATTAACATGCACATCATTCGAACATCATCACATAGCATGTATACATATTAACATGTACATCATCAAAACATCATCACACATATCATCAAATACACATGACAACATCATCATAACAACTCTATAACAACTTCATAGTAACATCATATTCATCATTAAAATAAATAGAACATCACACCATAACAAACATGTAATAAATCAATCTCATCAACATATAGGTACTGAAATAATGCATCAATAAACTCACATTCATCTATTATGATATAGTTATGTGTGTTAGCCTCCCAATGCTTCAAATGGCGCGTCAAAAAGAGTGTTGAAACTCAAGTTACGACCTCTGAAAGTGACTGTCAAGTCTGCTCGCCTGATTCTCGCCCGACGACTCTGGTGGCGCTCTCCTCGCCTGACGCTCGCCTGACAAGGCTGGGGAGATGATCCATCCTCCATACATTTTCCAAGATCTCTTCTTTTCCACCGTTTCCCCTTACCGCTTGTTGTAACGCTCCGATAATTTAATTAATTATTTTAATTAAAATTATTAGTTGGAGTTGAGCAATGTTGTGAATTATTATTAAGTTGCTTTGTGACATTATTTGATTAAATGGTGGTTTAATAATATAATATATTGGAGCATTATAAGATTAATTGTTGGGCTTATTTAAGTGATGTCATGTATTAAATATGGGAGTATGGATATTGGCCCAATAAGAATTACTAGAATTACAAGGTTAAGTGGATATAAAAGGAATTAGGTTAATTGAGAAAAAAGTGAGAGAATAGATGGGAGAAACTCATTCCCGTTTTTATTGCAACAGTCTCACTAAATTGGCAATCTCTGATTCGTTAACCGTTGGATCATGCTCAAATTTTGAGGGTAGGTTCGCAACACCTACATCTAACATTTAACCGTTGGAATATTCAAAATAAGTTCTGAGTTGGGAGATATCATCATCTCAATGTAGCTGCATATTTGAGAAATTTTTCAGCTTTGATTCTGATCTAGAGAGAAAAAAATCTTGGAAGATTTTGGTACAAGAGAAGTGTGATGCGGTGGGAGAACTCACTTGAGGTTTTGCGTTTGTGTTTGCAAATGTTGCGGTTAGCAAGAGTCACCACCGACTTTTATTTTATCCAAAAGGAAAGGTAAAAAAACACAGGAAAGACCTTTGAGATGTTTTCTTGAATTCGGGGGGTAGATTATGAAAAGGGAAGGTGCTAGCACCCTTTTCATCCATGGTTTTCCATGGGCTCTTAGTTACTTATTTAGATCACTTGCTTTTGTTTTGTTTAAAATGGTGTTTGGTGTGATTTTGAAAGTATTTTGAAAAAGAGGCCATTGTTTAGGCAATCTTTGTAATGATTCTCGTTCGTAAGAATGTATACAAAGATGTTTGTCTTTTGAAAATATTTTCAATGTTTTATAAGATGTTTTTGAAATGTGTGTGTGGTTGTTTTTGAAAATAGCAAGGATTGTTTTAAAATGGGACAAGTAACTAGAAGCTATCTACCTACTCAAATGTCTTTCTTGTGCATTTTTCATTCCTTTGACATTGTTGACTTACCATTGATTTGGTAAGCAACCCTATCTTTGGATGTAAACGGGACGGGCGTGGGTCATCGTATGACCATGATAGCAATATTGCCAAGTATCTTAGCAATTTTTGAGGGACCAAGATCATTTTGTTTTAGGAAACCTTGAATAGCGTCATAGAGGGACTATGATCTTATAATTGTATTGTTTTGCCAAGATACTTTGCATGCATAACATGGCCATTTTATTTTAGGCAACCAAGTGGGAGAAACCCTAAGGGTGCTTGTGTGCAATGTGTATCATCTTCATGCTTTTGTCTTGCATTTAGGGTTTTCTATTTGTTTTGTTTTAGTTCTTGTCATGCAAACCCTAGTTACTAAGCATAGTATATAAAACAATAAATTGCATAAAATAAACTAAGCTATTACAACAATTATTATGGGAGGGGGGATACACGTTTTGAATGGGGATTTTGCACAAATATAAACCTAAAAATATTATTACAACCCAATCAAATATTGCGCGAATTAAATAAATATACAAATATTTAAAATACAATGCAAAATGTGTATGTTAATAAATGTTTTTGTGTTTGGTTTTTGTATGAAAAAATAATTTAATTCAAACCCTAAGAAATAAGGAAAAAATAATATTATTTTTGGAGGGGTGAAACCCTAATTTTTAATTAAAAGAAAATAATGCTTTATGTGATTATTTTGTCCACTTTTTGTACAAGAAAATAATAAATAATATTATATGTAAATATTAAAAATTAAATATGTATAAAAATAAGTATTTATGAGTATAAATAGTAAATAAAAATATTAAGTATTTTTAAATATATTTATAAGTTATTTAAGAAAATAAAATCTATTTATCATAATAAACTATTTTTTTATGCAAAAAATAATAAAAAAATAAAATAAAATTGCAAAAAATAAAGAAATTATTTTTAGGATTTTTTATTGTTCAGAAAAAATAATCAAAAGCAATAAATATGAAAATATGAAAAAAATATGAAAAATATAACAAATAAGCCAGGGGGTGCAAATAACAAGTCAGGGGTGTGAATATCAGAAACAAAAAGGCCCAAGGCGCTAAAAGCCCAGAACACGCTTCATCCCTGTCCTTGGTCATCCCTGCGCGCACGTTCATAGTTCAAACCTGTAACTCTCATATGCTTGCACAAAAACAAAAACTCATAACATGAAACATGTGGCATTTGATCTCACGATTCCAACCATATAAATTATGTGACATAACTCTAAAAGATCAGAGAGAATTTTGGCAGCCCTAATTCGTGACCTAACTTTTTCAGCATTTTCAATCTTCAAATTCTCTGAGCATAGTTAATATAAATGAAAAGTATGCATATGTACAACTTTGTTATGATAAGGACTACATTTTTTCTTCACAAATCGTGGCTTGAGGATTCCTATTCAGAGAGATAGAGTTTAAGAAATATACCTCCTTCAGTTGGATTCGAGTAAAGCAATGCATGGACTTTAATGGAGGCCCGAGGATTGTTTGAGCTTCCTTGAACTTCCCTGAAGCTATTCAAATGCTTACTTTGCTTTGAGGATAGCTGGAAATCTCTGCACAAGTCAAGCTGCAAGCTTCAAGGTTGAAAATGGAAAAGGCTGAAACAGGGGTTACAGAACCAGGGTGATGGCTTGGATTTCTTTGGTATGATGTGTATGAGGTGTTTCAAGTGTTAAAACACAAAATGCACGAGCCAAAAATTAGTTGGCAGTGATTTTGCAGAAATGCTGTGTTTGGATAGAATTTTAGTGTTTCTGAGTTTTGGAGAATTTCAAGTGTCAAGAAATCGTGCTATGCATTGTGACAAGTTTGTATATTTGTATAGAAGTGATACAAAGTCAGCTCTTCACTAGCTGTGCAAGCCTTGAATCTTTTTACAACTTTTCTTGCATTTTAAGTAAAGTGAAGTGACTAATCCCACATGCTTGTACTGGCTAGCTTGAGGACTGATAAGAGTTGGTATACATTTCTTGAGACCTGTAGAAGTTTCTTGCACCAAAGGGACAGGTCCAAGGCTCAAGATTGACAAAGTTGCAAAAGTTGCCCTTTATGAAAATTGCATTGTGCACTTTTGGCCAAAAATGGAAATGTATCTTGTAAAAAGCTTCAAAAGCAAAGATAAAGCCTTTAACTTCTGAGTTTGAATTTAATTATGGAGTGTAAAGTGAGTTTAGGACCTGTAAAGCAAGATACAATCAACATAGATCTGATTTGCAACTTGATGCTTTGTGAAAATGGCATGAACAAAAGTGAGAAAATGCCAACTTTCCTTCTTCGATTCTCCCTACTCAAAAATGATCTTGGAGAGTTCTTGGACATTTTGGAAAGCTTGCAATGTACTTTATAATCCATATTTGAAATGCATATTGAGATACCTCTTGGAACTAGGTGAAAAATTTCCATGAAGTTGGGTCCAAAACCTGCCTAAATTAGGGCAAAATTTCACTAAGTTATTTAGTTCATGGACCTATATTCACAAATTCATAACTTGAGATCCAAGCATATTTTGGGAAAAGTTTGTGAAGAAAAGTTGTAGATTTCATGGAGGACTACAACTTTCATGTTTGAAGTTTTCTTTGAATCAAAATGCATCATGTTGAAAAAGTGGTGAAAAGTTGGAAAAAAATAAGAAAATTTCCATACTTAGAAAAATTAGTTATGAAAATTTTCAAATTCAAAACCCTAATTTTCAAAATTGGTTTTCTTGGTGAACAAGTTTCATATTTTGACATATCTTGATGAATTATGATCCTTGGCACTTGATTTTGACCAAAAAGTCAAAGTTTGACTTTTCAGTGTACACTAACAATACCAATACTGCCAGAAGAAGAGAAGCGATGGCGAATCCGCCAAACAATAACGAAATCCCACAAACGAATGTGGGAACAACGGTTATCCCAACCGTAAGTGAAGCGATAACCGTTGGTTCAACACCAGCAGTAACAGTCACAACAACGGGGCCATTACCCCCGTTCACTGGCCCCAGAGTGCCTTTGGGAACTCCCCCACCAAGGGGAAATCTAGGCACAAGGCCTTATGTTCCCCCAGGATTTATGACAGGCGGTCAAAATCGAGAACCACTCTATGGCATGCCAACTTCTGAATTGGCTAGCCTGACGAACGCTGCGTCCACTTTTTCAGACCCTTTAGTGAGCGCCTCTTCGCCACTCCAAGGTTCTGGAGTTGGTATGGCGAACAGAAATAGGACCCAACTCTTAGGAGGAATGTCCCAAGTAGCGCATGGCCTTACAAATGCCTCGACAGCAGTCTTGAGGCAACAAATGGACGAAAGCAACCATGATATGGTTCAAATGTTGGCACAAACTTTAAGTACAGTGCTGAATCCTCTAATACAAAACACCACCCAATCGAATCAGCAGATTACAGCGCAAATGACGCGTCTGGCTGACTTCTTTGGGGTACCCCAACCTATTCGACAGCCCCAAAGGGCGCAAATAAGGGGAAACCAATGTATACTCTTAGAGGAAGAAACCACTATCAACCAAGTCCAGCAGCCTGTCGAAGAAAACCTTAGGGCACGATTGGAACAGCCTGTCGAAGAACCTAGGGTTATAGCCCCAAAGGTAAGGTTTGTTAATAGAAACCAAAATGCTGACGAAGTGGTTCAGCACATCCAATACTAAAACATGGGTTTGGAAAATAATCTGGCAGCCATGATCGAAAGAATCATGACGCAGAATGGGATGAACATGGGCTTTCGTAGGCCCAACTTCACATCCCCACTGTCAGAATACGTGTTACAAACAAACTTACCTCCCAGATGTAAAGTCCCTAAGTTCACTAAATTCTCAGGGGACACGACAGAATCTACTGTCGAACATGTGGCAAGATACTTGATCGAAGCAGGAGATATTTCAAACAACGAAAACCTGAGGATTAAGTACTTCCCAAGTTCTTTAACAAAGAACGCGTTTACTTGGTTTACAACTCTCCCCCCCAATTCAATCCATCATTGGACCCAGTTAGAGAGATCGTTCCATGAGCAATTCTACATGGGACAAACCAAGATAAGCCTGAAAGAATTGGCCAGTGTAAAGAGACGTTTCACTGAACCTATAGACGAATATCTAAATAGGTTTAGGTTTCTCAAAGCAAGATGCTTTACACAAGTGCCAGAACATGAGTTAGTCTAAATAGCCGCAGGCGGCTTAGATTATTCCATTAGGAAGAAGTTAGACACTCAATACCTGAGAGACATGGCCCAATTGGCCGATAGAGTTCGACAAGTAGAACGCCTCAAGGCTGAAAAAGCCAAGGCGACGAAAACTCACAAAAGAGAGAGGATAACGTATGTTGAAATGGATGATGAAGATCCAGAAACCTTCGACGAAACCATAACCGTCGAGGAAAGTGAGGTCGATTTAGCGGAACTGAAACAAGGGCCACCATACTCTTGTAAACTGTTAGTCCCCTCAAGTGGAAAAAATCCCACTGGTCCAGAAAGGACCAACGATAGGTTCCCCAAAAAGACTTATAGTTTTGATATTACAAAATGTGATGAAATATTTGACTTACTTGTAAAAGATGGCCAAATGATAGTACCCCCAGGGGTAAAAGTGCCTCCTTTTGATCAAAGAAAGAAAAGAGGCTTTTGTAAATATCATAATTTTCTGGGCCATAAAACGTCTCAATGTTTTCTTTTCAGGAATCTTGTGCAAGACGCTATCGAAGAAGGGAGGTTGAAGTTTGCTGACAAGACCCCCATGACTGTGGACTCTAACCCGTTACAGGCTAAAGCCCATTATGCTGAACCTTCAGAGGTGAACGTGATAGAGGCATCCAGAAGCCAGGCGAAGAGGCCAGGAATCACAATGGTCGAAGTCACAAAGGACCATGTCAACATGCCAATCTTTGGCAGTTTTTCTGGGAATCTATCCAGAAAGACAATTGAAGCGGTCCAAAAGGCGGTCGAAAGCCCAAAGCTGGAGACAGTTGGAGCCCAAAAATCTGGAACAAAACCCAGTTCTTACTTGGCTGCAGTTCAAGGCCAGACAGAGGATTTGGAGATTCAGATGAAGCAGTTGACCCTTGCCACCAAAGACACCATGAATGTCAACATGGTCGAAGTCTCTGAACCAAAAGCATCAGAGGAGGCCATGAGGCAAGAACAAGCCAACAAAACTGCTTTCCCTCGGGAAAATGAAAATCTGGCAGATTTCCTGCAAAGATGCCAGAAAAAGAAGTCAGAAGTGATGCTGTGTCCTCGATGCAGTTCGATCTTCGACAAAAAAGCTGCTGAACATATTCAAGGTGTAAGAGCAGCAAACAGAAAAAGGGAAAGTGTTGATACTCGACATGACCCCAGGAGAGCCCACCAAAAGGGTTCAAATCAAGAAAAGAGGCCACTGACTTTCAGGCCTCCAACTAATATGCCAGTTGATACTTGGTACAAAACATCTGGTCGAAAGAGGCCAAGCGAGGAAAGATGGCACTCCTTCGAAGTGCCAAGAGGTTCATCTTTTACACATAAGAAAGAACCTCAGGTTGGTACTCCTAAAGTGACCCAGGTGTCAAGCAACTACAAAGGGAAAAATCCCATGTCTCGATCTCAATGGAGAAGATACCAGAGGCGGCGAAAAGCTGAGAGGGAAGCTGCTAATGAACCAAAGGCAGAATCAAGTTCAAATGTTCCTCAGAGAAAGCAGAGGAAGCCTCTGGAAAGATAACCAGTGACCAATAGGCTAGTTTGGCCTAACCAGGGTGAAGTTGATAACAAAGATGGCTCTGAGTCTGATGACACTTTAGATATCATGGTGAACATAGTCTCAGTTTTGCCAAGAGAGTTCAACCGCCAGGTGGAGGTCGAAACAAGCGATTGGGAAATTGAACAAGAAAGGGCCAAGCATAGGCCAATGTGCTATTTCGTCATGGATAATGGCGCTACTGAAGAGCAGAATGGGTTCTTCGAACCTCCTACAGAGGCGATGAAAAATCACCTTAAGCCTTTATTTATAAGGGCTAAACTCGAAGAAACCACAGTAAATAAGATCTTGGTAGATTGTAGGGCAACCATCAACATCATCCCTCACTTTATGCTAAGAAAAATAGGCAAAAGCGATGAGAATATCAAGCCTCACAACATGGTCCTGTCGAATTATGAAGGCGGCATAGGGACCACTATGGGTGTGATCCAACTGGACATCAAGGTGGGATCTATCCTTCGACCAACTATGTTTATGGTCATATCGGCCAAACCTAACTATAATCTTTTGTTGGGCCGTGAATGGATTCATGGTGTTGGAGCTGTACCATCATCAATGCACCAGAGGTTGCTACTATGGCGTCCTGATGGAATGGTCGAAAACATAGAAGCGGATCAAAGCTATTACCTGGGCGAAATAAATCACCTAGGGCTGGCAGGCTTCGACAAGAACTTGGCTCACATTGGGCCATGCCCAACACCTGACTTTGACTTGGCGCCAGCGCCAAATACTTTTTGTTCCTTATACCTGCACCCTGAGCATGGTTTTCAATGGGACAGAGAAGACTTGTCCCACATTGACTTTAGTGGGTTAACTGATATCGAACCAACTGGTTGGGGAAGTGAATTCAGTGACAATGACTGAGTCACAATCTTTGCAGCGAATTTCAGCTTATGTAGTCGAAACAAGGATGATAACGGCTCTCGAAGCCGAAGTTAAATATATGGCCACACTGGCCAATGATCAAGAGTTGCCTTCTGCAGGCCCTGGAAAGGGCTTCGATCCAGAACCTCCTGATATCATGCCAGAAGGGATGCAGGAACAAAGGCTCGACGCCATCTACGATGATGAGCCTTTGGGATTCGAAAAGGACCCCTTAGCGAATAACATCAAGATGCTAGCGCAGGATCCTTTAGAAGAAATCAACTTGGGCGAAGGGTTAGAGAAGAAGCCAACTTACATAAGCGCAAAGATAGACCCATAACTCAGGTTGGAAGTGATCCATTTGTTAAAAGAGTTCAAGGACTGTTTTGCATGGGATTACGACGAAATGCCTGGTCTCGACAGAGGATTGGTAGAACTTCAGTTGCCAATCAAACCTGGGAAGAAGCCAGTCAAGCAAAGTCCAAGACGCTTCGCTCCAGAAATATTGTCGAAGATCAAAACGGAAGTCGAAAGATTGCTGAAGTGAAAATTCATACGAGCTACGAGGTATGTCGAATGGATTGCAAACATTGTGCCAGTGATTAAAAAGAATGGTACATTGAGGGTGTGCATAGATTTCAGAGATTTGAATGCTGCTACACCCAAAGATGAATATCCTATGCCTGTGGCGGAAATGCTAGTCGATTCTGCCGCTGGCTATGAATACCTGAGTATGCTCGACGGTTATTCGGGATATAATCAAATATTCATTGCTGAAGAAGATGTGTCGAAAACAGCTTTTCGATGCCCTGGGGCTTTAGGCACTTACGAATGGGTAGTGATGCCTTTTGGCCTAAAGAACGCTGGGGCAACATATCAGCGAGCAATGAACTCTATCTTCCTTGATTTTATTAACACTTTTATGCAAGTATATATTGACGACATTGTTGTAAAATCTGTTTCCAGGAAGAACCATATAGACCACCTTCGACAATCATTCGAAAGAATGAGAGAACATGGTCTGAAGATGAACCCTTTGAAGTGTGCATTCTGTGTAAAAGCTGGAGATTTCTTGGGCTTCGTCGTCCACAAGAAAGGAATCAAAATCAACCAAAACAAGACGAAGGCAATTCTGGAAGCGAAAGCGCCAGCGAACAAAAAGGAACTGCAATCTCTGTTAGGCAAGATAAATTTCTTAAGGAGATTCATATCTAACCTAAGTGGGAAAGCTCAAGCCTTTTCACCCTTACTTCGATTGAACAAAGAAAGATTCGAATGGGGGCAAGAGCAACAAGAAGCCTTCGACAAAATCAAAGGGTACCTCATAAAGCCACCTATTTTGGTGCCTCCTTGCAGCAACAGAAGTATGAAATTGTACATAGCTGCATCCAACAAAACTTTGGGAAGCATGTTAGCCCAAGAAGATGAAAATGGAGTCGAAAGACCCATTTACTATCTTAGTAGAGTTTTGAACGATGCAGAAACTAGATATAACGAAGTTGAAAAATTATGTCTATGTCTTTATTTCTCTTGTACAAAGCTCAAGCAATATATAAAACCAGTTGATGTGTATGTTTCGTCTCATTTTGATGTTTTCAAGTACATGTTGTCGAAACCCATCCTGCACAGTCGAATTGGCAAGTGGGCATTAGCATTAACTGAATACTCCTTGACCTTTATGCCTCTTAAGGCAGTAAAAGGACAAGTAGTGGCAGACTTTATAGTCGACCACTCAATTCAGGTTGAGAGTATAAATTATGTGGAGATAGAACCTTGGAAATTCTACTTCGATGGTTCCAGTCATAAAGATGGAACAGGAGTAGGAGTCTTGATTATTTCTCCAGAAAAAATTCCAACAACATTCAAGTACAAGATATCAGGTACTTGTTCGAACAATGAGGCTGAGTATGAAGCTCTAATTACTGGCCTTGAGATATTGTTGGAATTGGGGGCAACTCGAGTCGAAATAATGGGAGACTCAGAGTTAGTCATTAAGCAAGTCACAAAAGAATATAAGTGCATAAGAGAAAATCTCATTATGTACTTTGTGATAGCAAATCGTTTATTGAAAAAATTCGAAATGGTCAACATTCGACACATACCCAGATTGGAAAATCAAATAGCCAACGATTTGGCACAAATTGCATCTGGGTACAAAATTTCAAAAACGAGATTACAAAGAGCAATCGAAGTTCGAGAAAAGATAAAAGCAACTTGTCTGTCACCAACAGATTTGAAATCGACAAGACTAGGGTATGCTGATCAAAGGAACTTCGAAATTTCGTTCATAGACAATTTGTCAGAGCAAGATTGGAGGAAACTGTTGGCTCCTAAATTCGACACCCTTGTTTTTATTAATATCAGCTATTAAAGCTGATAGATGTTTTCGACCAGCTGGGTCTGTCGAAATGCCCATCGAAAGATGGCAATGTACTTAGAGGATTTCTTCCAAGGGAGAAGTTGGTTGCCTTCGACGTCGAAGGTGTTTCTCGTCGAAGATGCTTCTCGACGAAGGTGTTCGATTGTTCAGAGTGGAACAGTTTGAAATTCGAGCGTTTGGAGGGAAAACGGTTTCCAGCGGTTACCAAGTGCAACGTGCAAAGATCTGGAGCGTCGAACGCTGAGAACGTGCCAAGTGGAGTCATCTCGAAGCAGTGTAACTGCCCGACGGTTACTTGGGATGTTTTAGTATAAATAGTAGTAGTTCACGCAGTTTTTCGCGTGTGTTCACAATTATATACAAAGTCACTCATATAGATTCGAGTACCCAGCGTGTGAGAAAGAATTGTTGAGAATGTATGTGTGAAACACCACTTTTATTAATCAAAGTCATTTATTTTCCAGAAACTTTATTCGCTTTCTTCTTTACTTTTCCTGTCGAAGCCCTTTATTTCAAGCCTTCATTTATTTTATCTAGCCCATTTCTTCATGCAATTTACTTAAAGCCTCTTTATTTTCTTGTCATTTAACCATTATCCAACTTAATCAAAACCTCAAAATCAACCATGTCTTAGGATCAATCTGATCGATCCTGCGAGTAACCAAATAAGTAACCATTTGGAAGATCAGCGGTTGTTTACCAATAACCACGGTAAACAAATTGGCACACCTGGTGGGACCGTGTGTTGATTTTTGAAGTTTAACCTTTTTAAACATAATCTCATCTTTTTCGAGGAGTGTTGCATGTTATTGAGAAGTGGTAGAATATACACTAACGATACCAATACTGCCAGAAGAAGGGAAGAGATGGCGAATCCGCCAAACAATAACGAAATCCCACAAACGAATGTGGGAACAACGGTTATCCCGACCGTAAGTGAAGCGATAACCGCTGGTTCAACACCAGCAGTAACGGTCACAAAAACGGGGCCATTACCTCCATTCACAGGCCCCAGAGTGCCTTTGGGAACCCCCCCACCAAGGGGAAATTTAGGCACAAGGCCTTATGTTCCCCCAGGATTTATGACAGGCGGTCATAATCGAGAACCACTCTATGGCATGCCAACTTCTGACTTGGCTAGTCTGACGAACGCTGCGTCCACTTTTTCAGACCCTTTAGTGAGTGCCTCTTCGCCACTCCAAGGTTTTGGAGTAGGTATGGCGAATAGAAATAGGACCCAACTCTTAGGAGGAACGTCCCAAGTAGCACATGGCCTTACAAATGCCTCGACAGCAGTCTTGAGGCAACAAATGGACGAAAGCAACCATGATATGGTTCAAATGTTGGCACAAACTTTAAGTACAGTGCTGAACCCTCTAATACAAAACACTACCCAATCGAATCAGCAGATGACAGCGCAAATGACGCGTTTGGCTGATTTCTTTGGAGTACCCCAACCTATTCGACAGCCCCAACGGGCGCAAATAAGGGGAAACCAGGGTGTATTCTTAGAGGAAGAAACCACTATCAACCAAGTCCAACAACCTGTCGAAGAAAACCTTAGGGCACGATTGGAGCAACCTGTCGAAGAACCTAGGGTAATAACCCCAGAGGTAAGGTTAGTTAACAGAAACCAAAATGCTGACGAAGTAGTTCAGCATATCCAATACCAAAACATGGGTTTGGAAAATAATCTGGCAACCATGATCGAAAGGATCATGACTCAAAATGGGATGAACATGGGCTTTCGAAGGCCCAATTTTACATCCCCGCTGTCAGAATACGTGTTACAAACAGACTTACCTCCTAGATGTAAAGTCCCTAAATTCACTAAGTTCTCTGGGGACACGACAGAATCTACTGTCGAACATGTGGCGAGATACTTGATCGAAGCAGGAGATATTTCAAACAACGAAAACCTGAGGATTAAGTACTTCCCGAGTTCTTTAACAAAGAACGCTTTTACTTGGTTTACAAGTCTCCCCCCCAATTCGATCCATCATTGGACCCAGTTGGAAAGATTGTTCCATGAGCAATTCTACATGGGGCAAACCAAGATAAGCCTGAAAGAATTGGCCAGTGTAAAGAGACGTTTCACTGAACCTATAGACGAATATCTAAATAGGTTTAGGTTGCTCAAAGCAAGATGTTTTACACAAGTGCCAGAACATGAGTTAGTCGAAATAGCCGCAGGCGGTTTAGATTATTCCATTAGGAAGAAGTTAGACACTCAATACCTGAGAGACATGGCCCAACTGGCCGATAGAGTTCGACAGGTAGAACGCCTCAAAGCTGAAAAGGCAAAGGCAACGAAAACTCATAAGAGAGAGAGTATAGGGTATGTTGAGATGGATGACGAAGATCCAGAATCCTTCGACGAAACCATAACTATCGAAGAAGGAGAAGTCGATTTAGCGGAACTAAAACAAGGGCCACCATACTCTTGCAAACTGTTAGTCCCCTCAAGTGGGAAAAATCCCACTGGTCCAGAAAGGACCAACGATAGGTTCCCCAAAAAGACTTATAGTTTTGATATTACAAAATGTGATGAGATCTTTGACTTGCTTGTAAAAGATGGCCAAATGATAGTACCCCCAGGGGTAAAAGTGACTCCTCTTGATCAAAGAAAGAAGAGAGGTTTTTGTAAATATCATAATTTTCTGGGCCATAAAACGTCTCAATGTTTTCTTTTCAGGAATCTTGTGCAAGACGCTATCGAAGAAGGGAGGTTGAAGTTTGCTGACAAGACCCCCATGGCTGTGGACTCTAATCTGTTGCAGGCTGAAGCCCACTATGCTGAACCTTCAGAGGTGAACGTGATCGAGGCATCCAGAAGCCAGTCGAAGAGGCCAGGAATCACAATGGTCGAAGTCTCAAAGGACCATGTCAACATGCCAATCTTTGGCAGTTTTTCTGGGAATTTATCCAGAAAGACAATTGAAGCGGTTCAGAGAGTGGTCGAAAGCCCAAAGCTAGAGACAGTTGGAGCCCAAAAATCTGGAACGAAACCCAGTTCTCACTTGGCCACAGTTCAAGGCCAGACAGAGGACTTGGAGATTCAAATGAAGCAGTTGACTCTTGCCAACAAAGATACCATGAATGTCAACATGGTCGAAGTCTCTGAACCAAAAGCATCAGAGGAGGCCATGAGGCAAGAACAAGCTAACAAGACTGCTTTCCCTCGGGAAAATGAAAATCTGGCAGATTTCCTGCAAAGATGCCAGAAAAAGAAGTCAGAAGTGATGCTGTGTCCAAGATGCAGTTCGATCTTTGACAAAAAAGCTGCTGAACATATTCAAGGCGTAAGAGCAGCAAATAAGAGAAGGGAAAATGTTGATCTTCGACATGATCCCAGAAGAGCCTCCCAAAGAGGTTCAAACCAAGAAAAGAGGCCATTGACTTTCAGGCTTCCAACTAATGTGCCAGTAGATACATGGTACAAAACATCTGGTCGAAAGAGGCCAAGCGAGGAGAGATGGCACTCTTTCGATGTGCCAAGGGGTTCATCTTTAACACAAAAGAAAGAGCCTCAAGTTGCTGCCCCTAAAGTTACACAGGTGTCAAGCAACTACAAAGGGAAAAATCCCATGTCTCGATCTCAATGGAGGAGATACCAGAGGCGACGAAAAGCTGAGAGGGAGGCTGCTAATGAACCAAAGGCAGAAACCAGTTCAAATGTTCCTCTAAGGAAGCAAAGGAAACCTCTGGAAAGAGAGCCAGTAACCAACAGGCTAGTTTGGCCTAACCAAGGTGAAATTGATGACGAAGATGGTTCTGAGTCTGATGACACTTTGGACATCATGGTGAATATAGTCTCAGTGCTGCCCAGAGAGTTCAACCGACAGGTGGAGGTCGAAACAAGTGATTGGGAAGTGGAGCAAGAAATGGCCAAACATAGGCCAGTGTGCTATTTCGTCATGGATAATGGCACTACTGAGGAGCAAAATGGGTTCTTCGAACCACCTACAGAGGCGATGAAGAATCACCTCAAGCCTTTATTTATAAGTGCTAAACTCGAAGAAACTACAGTGAATAAAATCTTGGTGGATTGTGGGGCAACCATCAACATTATTCCTCACTTTATGCTAAGGAAAATAGGCAAAAGGGATGAGGACATCAAGCCTCACAACATGGTCCTGTCGAACTATGAAGGCGTCATAGGGACCACTATGGAAGTGATCCAACTGGATATCAAGGTGGGATCTATCCTTCGACCAACGATGTTTATGGTCATTTCGGCCAAACCTAACTATAATCTTTTGTTGGGCCGTGAATGGATTCATGGTGTTGGAGCTGTACCATCATCAATGCACCAGAGGCTGCTGCTATGGCGTCCCGATGGGATGGTCGAAAACAAAGAGGCGGATCAAAGCTATTACCTGGGCAAAGTGAATCACCTAGGACTGGCAGACTTCGACAAGAACTTGGCTCACATAGGGCCATGTCCAACACCTGACTTCGACTTGGCGCCAGCGCCAAATACTTTTTGTTCCCTATACCTGCACCCTGAGCATGGTTTTCAATGGGACAGAGAAGACTTGTCCCACATAGACTTCAGTGGGTTAACTGACATCCAACCAACTGGTTGGGGAAGTGAATTCAGTGATAATGACTGAGTCACAATCATTGAAGCGAATTTCGGCTTACGTAGCCGAAACAAAGATGATAACGGCTCTCGAAGCCGAAGTAAAGTACATGGCCACACAGGCCAATGATCAACAGTTATCTGCTGCAGGTCCTGGAAAGGATTTCGATCCAGAACCTCCTGATATCATGCCAGAAGGAATGCAGGAACAGAGGCTCGACGCCATCTATGACGATGAGCCTTTGGGCTTCGAAAAGGACCCCTTGGTGAACAACATCAAAATGTTAGCGCAAGATCCTTTAGAAGAAATCAACTTAGGTGAAGGGTCAGAGAAAAAGCCAACTTACATCAGCGCAAAAATTGACCCAGAACTTAGGTTGGAAGTAATCCAATTGTTGAAAGAGTTCAAGGACTGTTTTGCATGGGATTACGACGAAATGCCTGGTCTCGACAGAGGATTGGTAGAACTTCAGTTGCCAATCAAACCTGGGAAGAAGCCAATCAAGCAAAGTCCAAGACGCTTCGCTCCAGAAATACTGTCGAAGATCAAAACGGAAGTCGAAAGACTGCTGAAGTGCAAATTCATACGCGTTACGAGGTACGTCGAATGGATTGCGAACATTGTGCCAGTAATTAAGAAAAATGGTACATTGAGGGTGTGCATAGATTTCAGAGATTTGAATGCTGCTACACCCAAAGATGAATATCCTATGCCTGTGGCGGAAATGCTAGTCGATTCTGCCGCTGGCTATGAATACCTGAGTATGCTCGATGGTTATTCAGGATATAATCAAATATTCATTGCTGAAGAGGATGTGTCGAAAACAGCTTTTCGATGCCCTGGGGCTCTAGGCACTTACGAATGGGTAGTGATGCCTTTTGGCCTAAAGAACGCTGGGGCAACATACCAGCGAGCAATGAATTCTATCTTCCATGATTTTATTAACACTTTTATGCAAGTATATATTGATGACATTGTTATAAAATCTGTTTCCAGGAAGAATCATATTGACCACCTTCGACAATCATTCGAAAGAATGAGAGAACATGGTCTGAAGATGAACCCTTTGAAGTGTGCATTCTGTGTGAAAGCTGGAGATTTCTTGGGCTTTGTTGTCCACAAGAAAGGAATCGAAATCAACCAGAACAAGACGAAGGCTATTCTGGAAGCGAAAGCGCCATCGAATAAGAAGGAACTACAATCTCTGTTAGGCAAGATAAATTTCTTAAGGAGATTCATATCTAACCTAAGTTGGAAAGCTCAAGCCTTTTCACCCTTACTTCGACTGAATAAAGAGGGATTCGAATGGGGGCAAGAGCAACAAGAAGCCTTCGACAAAATCAAGGGGTACCTCACCAAGCCACCTATTTTGGTGCCTCCTTGTAGCAATAGGAGTATGAGATTGTACATAGCTGCATCCGACAAAACTTTGGGAAGCATGTTAGCCCAAGAAGATGAGAATGGAGTCGAAAGACCCATTTACTATCTTAGTAGAGTTTTGAACGATGCAGAAACTAGATATAGCGAAGTTGAAAAATTGTGTTTATGTCTGTATTTCTCTTGTACAAAACTCAAGCAATATATAAAACCGGTTGATGTGTATGTTTCGTCTCATTTTGATGTTTTCAAGTACATGTTGTCGAAACCCATCTTGCACAGTCGAATTGGCAAGTGGGCGCTAGCATTAACTGAATACTCCTTGACCTTTATGCCTCTTAAGGCAGTGAAAGGACAAGTGGTTGCAGACTTTATAGTCGACCACTCAATTCAAGTTGAGGATATTAATTATGTGGAGATAGAACCTTGGAAATTCTACTTCGATGGTTCCAGCCATAAAGATGGAACAGGAGTAGGAGTCTTGATTATCTCTCCAGAAAAAATTCCAACAACATTCAAGTACAAGATATCAGGTTCTTGTTCGAACAATGAGGCTGAGTATGAAGCTCTAATTACTGGCCTTGAGATATTGTTGGAATTGGGGGCAACTCGAGTCGAAATAATGGGAGACTCAGAGTTAGTCATTAAGCAAGTCACAAAAGAATATAAATGCATAAGAGAAAATCTCATTATGTACTTCGTGATAGAAAATCGTTTATTGAAAAAATTTGAAATGGTCAATATTCGACACATACCCAGATTGGAAAATCAAATAGCCAACGACTTGGCACAAATTGCGTCTGGGTTCAAGATTTCAAAAACGAGATTACAAAGAGCAATTGAAGTTCGAGAAAAGATAAAAGCAACTTGTCTATCACCAACAGACTTGGAATCGACAAGACTAAGATATGCTGATCAAAGTAACTTCGAAATTTCGTTCATAGATAATTTGTCAGAGCAAGATTGGAGGAAGCCCATTGTGGATTATCTTCAAAATCCAGTAGCTTCGACAGAACGAAAAACAAAGTACAGGGCGTTGAGTTACGTAATCATGGGTAATGAGTTATTTAAAAAGACGCCTGAAGGGGTATTGCTAAAATGCTTAAGTGAAACTGAGGCATACATAGCCCTTTCGACTACGCACGCTGGAGCATGTGGGGCTCACCAAGTAGGCCATAAGATGAAATGGTTGTTGTTTCGACAAGGACTATACTGGCCCACCATGTTGAAAGATTGTGTCGAGTTCGCTAAAGGTTGCCAAGAATGTCAAGTCCATACAGGCATCCAACATGTACCAGCAAGCGAACTTCACTCGATAGTGAAACCTTGGCCTTTTAGAGGATGGGAGTTGGACCTCATTGGAGAGATTCGACCAGCATCATCAAAGAGCCAGAAGTATATATTGGTAGGCATTGATTATTTTACTAAATGGATCGAAGCTATCCCTTTAGTCAATGTAGACCAAGAAAATGTCATTGAATTTATTCAAAATAACATTATCTTTAGATATGGAATCCCTGAGACTATAACTACTGATCAAGGATCAGTTTTCACCGGTCGAAAGATGCAGGAATTCGCTCAGGAAACGGGTTTTAAACTCCTAACATCAACGCCTTATTATGCACAGGCAAATGGTCAAGTCGAAGCAGCGAACAAAGTAGTGATTGGCTTGATAAAAAAGCATGTTGGGAAGAAGCCAAAAAAATGGCATAAGACGTTAGACCAGATCTTGTGGGCCTGTCGAACGTCCCCAAAAGAAGCCATAGGTACAACACCATACAGGCTAACTTTTGGCCATGACGCAGTATTGCCAGCAGAAATTTGTCTTCAATCTGCAAGGGTTCAGAGACATTATGATATTCCCTCTGAAATTTATTGGGATATGATGTTAGACGAACTAGTAGATTTAGACGAAGAAAGATTGCGCGCTCTTGACCTACTGAGGCTTCAGAAGAAAAGAGTAGAAGACTCTTATAATAAAAAGGTGAAACCTAAGGCATTTTCGCCTGGAGAATTAGTTTGGAAGGTGATTCTTCCCATGGATCGAAGGGATCGAAGCATGGGAAAATGGTCACCCAAATGGGAAGGACCATTCAGAATTATCCAGACTTTTTCTGGTGGAGCTTATGAAGTCGAAGAGTTAGGTGAAGATAAAAGGCTCTTGAGAGTAAATGGTAAATATTTGAAAAAGTATAAACCTATACTCCAAGAGATAAAAATAAATAACAAGTAACGACTAAATTAACCATAAATAAGCCAAAATGGAATTTTTTTTATAAATTAGCCAAAATGGCGATATTGTCGAATACATATTACAATATATGGTTAAAGGGCTGAATCAATCAGAAGGGGATGGAGTCCTTGAGTCGAAGGTATTTAGTTTGCTGCAACTCCAATCGTTTGTTGCACAAGGCATTCGCCTGGGCAAGCTTGGCAATTTGATCGTCAAAGGCTTGAGCTTTCTCAGCAAATTCTAGGCCTTGTGTGATTTCAGCTTGACTTTCGGTGTCTGGAACAGTCGAGAGAAGTTCTTCCTTGCGCTTAGTATTGGCATTCATCTTAGCCTCTAGTTCTTCGATTTGCGCCTTTATGGAAGCATTCTCTCGATCTATGGCATCAACTTCTTCTTGTTTAGATGCTTTTTGCTTCGACAACTCCGCAATTCGAGAAGTTGTCTCTGCTACAGCAGTCCATGCAGAAGAGCTTTTGCCATATAACACTTCAAGCTGGCTATTAAAGCCCCTTTGTCGCTGATAATCTGCTGAGACTTGATCAATAATGGAGTGTAACTCCATGATAAAGCCTGAAACCTCCGGAGGCACAGCTAGCAAGTCTACGGCATTCAAAACAGCCCCCAAATATGATGGAGCGGTAGGGTCCCCCTCCAAAGCTTTCATCAAATCCTTCTTGAAGAACTGAGCCTTAACCTTCGTCAAAGCCTCATCGAGAGGAGAAGTTTCAGTGGACTTCCCCGACAGAGTAGAAGCCTCCTGACTAATGTCAGACGAACTTCCCTTGCTCTCGATGATGGCATTTAGATAGCCAACATGATCAGTTTGCTTCAGGAGTTCTAAGTCTTCTTTCGACCTATGCTTTGTTGAGGTGACAACCTTTGCAGCAGCGTTGTCTTGGGGCTGAGGCTGTTGAGTAGCATTTGCCTCGACTTGACTCTCTTTGACTCGGACTTCGGCAGTACCAGCGTCATCATGATCTCCTTCGCCAGCATCATCATGATCTCCTTCGCCAGCGTCACCTTGATCCTCTTCGCCAGCGTCACTGTGGTCCCCTTCGTCGCGATGTTCTTCTGACAGATCAACCACCTGAATCTCTTTCGGTTGTTGCTCTTCTGTTTGTGGATCTTCTGTTGGTTGTTCTGCCGTCTCAGCATTGGCTTCATTTGTTTCAGTGTTGGCTTCATCGTTCGCCAAGTCTTTCTCTTGTGGCCTACTGAGTTCAGCAGAGTCCAATGTTTCAGAAGTCCTTGGCGCTGAGCTTTCAGTGGTTTCTTGAAAAAAGAAGAAGAAGAATCTTCTAAGTTAGAAAGAGATATAATCGAACGTGGGTATCAACACCTGAGTTAGAAAGGGATCAAAGAGATTACCTGCAAAGGAGCTTCAGCCCCAGGGCTGGAATTGTCGCTTTCGACAGGTTTATTGAGAAGAATATTTAATTCCTCCTCCGTTGGCTCTTCAATGATTATTGGAGGTGGCCTGGGCTTTCTCCCAGCAACCTTTATTCTGATTGTTCGAGCCTCAGGAAGAGGAACGTCCTTCTTCAGCTTTCGCCTTTTAAGAGGAGCAGGGGGAGAATCATCTTCTTCGTCACTCCCAGATTCGACCGTCAGTGCTGGTCATTTCTTGGGTGAAGGTGCCTAAAAAACCAATTGGAGTTCGATTTAGAAGCTGCATCGAAAGTCAAAATGTTAAAGCCAGAAGAAAATAATAAAAGTCTGGTTACCGATGCAGAAGGCTTTTTCGAAGGGCCTTCCCCCTGTTGGTTTGTTGTGGTCTTTGCCGGCGCTATAGTTTTCGCCATTGGTGGAGGTTTTGTTAAGGGGCCTCCTCCCTGATGGCCTTCTGCAGCCTTCTTGGCTGCAGGCTTTCGAACAACTGAAAGTAGACAAAATAATTAACAGGCTACCAGTCGAAAGGGAAAGACAAAGTAATTTGGAAGGATGAACTTACATTTCTTTATTTTGTCCAAGACAAGAACAAAAGACTTCTGAAGTTCGTCCACGAAGTCCTTCTCGTCGAAAAACTCCTCAGTGTAGTAACTTTTCCACCACTCCTCGAAGGATGGTGAGCAGAGAAAGTTAAGCTGATAGTCAAACAACGAAAGGACTGTTCGACCAGCATACCTGCCGATATGCTTAGTGGCAGCGTCTTCAGTGTAGTCGTTGCAAAAGTATAACATAGACTTCTCCCTGGGAAAAATTGGAGAAGGAAGTGTTTGAATAATACCAAACTGGAGAGACACCAAGTTTGGTTGATACGCGATTAGACTCAAGTGAGTCTTGGAGCTCTTGAATCGCAGGGGCATTATTCTTGGTGTGAGAAATGCTTCCCACACTGTTGTATGTTCTTCGACCTGAGGACCACTTGACGACTTAGGATGTGGCCTCGTGAACCACACTGGACCAACCTTTCGTCGAGCAAAGGGAGCCATGGTCGAAGCAAACTCTTTCCTTTTAGCAAACATCAAGACGAAGTTTGTAAAAGTTTGTTGAAGCTCCAGCCCATCTTCCGTCGGAGTCAGCAGAGCCAATCTGGTGCCTTCGATGCACCTATTTGCTATTTCCGGAGCCTGCTCATTTATTTGAGTCTTCTGAGGTAAGAAAGACTCGAAGGTGGCATTGAGCCACAGCTGAAGCAGCCAAAAAGGTCCAGCAAGAAGCAAACTGGCTCTGTTCTCGATGATCTTCAAAAGAGTCGCTCTGTTGCTAATCGACTCGTATAGATTCTCCAAAATCAATTCTGCCAAACATATATTTTGGCCATGGTGGAGTTGGGTGGCGAGAGTGACCATCTTCTTGGTCACCTGTAAAGATTTGGTGCAAAACACAAAGCGTGACAGCCATAGGGCTAGAAACGCGATATGTTCTACATCCGACACAGCGTCCGTCGACTTATCGTGGTAGTGATTGATGTAAGTGGTGTAGGTTGGTTTTGTGGCAGAGAATCCAATCTGATCCTCCGACATTTCCTCTGGGTCAAAATAGTCCCCAGTGGGTCGAAGGCTAGTGATGGCGGCCACGTCGAAGAGCGTGGGAGTCAGCATTCCACAGGGAAGATGGAAGGTGAAATGGGTGTAATCCCAGAAGAGTAAGGAAGCTATCAACATTTCTGGGGAATAGTTAAGACCCGTCTTCGACAACATAACCAGATCGAATATCCCCATATCTTTCCAGATCGAAGCCTGGCATTTCTCCATTTTTTCCAGCCAAGCACTATAGTCAGGAGTGAGGCTAGGGCTAGACCTGAAAGCCCTAACACCTCTGTTGAAGAAACGAAGGTCGATTTTCTCCTTAGCAGGATCTTCATTATCCTCTGCATCCTTCTTAGAGCATCCAACCGGTTTGAGTTTTTCAAGTACCAGAAAGTAGCTTTTAATCTTCATGGCTTCAGCAATGCTTGGGTATAGTGGGCCAGACATGGCAAAGATTTGGTTGGAGTATCCAACCGGAATCATGAGTTGGCGTGAATAAGCATCACGTACAGCAATGTCCAAGGGCTCAGGGACCCTTCGTTGGCCCGTGGGAGTAACTACGGGAGCAGTGGAGAAAATCCTGGGTTTAACGTTTCCAGAGGGGATGTTAGCGCTAGGAGCGTTGGAAGAACCGGATGCCATTGTTGATACTAAGGTTGAAGATGAAGTGAAGAACATGTGGTTTGCAAAGGTTGCAAGAGTTTGTGTGCAATAAGGGATATCTGAAGGCAAGGTAGCGTGAAAAAGTCCCACAATGGGTACTTGGCGCTATTTATAGTAGTTGGGGAAATCCCCAAATTCGAGGACATTTAATGCCATTTAATGTTGCAGAAGGTAGTGGGACACGTGGCATCTCCCTGTTGATGTAGCCGTTCTGCAGAATTGAAAGGGTGCAGCGTGCGCCCTCGTTTTTTGGAATTGTCATGATGATAATTTGTGAAAAGACGTTTGGCACGCTGCACGCCGTACTGAAGTGACGTCTTAGGTACGGATGAAATGATGACTTTTCCTTGGGATTGTCAGTGGTTGGTAGAAGACAAAAAAGTGCAAATTTAATTTGTGACTAAGAATGAAAAGACAGGTGTCGAATGGCATTTCAAAGAATGCCTTTTTCTTTCAGAGTCGAAATAAGGCATTCTTGGGGGGCAATTTATTGGCTCCTAAATTCGACACCCTTGTTTTTATTAATATCAGCTATTAAAGCTGATAGATGTTTTCGACCAGCTGGGTCTGTCGAAATGCCCATCGAAAGATGGCAATGTACTTAGAGGATTTCTTCCAAGGGAGAAGTTGGTTGCCTTCGACGTCGAAGGTGTTTCTCGTCGAAGATGCTTCTCGACGAAGGTGTTCGATTGTTCAGAGTGGAACGGTTTGAAATTCGAGCGTTTGGAGGGAAAACGGTTTCCAGCGGTTACCAAGTGCAACGTGCAAAGATCTGGAGCGTCGAACGCTGAAAACGTGCCAAGTGGAGTCATCTCGAAGCAGTGTAACTGCCCGACGGTTACTTGGGATGTTTTAGTATAAATAGTAGTAGTTCACGCAGTTTTTCGCGTGTGTTCACAATTATATACAAAGTCACTCATATAGATTCGAGTACCCAGCGTATGAGAAAGAATTGTTGAGAATGTATGTGTGAAACACCACTTTTATTAATCAAAGTCATTTATTTTCCAGAAACTTTATTCGCTTTCTTCTTTACTTTTCCTGTCGAAGCCCTTTATTTCAAGCCTTCATTTATTTTATCTAGCCCATTTCTTCATGCAATTTACTTAAAGCCTCTTTATTTTCTTGTCATTTAACCATTATCCAACTTAATCAAAACCTCAAAATCAACCATGTCTTAGGATCAATCTGATCGATCCTGCGAGTAACCAAATAAGTAACCATTTGGAAGATCAGCGGTTGTTTACCAATAACCACGGTAAACAGAAACCCATTGTGGATTATCTACAAAATCCAGCAGCTTCGACAGAACGAAAAATAAAATATAGGGCGTTGAGTTACGTACTCATGGGTAATGAGTTATTTAAAAAGACGCCTGAAGGGGTATTTCTAAAGTGCTTAAGTGAAACTGAAGCATACATAGCCCTTTCGACTACGCACGCTGGAGCATGTGGGGCTCACCAAGTAGGCCATAAGATGAAGTGGTTGTTGTTTCGACAAGGACTATACTGGCCCACCATCTTGAAAGATTGTGTCGAGTTCGCCAAGGGTTGCCAAGAATGTCAAGTCCACACTGTTGCACCCCAAAATTTGCCCTCCCATATTCTCCAAGAAATTGCCAAGCCAAGTCACAAAACTCCCCAAGGGTTGCACAGTCCAACTGTCTCCTATACAGTCAAAACTAGGGTTTGTGTTCTGATCAAGAAAATGAAGTTTTCAAAGGCCCAACCAAGTCTCACATGCCTACAAATGTGGTCAAGCATCTTCATATCAAGTTTCAAGGCATTCAGCTCAAGATTGCACAGTCAAAACCTTAAATTGCACTACAGTCAACTGTAGGGGCAAAATGGTCATTTGACAGTCAAAAGTTCAAATTTTTGGTCAACATATCATTTTGAAGCCACAAACATCATTTGATCAATGCTTGATCATGATCCTCAAAATTTGGCTCAGAAAATCATCAAGATGCAAAAGTTACTATATTTGGACAGCTGAAAAAGTCAACTGAAATTGACCAGGGCATAACTTTCACATGGATTATCAGAAAAATTCCATCCAAAGCTCATTTTGAAGAGAAAGACATTTCCTACAACTCATCTTCATACTTCAAGTACAAGAAATGCTCTCACAAAAAGTTATCAATTTCAACATTATAGGTCATTTTCAAAAGTCAACAAAAAGGGACTTTAAGTCAAAGGCCATAACTTGAGATTGGTAAATCAAAATGACATGGGACCAAAGGCATGGGTTAGAGGACTCAAAGAACTTTCCAAAATGTCCAAGAACATGAGAAAAGCTTAAAAATTGAGCAAGTTGTGCCTTGTGGAAGTTGGGAAATTTTTGGATATTTTGAAAAGTCAACACTACTTCAAATGACCTAAAATTGCTAATGGGCCCATTTTTCTTCCATGATTCATCATTCCAAGCATATGCACGACCACTTGGCCCAAAGGGAAGTATTTTCTCATTTTTTATTTATTTATTTGAATTATTATTTATATTAATTCATTTAAATTATTTAAATATATGGAAAATATTTAATTCACCCTAACCAATCTTTTTGTACACATTTCAGCCTCAATATTTCGTGCACATCCCAACATGGAAAGATTTGGTTTGATTTGAGCTAATTGACACAAAGAGCACATGGAAAAGATATGGAAAAAGATCCTAAAAATCAAATTTCCTAAAACCATCAATGCCATGGATTTGATTAAGTTTTATTGACCTAATTTGCTCACTACATATGCTAGATGAGAACCCTAATCATAACAGACGGAAAGCTGCGCAAGAAACCCCATTGCAAACTTGGAATTTTTGTCAAAAAAAAGCAAAACTGAAATCAGTGTTAGAGGTGGATTCAAGGCACGAAATTGGTTTCATTAGCTTCCTCAAGTCTCCCTGATCACATTCCAATCATTACCATCCATTCAAACCCCAAGAATTGGTAATATGAACCGGAACTGTATCAAACAAATTTCATAATCGCATATCCCATTCTATGCATTGTTTGTGAAATATATTACTTGATTCATGTTCATAATGAAGTTTCAAAGCTAACCATGATGTTTAATTTGATTTTTATGCTGTATATACAATTGTACCATGCGCGATTTCTAGGGTTTACAGGATTGCAAATTTGGGGCTTTTGAAACGGAGTGAAATTAGGACTCAAGACCATGACAATTAACATCAGCGCTTTGGGACGAACGAGAATCAACCCTCGCGCTCAATTTATGAGCGCTTGAGAGCTATTCGCTATTTTCCAATAGCCCACCTAATGAAACGCGTGAAAAAACGTTGCCTTTGTGTTTTGTTTTACAGGGGTGATGAAGAAGATGACGAGCTGTCAACGAATGATACGCCGGTTTGAAAATTGGCGCGTTAAACCACTAAATATTTGTTGTTCTTTTATAATATTTATGCGTTATATTACTTTACAGATGAACAAAGCGCTTCAGTGGCAAGGTGGTTGTGCTGGCAACGTTAAAGACCTGGGTTCGAGTCCCAGGTCTGCAATATTCTTCATATTATTTTTCAAACAAGGTTAACGTGTTGTTTCACTTGCTGAGGACCATGGTACGCTTCAAAATTAAGCGTGACACGTCTTTCTCAAGATCAATCCAAAGGCATAGAATTGATGAACACCCTAAAACCCCAGTCAACGTGCCACATAATGCCTGGAAAGTCAACGAATTTGGAGCTTGTTGGGCCAGAATTCTTGGGCCATACCTCCTAATTTGGGCCTGAACCCCCCCTGGTTTGCAATTCTTTTTATCTTTTTATTTTATTTTTAATTGCTATTTTATTTTCCTGATTGTTTTAATTTAATTAATTATATTTTTTCACAAAAATACAAAATACATAAAAATTCAGAAAAGACAAAAAATGCAATAAATATTTTAGTTTAATTAGTTTAAAATAGGTTTTAATATTAATTCTTTTCACAATAAAAATCTAAAAAAATGAAGAATTAGGTTTAATAAATTTTATTCCTTTTTTTTTTTTCCTTTTTACCCTAATATTATTTATTTATTTATTTTCATAATTAATTGTGCATAAAAATTAGGTTTAAATTAGGTTTCAATTTAATATTTTCACAATAAATTTAAAAGCTATTAGAATTAGGGTTTGCCTTTTAGTTTAATTTTAATTAACTTTTTTTTCATCAAATTCCTAAAAACACTAAAAATACCAAAAACATTCTTCTTTTTTTTTTTTTTTTTTTTTTAATTCCTCATTAATTCTAATTTATTAAGTCATGTAATCTAATATTTTGCAAAAGGGTCCAACGCCCTCGTTCGTAATTTATTTAATTCGCGTATTTATTTTATTTCGCTTAATTAATTATGTATCTCTCCCAAAGCGTTGTAACATTTACTTCTCGCACTTTTTACTTTGCTTTATTTATTTTTTCCGTCAAATCGGGTCCGGTTTAATTTTGGCGATGTGGACCCGCGCCATTTGTAATAGCTTAGAATTTACTTTCCCGCAAATATTTTAACTGTTAACAAAGCATGCAAGAATGAATGGCCATAATAAAATCAAGCGTAGATCACTTTAACATGACAAGACAAATGCAATGAAAACGACACACGAATTCGCACACACCACCCCTAGGGTACGCCTCACTGTTGCCTTGCCTCGAAAGGTGATCGTCGAGTAGAGGATGTCTTAGTAAGTCCTCATGATCCGGGAACCTGGCATGAGGGTAGCTTCTAAGGTGTCTTCCCATTGCTCTGGTGATCACCATGTCCCTACAAACTCGAATTGACCCGAACACCTCCAACGGTGGTGCTACCTACCTCTCAATGGTGGGATGGCACTACTTTAAAGGACATTTACACAGACGAATTCCTTAGGGTAGGTAGGTTCTCGTAGATACTTGCTCTCTTAAAAAACAAACAAAAATCTTTTCACACCGGCACTTCTCAAAAGCTTTCAAAACAATTTTTCAAACACTCTGACACAAGAGTCGATCTGAAACTTTCAAAGAAACCTTTTTTTTAAACCCACAGTTGAAAAGCAAACAAACCATTTTTTGAAAACACAATGAGCAAGTATCTAAGAGCCCATGGATAACCATGGATAGAAAGGGTGCTAACACCTTCCCTTTCTATAATCTACCTCCCGAACCGAGAGCAATCTCTACAAGGAATTTTTCTGTGCTTTTGTCCTTTCCATTTGGAGAAAATAAAAGACGGTGGCGACTCTTGCTTCCGCGACATTTCGCGAACCAGCGTTAAACAGTCAGTTCCAGATCCACCGATCACAGAACTGGCGACTCTGCTGGGGAAAAACTTAAAGTGAGGTGTACCTTAGGGCTAGGTCATAACTATGTTTTCAATTGTCTTCTTTGCTTGCTTTATTATTGTGGGTTGCTTGGGAGTTCTATAGATCCTAACCCGGATCTGGGGGATACCTTCTTAGAAAGTAGCAACAAGGCTGTGAGGGAACTGTGCGGGGTATACCGACATGGTTGAAACAGTCTGCTACGTTGATGTGGCACTTTGGTGTGTACCGGTAACCCTTGAGTTCAGTCAAGGAGAGTACGGGGCCTCCGCGTGGTGTCGTGAAGCATCAACAGACCTTAGGAACCTTAATTGAACTATCTTGGCCTCTTTAGGGTAGTGAGATAACTGACTTTGGTGCAGTCCGAGGTTGGTTGATACTCGATACTACACTCAATTGAGGGTTGCTTTCCTGGAATATTTCGGTCGCCAGTTCAGTGGCTAAATCGAAACGATGAACAATGAAAGCAATCCCGTGATATTGGGACCCTTAGAACCCGGTTACTTCTAATAGGACAGGTTGAGCCCACCAACTTCAAGAGGGTAATACCCAGACCGCATGCTGGCCTAAACTCTAAGGGCTCTCTCTTGTGTGACTTGTGTGCCTTCGTATTTGACTACTTGCATGCTTGTTATCTGACACATGAACTATTTGCAGGTCTTGTTTATAGTCCTTAACTGGGACTCATGACAGGGTTTACCAAATTTCTTGCAGGTTTTGTTTATAGTCCTTAACTGGGACTCATAACAGGGTTTACTAGATCTCTTGCAGGTTTTGTTTATAGCCCTTAATTGGGACTCATAACAAAGTATACTGAATTTCTGGCAGGGTCTGTTTATAGTCCTTAATTGGGACTCATAACAGGGTTTACCTACATCACCCCATGCATAACATGACATCATACCATTGCATACATCCTAACCCATTTCAAGGATCTCAAGGGCTTGTGATGCAGGTCATGGTGAATCAATTATCCCAGCAAGGGGCAAAGAGGATTTATTTTCCTCTAGCCAAGGTTGTCAGGGGCTATGACCCACTGGATATGGTGAGCCTTTGACCCTTGAAGAAGGGCTCTCTACAACAGGAAGTTCCTTCAATCAAGTTGCCAGTTTCCAACTCTAACAAGTTTCTCTGTTTACCCTGCGAGGTCCTTGAAATCATTGCATGCATGTCATACATCTCATTGCATTGCAGGTGTCCCTTTGACAAGTTGCTTACCCTTCTTCGCTATTTATTTCAGCCGATTGTCATGAATCCTGAATCATCAGCTGAGCAGTCCATCAAGGCCCTCCAGGCTCAGAACGCCCAGTTCCAAGGGTTGATCATGAACTTGACCCAGGGGCAACAAGATCTGAAGGCTCTGCTCTTGAAGAAAGAAAAGAAGAAGAGGAGGACTGTTTTGTTCAGCCCTAGACGCAGATCTGGGAATGCACCGCAGATTGAAACTGAGAGGACAACTCCATCTGTGGGGAAAAGCATTCATCAAGAGGAAAGGATTCCCAGCCCAGTGGTCTCTGACAATGAGACAGATTTCAACGACGAGCAATACCCTCCTGCCGAAGACAAGTACAAACAGTTGGAGGATAGGCTGAATGCTATGGAGATCCAACAGGTACCTGGGCTGGATTTTGGAGATCTGGGCTTGTCAACTGGTGTGATTATTCCTCGGAAGTTCAAAGCACCATCCTTTACCAAGTATGACGGGGCGTCTTGTCCCAAGTTACATCTCAGGTCCTATGTTCGGAAGATTCAACCATATACGGTGGACAAGAATTTGTGGATCCACTTCTTCCAGGAGAGTCTTTCAGGGACTCATCTCGAATGGTTCTATCAGCTAGATGGGACCAAGGTTCGTAACTGGGAGGAGTTGGCTACTGCTTTCTACAAGCAGTATCAATATAATGCCGACCTTGCTCCTACGCGTACCCAACTCCAGGGTATGTCGTTAGGATCAAGTGAAGGTTTTAAAGAATACGCGCAGAAATGGAGGGATCTTGCTGGAAGGGTACAACCACCTCTGACTGATCGGGAGCTTGTCGATATGTTCTTGGGGACTCTGTCTGGTCCGTTCTACAACCACCTAATTGGGAATTCGTCTGCTGGATTCACAGATCTTATCTTGACTGGAGAGCGAATAGAAGCAGGTATCCGGTCTGGGAAAATTCAAGAGGCTGCACCTTCTGATAAAAAGCCTCATCATGGAAAGAAAGAATCCAATGCTGTGCACGGTAAAAAGAGCCGTCATGAGGCAGGGGCAATCCAGATCTCCAATCCTGGACCTGCTCAACAAGGACAGGGGCAGCAGCGCAAGGAGAAACGACAGTATACCAAACTCAACATGTCGCTGGATCAAGCACTGCAACAAATGTTGAAGGCAGGGCTGATCACCTTAAGGGCTCCCCTTCGGAATCCGAACACTTCGGCTCCTAACTATCATCCCAACGATAGGTGCGCATATCATTCTGATAGCCCGGGGCATACTACGGACAACTGCTGGCCTCTCAAGAACAAAATTCAAGACATGATCGACGCCGGGGAGATTCAGTTTGAAGTGCCCGAGACTCCGAACATAATCACTGCTCCGTTGCCCAATCATTGAAGCCTTTTGTTCATTTGAATTTTTGAGTTGTATTTTTCTTTGCTTATACAAACAATTAATGTCATAGCAAACTCTTTTATTCTATTAATGCATCGCATATGTCTGTTTTGGGAATTAATACAATTGTTTTCATTATATTCAAAATTCTTTTCATATTTTTTCTGATGATCAACTCTTGGTTAATAATTCTGAGCCTCTTGAGGGAGGATGACGAAAACGATACCGCGATCATTACAGTATGCTTTTGAACAGACCCCGCTGATGAGGTACAAGCATTGTTTCAATCCCTAAACACCGGAGTTATAAGGAAGATAATCCCTCGTCAACCACTCTGAGCCAAAGAAGTAGGAGTTTTTTATTTTCGAAAATTAAAACCCTTAATCATAACCTGGGGCAGGGTAGTCTCTCAGTTGATCCAAGTGCATAAACGAATGGCACCAAAGAGATCCTTACGAAAAAAGACAGTGATGGTTCCGAATAATCAATAAAGAAAGGCAGTCATTATCTCAAAAAATAAAAAAACCCATTAAGTCAAAACCCATGAAGGAGACTTACAAAACTGGGGCATCCCGCTGACTGTGATTCCAAAAAAGGAAACAGTTCAGGCAAAAAAGAAAGGGATAACAAAAAATCAGAAAAGAAAGAGGTCTTACAAACCCTCAACAAAAAAGGAATGACTGCCTATTCAAAATAAGTTATCACCATCTGAATCATCACCGGAAAATCAGAGCAAAAACTCAAACAAGGTCTAACATATGATCAACTGAGTTTAGGTTTGGAGAACATCACGAAGAGCGGGTGGGTACAAATAATTTGAGCCTTTATCCTTTGTTTCTTAAAACCGTGAACCAGGCCACGTTATAACCCTTAAAAGTCCTAGCTGAAGCATGGGTTAGTTCGAAAGCATACTGTCACGAAAGGTATCCTGACTCCTTAAGGCCTATGGTAAATACGGGTTGACATCACGTTTTACAAACATTCACTTGTTTTATGAAAAAGAATGCATTTTCAAAATCTCCGAGACAGACATAAGCTTTGCATTTTTAACATAACTTTGTTTGCATATGACTTTTTGTTTAAACAGCATAGAAATTCGCATGACGAAAGTCCAATGAACAAGGGTATCTCCAATCAAGGGGCACGGCATGATCATGGTCTACCATCTGGGGCAGTTAAGTCAAGATCCAGAGAATCTCTCAAAAGGCCAAAAAGCCTGGGGCAAATCTCTGCCCGAGTCACTTGGGGCACTCCAGCAACGAATCTTGCACGATCAGACACCTTCTGGTAATATGGCAACACAAGCAGCCAGGGGCACCTACCTGCATTCTAAGAGCGTGGACATAGTCGAAAAATACTACGCAAAATCAAAGACCCGCTAGGTTGACACACCTAGGCAAAAATAAGGGCTTCCCGGCGAACCAAAAGGGTTCGGGCAAAATGAAGGGATGAAATGAAAAAAATCTATACACCCGGCAAGTCGAAAACCTGAAAAGGCGGCTTGAGCAAAAATGGGTATCCCGGTGGACTGAAAACCCGAAAGGGCGGTCCAGGCAAAAGTTAGGGATCAAAGCATACGACTACGTCCTGTCATCTTGCCACCTGCCTACCAGAAGAAGGTTTGTCCATCAACAGCTATCAGCGCCTCACAGGTATCTTCCGCTCCCACATCGGAAACAGGGGCAATAATGGGTGGTCTAAGCAATCTGATTGCTCTGTCCTCTAAGGTGTCAAGGTAGGGTCCGTTGAAGAACATAACCAATACAGTTCAATACTTCCCCAGGAGAGTCTAATCTAGTTCCCCAGGAAAGTTGGAATCATCTCCCCAAGCAATAAGCTTATCCCCAGTAGATTCTGGAAGCTTATCCCTCGCAGAGCACGAACGCGTCTCCCGGCTTTATTCAAAGAGTTATTTCCTTAACAGGATATAACTGGGTTATCCTCAGCCAAAAGCCACGGAAAGAGCGTCGTCGACAAAGTCTTCCGCTCCCCAGCAAATTATCATCAACACTCAGCAAGGCCTCCCTCTTCCCACAGAGTATTGCTTCTCAGCATGGTCACTAGAGTATCTTTTCTCCCCGCAGAATCCGTCATTTGCCAAGTTCATCCCCCAACGGAGTCATCTTCTCCTACCGGTATTCTTGCAGTTATCATCCCCAGTGGAAGCAAAATCTATTCCTCAACATCAGCCCAGGATACGACTTCCCGGCACCCGTCAAGGATTTATTTTCTTAGACAAATATACATTCATAAACATCACATCTTCATACATTATAGCATGCGTATGCATCATACTACACGAATCTCATTGATTTTGAAGACATACAGTTCATGCATCATGATTTTGCATACAATTATGTTTTGCCTTTTCAGGAAAAAGATCAATACAAAAATGATTACTATCAACTATCGCAATTCTTTCTAGATATAGTTTCAGATATGACCCAGATATGGCGACGTTCTGATACTGCTTCCAGATATCCTTCTAGATATAGTTTCAGATATGACCCAGCGACGGTGACGTTCTGATACTGCTTCCAGATTTCCTTCTAGATATAGTTTCAGATATGACCCAGCGACGGTGACGTTCTGATACTGCTTCCAGATTTCCTTCCAGATATAGTTTCAGATGTAAACCAGATATGGCGACATTCTGATGCTGCTTCCAGATTTCCTTCTAGATATAGTTTCAGATATGACCCAGCGACGGTGACGTTCTGATACTGCTTCCAGGTATCCTTCTAGATATAGTTTCAGATGTAAACCAGATATGGCGACGTTCTGATGCTGCTTCCAGATTTCCTTCTAGATATAGTTTCAGATATGACCCAGCGACGGTGACGTTCTGATACTGCTTCCAGATTTCCTTCTAGATATAGTTTCAGATATGACCCAGCGACGGTGACGTTCTGATACTGCTTCCAGATTTCCTTCCAGATATAGTTTCAGATGTAAACCAGATATGGCGACGTTCTGATGCTGCTTCCAGATTTCCTTCTAGATATAGTTTCAGATATGACCCAGCGACGGTGACGTTCTGATACTGCTTCCAGATATCCTTCTAGATATAGTTTCAGATGTAAACCAGATATGGCGACGTTCTGATGCTGCTTCCAGATTTCCTTCTAGATATAGTTTCAGATATGACCCAGCGACGGTGACGTTCTGATACTGCTTCCAGATATCCTTCTAGATATAGTTTCAGATATGACCCAGATATGGTGACGTTCTGATACTGCTTCCAGATTTCCTTCCAGATATAGTTTCAGATGTAAACCAGATATGGTGACATTCTGATGCTGCTTCCAGATATCCTTCCAGATATAGTTTCAGATATGACCCAGATATGGTGACGTTCTGATACTGCTTCCAGATTTCCTTCCAGATATAGTTTCAGATGTAAACCAGATATGGTGACGTTCTGATGCTGCTTCCAGATTTCCTTCCAGATATAGTCCAGATATAAACCAGATATGGCGACATTCTGACACTTATTCCAGTTGAAGATATTTCAAGACCTAGCCCAGTTCGGTTAAATCGACCCTAAGATTTTCCTGATGCTTATCCAGTCAAAGGCCTTCTCTGGTTCAGTCAGATCGACCCTAAGATCTCCCTGATGCTTATCCAATAGAAGACACCCAAGATTTTTCTCAACGAGCGTTGTTGAAGTTAAAGTCACCCAAGATTTTTCTCAACGAGCGTTGTTGAAGTTAAAGTCACCCAAGATTTTTCTCAACGAGCGTTGTTGAAGTTAAAGTCGCCCAAGGTTCTCTTACCATTCATGCTAAGGTGGTAACCATCCCTGGTTCATTCATCGTCGTTTGAAGCTCCAGACTCAGCTCCTGTAACCAGTCAGGACACATCTATACCAAGCATCTAAAGATCAGCTCCTGCAACGTGTCAGGTACTCATTTTTTCTTTTGCAGGTATGCAGGTTCTCACCAAGGAATCTCCCACGCAATCGACATTCAGATGGCATCTATAAGCCCATCACCCTATCCAGCAATCTCCAAATGGCATCTATAAGCCCATTCCCCCATCACACTGCTAACATGTGAGCGCAAATTTCTGGGCACTCTAGTGTCCAATCATCTTCTACCCTCGGATTACGAAAGGCACGTCAGCCAATCTGCATCCTCAGGTCTAAGAAGATTGAACAGGGGCAACTGTTGCACCCCAAAATTTGCTCTCCCATATTCTCCAAGAAATTGCCAAGCCAAGTCACAAAACTCCCCAAGGGTTGCACAGTCCAACTGTCTCCTATACAGTCAAAACTAGGGTTTGTGTTCTGATCAAGAAAATGAAGTTTTCAAAGGCCCAACCAAGTCTCACATGCCTACAAATGTGGTCAAGCATCTCCATATCAAGTTTCAAGGCATTCAGCTCAAGATTGCACAGTCAAAACCTTAAATTGCACTACAGTCAACTGTAGGGGCAAAATGGTCATTTGACAGTCAAAAGTTCAAATTTTTGGTCAACATATCATTTTGAAGCCACAAACATCATTTGATCAATGCTTGATCATGATCCTCAAAATTTGGCTCAGAAAATCATCAAGATGCAAAAGTTACTATATTTGGACAGCTGAAAAAGTCAACTGAAATTGACCAGGGCATAACTTTCACATGGATTATCAGAAAAATTCCATCCAAAGCTCATTTTGAAGAGAAAGACATTTCCTACAACTCATCTTCATACTTCAAGTCCAAGAAATGCTCTCACAAAAAGTTATCAATTTCAACATTATAGGTCATTTTCAAAAGTCAACAAAAAGGGACTTTAAGTCAAAGGCCATAACTTGAGATTGGTAAATCAAAATGACATGGGACCAAAGGCATTGGTTAGAGGACTCAAAGACCTTTCCAAAATGTCCAAGAACATGAGAAAAGCTTAAAAATTGAGCAAGTTGTGCCTTGTGGAAGTTGGGAAATTTTTGGATATTTTGAAAAGTCAACACTACTTCAAATGACCTAAAATTGCTAATGGGCCCATTTTTCTTCCATGATTCATCATTCCAAGCATATGCACGACCACTTGGCCCAAAGGGAAGTATTTTCTCATTTTTTATTTATTTATTTGAATTATTATTTATATTAATTCATTTAAATTATTTAAATATATGGAAAATATTTAATTCACCCTAACCAATCTTTTTGTACACATTTCAGCCTCAATATTTCGTGCACATCCCAACATGGAAAGATTTGGTTTGATTTGAGCTAATTGACACAAAGAGCACATGGAAAAGATATGGAAAAAGATCCTAAAAATCAAATTTCCTAAAACCATCAATGCCATGGATTTGATTAAGTTTTATTGACCTAATTTGCTCACTACATATGCTAGATGAGAACCCTAATCATAACAGACGGAAAGCTGCACAAGAAACCCCATTGCAAACTTGGAATTTTTGTCAAAAAAAAGCAAAACTGAAATCAGTGTTAGAGGTGGATTCAAGGCACGAAATTGGTTTCATTAGCTTCCTCAAGTCTCCCTGATCACATTCCAATCATTACCATCCATTCAAACCCCAAGAATTGGTAATATGAACCGGAACTGTATCAAACAAATTTCATAATCGCATATCCCATTCTATGCATTGTTTGTGAAATATATTACTTGATTCATGTTCATAATGAAGTTTCAAAGCTAACCATGATGTTTAATTTGATTTTTATGCTGTATATACAATTGTACCATGCGCGATTTCTAGGGTTTACAGGATTGCAAATTTGGGGCTTTTGAAACGGAGTGAAATTAGGACTCAAGACCATGACCATTAACATCAGCGCTTTGGGACGAACGAGAATCAACCCTCGCGCTCAATTTATGAGCGCTTGAGAGCTATTCGCTATTTTCCAATAGCCCACCTAATGAAACGCGTGAAAAAACGTTGCCTTTGTGTTTTGTTTTACAGGGGTGATGAAGAAGATGACGAGCTGTCAACGAATGATACGCCGGTTTGAAAATTGGCGCGTTAAACCACTAAATATTTGTTGTTCTTTTATAATATTTATGCGTTATATTACTTTACAGATGAACAAAGCGCTTCAGTGGCAAGGTGGTTGTGCTGGCAACGTTAAAGACCTGAGTTCGAGTCCCAGGTCTGCAATATTCTTCATATTATTTTTCAAACAAGGTTAACGTGTTGTTTCACTTGCTGAGGACCATGGTACGCTTCAAAATTAAGCGTGACACGTCTTTCTCAAGATCAATCCAAAGGCATAGAATTGATGAACACCCTAAAACCCCAGTCAACGTGCCACATAATGCCTGGAAAGTCAACGAATTTGGAGCTTGTTGGGCCAGAATTCTTGGGCCATACCTCCTAATTTGGGCCTGAACCCCCCCCCCCCTGGTTTGCAATTCTTTTTATCTTTTTATTTTATTTTTAATTGCTATTTTATTTTCCTGATTGTTTTAATTTAATTAATTATATTTTTTCACAAAAATACAAAATACATAAAAATTCAGAAAAGACAAAAAATGCAATAAATATTTTAGTTTAATTAGTTTAAAATAGGTTTTAATATTAATTCTTTTCACAATAAAAATCTAAAAAAATGAAGAATTAGGTTTAATAAATTTTATTCCTTTTTTTTTCCTTTTTACCCTAATATTATTTATTTATTTATTTTCATAATTAATTGTGCATAAAAATTAGGTTTAAATTAGGTTTCAATTTAATATTTTCACAATAAATTTAAAAGCTATTAGAATTAGGGTTTGCCTTTTAGTTTAATTTTAATTAACTTTTTTTTCATCAAATTCCTAAAAACACTAAAAATACCAAAAACATTCTTCTTTTTTTTTTTTTTTTTTTTTTAATTCCTCATTATTTCTAATTAATTAAGTCATGTAATCTAATATTTTGCAAAAGGGTCCAACGCCCTCGTTCGTAATTTATTTAATTCGCGTATTTATTTTATTTCGCTTAATTAATTATGTATCTCTCCCAAAGCGTTGTAACATTTACTTCTCGCACTTTTTACTTTGCTTTATTTATTTTTTCCGTCAAATCGGGTCCGGTTTAATTTTGGCGATGTGGACCCGCGCCATTTGTAATAGCTTAGAATTTACTTTCCCGCAAATATTTTAACTGTTAACAAAGCATGCAAGAATGAATGGCCATAATAAAATCAAGCGTAGATCACTTTAACATGACAAGACAAATGCAATGAAAACGACACACGAATTCGCACACACCACCCCTAGGGTACGCCTCACTGTTGCCTTGCCTCGAAAGGTGATCGTCGAGTAGAGGATGTCTTAGTAAGTCCTCATGATCCGGGAACCTGGCATGAGGGTAGCTTCTAAGGTGTCTTCCCATTGCTCTGGTGATCACCATGTCCCTACAAACTCGAATTGACCCGAACACCTCCAACGGTGGTGCTACCTACCTCTCAATGGTGGGATGGCACTACTTTAAAGGACATTTACACAGACGAATTCCTTAGGGTAGGTAGGTTCTCATAGATACTTGCTCTCTTAAAAAACAAACAAAAATCTTTTCACACCGACACTTCTCAAAAGCTTTCAAAACAATTTTTCAAACACTCTGACACAAGAGTCGATCTGAAACTTTCAAAGAAACCTTTTTTTTAAACCCACAGTTGAAAAGCAAACAAACCATTTTTTGAAAACACAATGAGCAAGTATCTAAGAGCCCATGGATAACCATGGATAGAAAGGGTGCTAACACCTTCCCTTTCTATAATCTACCTCCCGAACCGAGAGCAATCTCTACAAGGAATTTTTCTGTGCTTTTGTCCTTTCCATTTGGAGAAAATAAAAGACGGTGGCGACTCTTGCTTCCGCGACATTTCGCGAACCAGCGTTAAACAGTCAGTTCCAGATCCACCGATCACACATACAGGCATCCAGCATGTACCAGTAAGCGAACTTCACTCAATAGTGAAACCTTGGCCCTTTAGAGGATGGGCGTTGGACCTTATTGGAGAGATTCGACCAGCATCATCAAAGAGCCAGAAGTATATATTGGTAGGCATTGATTATTTCACTAAGTGGATTGAAGCTATTCCTTTAGTCAATGTAGACCAAGAAAATGTCATTGAATTTATTCAAAATAACATTATTTTTAGATTTGGAATCCCTGAAACTATAACTACTGATCAAGGATCAGTTTTCACCGGTCGAAAGATGCAGGAATTCGCTCAAGAAACAGGCTTTAGACTCCTAACATCAACGCCTTATTATGCACAGGCAAACAGTCAAGTCGAAGCAGCAAATAAAATAGTGATTGGCTTGATAAAAAAGCATGTTGGGAAGAAGCCAAAAAATTGGCATAAAACGTTAGACCAGATTTTGTGGGCCTGTCGAACGTCCCCAAAAGAAGCCATAGGTACAACACCATATAGGCTAACTTTTGGTCATGACGCAGTGTTGCCAGCGGAAATTTGTCTTCAATCTGCAAGGGTTCAGAGACACCATGATATCCCCTCTGAAGTTTATTGGGATATGATGTTAGACGAACTAGTAGATTTAGACGAAGAAAGACTGCGCGCTCTCGACCTACTAAGGATTCAGAAGAAAAGAGTAGAAGACTCTTACAATAAAAAAGTGAAACCTAAGGTATTCTCGCCTGGAGAATTAGTTTGGAAGGTGATTCTCCCCATGGATCGAAGGGATCGAAGCATGGGAAAATGGTCACCCAAATGGGAAGGACCATTCAGAATTATCCAAACTTTTTCTGGTGGAGCTTATGAAGTCGAAGAGTTAGGTGAAGATAAAAGGCTCTTGAGAGTAAACGGAAAATATTTGAAAAAGTATAAACCCATGCTCCAAGAGATCAAAATAAATAGCAAGTAAGAGACTAAATTAACCATAAATAGCCAAGATGGAAAATTTTATAAGAATTAGCCAAAATGGCTACATTGTCAAATACATATTACAATACATGGTTAAATAGCTGAATAATTTAGAAGGGGATAGAATCTCTGAGTCGAAGGTACTTGGCCTGCTGCAACTCCAGTCTTTTGTTGCACAAGGCATTTGCCTGGGCAAGCTTGGCAATTTGGTCATCGAAGGCTTGGGCTTTCTCAGCAAACTCTAGGCCTCGCGTGACTTCAGCTTGGCTCTCTGTGTCTGAAACAGTCGAGAGAAGCTCCTCCTTTCGCTTAGTATTAGCGTTCATCTTGGCCTCCAGCTCTTCGATTTGCGCCTTTATGGAGGCATTGTCTCGATCTATGGCATCAATCTCTTCTTGCTTAGATGCCTTTTGCTTCGACAACTCTGCAATTCGAGAAGTCGTCTCAGCTACTGCAGTCCAGGCAGAAGAACTTTTGCCATGTAACGCTTCGAGCTGGCTGTTGAAGCCCCTCTGTCGCCGATAGTCTGCTGAGACTTGATCAACAATGGAGGATAACTCCATGATAAAGCTCGAAACCTCTGGAGTTACAGCAAGCAAGTCGACTGCATTCAAAACAGCTCCCAAACACGACAGAGCTGTAGGGTCCCCCTCCAAAGCCTTCATCAAATCTTTCTTGAAGAACTGAGCCTTGACCTTCATCAAAGCCTCATCGAGAGGAGAAGTCGAAGTGGACTTCCCCGATTGAGCGGAAGCATCCTGACTAAGGTCAGATGAACTTCCCCTACTCTCGATAATGGCATTCAGATAGCCAATGGGATCCGTTTGCTTCAAGAGTGCTAAGTCTTCTTTAGATTTATGCTTTGTCGAGGTAGTAACCCTTATAGCAGCGTTGTCTTGGGGTTGAAGTTGTTGAGTAGCGTTTGCTTTGACGTGACTCTCTTCGACTTGAAGTTCAGCAGTGCCAGCATCAGCGTGATCCCCTTCATCATGTTGTTCCTCTGACAGATCGACCACTTGAATTTCTTTTGGTTATTGTTCCTCTGTTTCGGCATTGGTTTCATCGTTCGCCGATTCTTTCTCTTGTGGCCTACTGTGTTCAGCAGAGTCTAGTGTTTCAGAAGTCTTTGGTGCTGAACTTTCAGTGGTCTCCTGAAAATAGAAGAGGAAGAATCTTCTAGTTTAGAAAGAGACACAATCGAACGTGAGTATCGACACCTGAGTTAAAAATGGTCAAAGAAACTACCTGCAGAGGAATCTCAGCCCCAGGGCTGGAATTATCACTTTCGACGGGTTTATTGAGCAAAACATTTAGTTCCTCCTCCGTTGGCTCTTCAATAATCACGGGAGGTGGCCTGGGTTTTCTCCCTGCAACCTTTATTCTGATTGTGGGTCGAGTCTTAGGAGAAGGAACATCTTTCTTCAGTTTTCTCCGTTTAAGAGGAGCGGGAGGAGATTCGTCCTCTTCGTCACTCCCATATTCGACTGTCAGTGCAGGTCGTTTCTTGGGTGAAGGTGCCTGGAAATCAATTGGAGTTCGATTCAGAACGTTACATCGAAAATCAGAATGTTAAAACCAGAAGGAAATAATAAAATTTTGGTTACCGGTGCTGAAGATTTTTTCGAAGGACCTTCCCCCTGATGGCTTGTTGTAGTTTTCGTCGGTGCTGGAGGTTTTGTCAAGGGACCTCCTCCCTGATGGCCTTCTGCAGCTTTCTTGGCTGCAGGCTTTCGAACAACTGAAAGAAGACAAGTTATAATTTACAGGCTACCAGTCGAAATGGAAAGACAAAATAATTTGGAGAGTGAACTTACATTTCTTTATTTTGTCAAGGACTAGAACGAAAGACTTCTGAAGTTCGTCCACAAAGTCTTTCTCGTCGAAGAACTCTTCAGCATAGTAACTCTTCCACTAGTCTTCGAAGGATGATGAGCAGAGGAAGTTAAGTTGATAATCGAACAGTGAAAGTACTGTTCGACCTGCATACCTGCCAATATGCTTGGTGGCAGCATCTTCAGTATAGTCATTGCAAAAATATAACATGGATTTCTCCCTAGGAAAAATAGGAGAAGGAAGTGATTGAATGATACCAAACTGCCGAGAGACCAAGTTTGGTTGATAAGCGATCAAGCTCAAGTGAGTCTTGGAGCTTTTAAAGCGCAATGGCATTATTCTAGGTGTGAGAAATGCTTCCCACATTATTGTGTGTTCTTCGACCTGAGGGTCACCTGACGACTTGGGATGGGGCCTGGTGAACCATTCTGGACCAACCTTTCGTCGAGCGAAGGGAGCCATGGTCGAAGTGAATTCTTTTCTTTTTGCAAACATCAAGACGAAGTTTGCAAAAGTCTGTTGAAGCTCCAGCCCATCTTCAGTCGGGGTCAGTAGAGCTAATCTGGTGCCTTCGATACGCCTATTTACTATCTCAGGAGCTTGCTCATTTATTTGAGTCTTCTGAGGTAAGAAAGACTCGAAAGTGGCATTGAGCCACAACTGAAGTATCCAAAAAGGTCCTGCAAGCAACATACTGGCTCTATTCTCGATGACCTTCAACAGAGTCGCTCCGCTGCTGATCGACTCGTACAGATTCGCCAAGATTAATTCTGCCAAACAAATATTTTGGCCATGGTGAAGCTGGGTGGCGAGGGTGACCATCTTCTTTGTCACCTGTAAAGACTTTGTACAGAACACAAAGCGTGACAGCCAAAGGGCTAGAAACGCGATATGCTCTACATCCGTCACAGTTACTGTCGACCTATCATGGTAATGGTTGATATAGGTGGTATAGGTGGGTTTCGTAGCTGAGAATCCAATCTGATCCTCTGACATTTCCTCTGGGTCGAAATAATCCCCAGTGGGTCGAAGGCCAGTGATGGCAGCCACGTCGAAAAGCGTGGGTGTTAGCATTCCACAAGGAAGGTGGAAAGTGAAATGAGTGTAATCCCAGAAAAGCAAGGAGGCTATCAACATCTCAGGGGAGTAGTTGAGACCCGTCTTCGATAGCATAACTAGGTCGTATATCCCCAGGTTCTTCCAGATCGAAGTCTGGCTTTTTTCCATTTTTTCTAGCCAAGCGCTGTAGTCAGGAGTGAGGCTAGGGCTAGACCTAAAAGCCCTAACACCCCTATTTAAGAAGCGAAGATCTATCTTCTCCTTAGCGGGATCTTCGTTGTCCTCTGCATCTTTTTTAGAGCACCCAACAGGTTTGAGCTTTTCAAGCACTGGAAAGAAGTTCTTGATCTTCATGGCTTCATCGATGCATGGGGATAACGGGCCAGACATGGCGAAGATTTGGTTGGAGTATCCAACCGGAATCATTAGTTGGTGTGAATAAGCTTCACGCTCAGCAGTTTCTAGGGGTTCAGGAACCCTTCGTTGGCCTGTAGGGGTAACTATGGGGACAGTTGAGAAGATCTTGGGTTTAGTATTTCTGGAAGGGATGTTGGAACTAGGAGCATTGGAGGAACCTGAGGCCATTGTTGAGTTAAAGTTGAAGATGAAGTGAAGAACTAGGTGTTTGCAAGTTTGCAGAGATTTTGTGTTCAACAAGGAAGTTTGAATGCAGAATAGCGTGAAAAAGTCCCACAATGGGTACTTAGCGCTATTTATAGTGGTTGGGAAATCCCCAAATTCGAGGCCATTTAATGTTGCAGAAGATAGTGGGACACGTGGCGTCCCCCCGCTGACATAGCCGTTCTGCAGAAATGAAAAGGTGTAGCGTACGCCCTCGTTTTTGGGAAATTATCATGATGACAATTTGTGAAAAGACATTGGGCACGCTAAACGCCTTACTGAGGTGATGTCTTAGGTACGGATGAAATGATGGCTTTTTCTTGGGATTGTCAGTGGTTGGTAGAAGACAAAAAGTGCACAGGTTAATTTGTGGCTAAGAATGAAAGACAGATGTCGAATGGAATCTCAAAGAATGCCTTTTTCTTTTCAGCGTCGAAATAAGGCATTCTTGGGGGGAAATTTGTTGGCTCCTAAATTCGACACCCTGGGTTTTATTAATATAAGCCATTAAAGCTGAAGAATGGTTTCGACCGACTGGTTCTGTCGAAATGCTCATCAGAAGATGGCAATGTACTTAGAGAATTTCTTCCAAGGAAGAATTTGGTTTCCTTCGACGTCCAAGGTGCTTCTCGACGAAGGTGTTCGATTGCTCAGAGTGGAACGGTTTGAGATTCAAACGTTTGGAGGGAAAACGGTTCCCAGCGGTTACCAAGTGCAACGTGCCAAGATCTGGAGCGTCGAACGCTGTGAACGTGCCAAGTGGAGTCATCTCGAAGCAGCGTAACTGCCCGACGGTTACTTGGGATGTGTTTAGTATAAATATTAGTAGTTCACGCAGTTTTTCGCGTGTGTTCACAATTATATACAAGTCACTCATATAGATTCGAGTACCCAGCGTGAGAGAAAGAATTGTTGAGAATGTATGTGTGAAACACCACTTTAAATTAATCAAAGTCATTTATTTTCCAGAACTTTATTGCTCTTCATTTACTTTTCCAGTCGAAAGCCTTTATTTCAAGCCTTCCTTTATTCTATCAAGTTTTCTTCTTCATGCAATTTACATAAAGCTTCTTTACTTTCTTGTCATTTAATCATTATTAAACTTAGTCAAAACCCCAAAATCAACCATGTCTTAGGATCAATCTGATCGATCCTGTGAGTCACCAAATAAGTAACCTTTTGGAAGATCAGCGGTTGTTTACCAATTCCCACGGTAAACACCATGTAATTAGGTCAAGATTATGCCATTGAACCCTTGAAATCATGTTTGAACCCAATTGGTCATTGGCTAGGTTAAAAATCAGAAATTGCCCTTTCTCAGTCAAAACCCTAAATTTGACCATTTTGCCCTTTTGATGGTTTGATCAAATTTCTTGAGGAGTTGTGATCCAAACTTGATCAAATGGTACATAGGAGTCTAGAATGTTGATGTGGATAAAAAATTATGAAGTTTGGCTTTAAATTGGCCATAGTTGACTTTCCCCCCAATACAGTTGATTTTTAGGTCAACTGTCCAATTGACTGATAAAAAATGTGGTTCAAGCGTTGAAACTTAACATGAGCAATCTTAGGGGTCCAAGATGATGTATGAAAGTCACATGAAGCATTGATGGCACAAAAATCCTTGTGCAAACTCAAACCCTAATTTTGGGTTATCAGTGCAAGATGAGATGTCTTGAGCTGACCAAACCCTAATCTTGTCTTGAGTCCAAGAAGTCTTGTGAGAAAAATATTGATAAATGAGAGGGAAATTTTGGGGTTCAACAGCTTCCCCTGTTCAATCTTCTTGAACCTGAAGAGTTAGATTGGCGCGCTTTGTCGTTCGTGACTCGAAGGTAAAAGATGATTGGACACTAGAGTGCCCATAAATTTGCACTCGAAAAAACGTAGTTGAGGGAATGGGCTTAAAGATTCCATTTAGAGAGGTGATAGAATCTTGTTGGAGATGGGATTGTAGATGCCATCCAAGAATGTTTGCTGAATTGTAAGTTGTAGGTCAGAAGAATAAGTATCAGAATGGTGTCCGTGTCTGGAACGTATCTGAACTGTATCTGGAGACTGAAATATGAATGATAAACAAAATAGCATCCGTGTTTGGAGCGTATCTGAACTGTATCTGAACTTGAAATCTGAATAAGGGCCAGAATGGCATCCGTGTCTGGAGCGTATCTGATCTTGAAATCTGAATGAGTATCAGGATGGCATCCGTGTCTGGAGCGTATATGAACTTTGAAATTTGAATGAGTATCAGAATGGCATCCGTGTCTGGAGCGTATCTGAACTGTATCAAAAGAATCTGAATGAGTAACAAAATGACTTCCGTGTCTGGAGTGTATCTGTACTGTGTCATGATTGCATATTGTTAAATGGTAGTTGTTAATCTTATCCTGAAAAGGGTAAAATGTTAGCTGAAACACAAAGTTATGATGCATGAAATGTATGATGCAATATATGTACTTTGTCAATGTTTATGATATATGGATGTAATGTATGCGCATGTAAACTGATTTTCTGTTTTGCTGAGAAAAATAAATCCTTGACTGCTGCCGGGGACAATAAATCCTTGATTGCCGAGGATATGTGGATTCTTCATGTCTTGAAGTTGCAGTATTGATAAAAAATTTGTTGTGAAGGTAATGCCATGCACTGCTTGAGTAATCTGCTTGGGGAATCCAGAGAATTTTGATGACTTCTACTGGGAATTACGCAATGGGAATCCTTGTTCTACTGGGGAATAAAGAAAACTCTGTGGGAAGAAAGCTTATTCCTGTTTGGAAAAAGTTCAGGAGTTTCGGTCGTCTACCATTCTACTGGGGAATTATCCTAGGTTAAGGAGAAGCAGAAGTTAACTGTTATCCGGTTGATTTTCAGGCTTCAAGAAAACTTGCTGGGGAATCTGAAGAAACTGAATGGTTTCCGCTGGGGATCGGTAGTTTGAAGTTTTAGCTCTGCTGGAGATCTTAATGATGTACTGTAGGGATTGCTCATGGAATAACCTAAAGACGTTTTCCTATTCTTTCAGCCTGTCAGTAATTGTTCTTTTCCATTTTGTTTATTTGTAAATAGTAATTATGTTCAAATGCATATGTTCATTAATGAATCATCAGACGTTTTTGCAAATATAAACACAAGTGTAAAGAAAAAGGCAAATAGTTTTCTGTACTTTGAAAGATATATCTTTGTATTTACTTTGAATAAGTGTTTTGTACAAAGGAGACAAACATACTAGTAAGAGGATGGTGTCATAAAAGTAAGAAAAATTTATACAAAGAAAGATAACTATGTGTAAAAATCCCATGGGGTTCCCATTTCTCTATAGCCTTCGTATCTCTGAATATCTTGTCCATCCGTTGCTTCGTCCGAAGATGATTGAATTGATCAGAAGCTCAGAGTTTGTCAGTGAAGAGATTGTCTTTAAAGTGATCCAACGAGACATAGTCATACTCTTTAATTCCCTAACTTTTTCCTGGACCGCCCTTTCGGGTTTTCAGTCCACCGGGAAACCCTTTTTTGCCCAAGTCGCCCTTTCGGGTTTTCAACTTGCCGGATGTACATATTTTTTTTAATTTTATCCTTAATTTTTGCCCAAACCTTTTTGGTTCGCCGGGATGCCCTTGTTTTTCCTAGGTGTGTCAACCTAGCAAGTCTCTTATGCGTAGTATCTTTTGACTATGTTTGTGTTCGCAGGGTGTGGCAAATCGTTGCTGTCCATGGTGGTTAAGATCATTGCCCCACCAGAAAAGATGTTCTTGATTACAAATGGTCCTTCATAGGTAGGAGTCCATTTGCCCCTGGGATCACTTTGTGGCAAGATGATGCGCCTGATCACTAGATCTCCAACTTGATACACTTGGCGTTTGACTTTCTTGTTGAAGGCCTTGATCATCCGTTTTTGATACGTCTGACCATGGAAAACAACAGTAAGTCTCTTTTCATCAATTAAGTTCAATTGATCAAGTCGGGTATGGATCCAATCGTCATCACTCAAACCTGCATCCTTCATGATTCTCAAAGAGGGGATTTGAACCTCGATAGGTAGAATAGCCTCCATGCCATAAACTAAAGAATAAGGTGTTGCCCCAGTTGATGTGCGAGCCGTGGTACGGTACCCATGGAGAGAAAACAGGAACATCTCATGCCAGTCCTTGTAGGTGACTGTCATCTTCTGTATGATCTTTTTAATATTTTTGTTAGCAGCTTCGCTTGCACCATTCATCTTTGGCCGATAGGGGGACGAATTGTGATGTTGAATCTTGAACTGCTCGCACAAGGAGGTGATCATATTATTTTTAAGGTTTGTACCATTATCAGTGATGATCCTTTCTGGGATACCGTACCGGCAAATAATATTATGCTTGATGAAGCAGGCAACAACATTCTTAGTAACGGATGCGAAGGAAGCTGCTTCGACCCACTTGGTGAAATAGTCAATGGCCACTAGAATGAAGCGGTGTCTATTGGAGGCTGTAGGCTTGATCTCCCCAATCATGTCAATTCCCCACATAGCGAAGGGCCAGGGAGCTGTTAAGACATTTAGAGGAACCAGAGGCACGTGCACCTTGTCTGCATAGATTTGACACTTATGGCAAGTCCGAGAGTGTTGATAGCAGTCAGCTTCCATGGTAGACCAGTAATAGCCTACCCGTAGGATTTTCTTTGCCATCGTATGCCCACTAGAGTGAGTGCCAAAGGTACCTTCATGCAATTCAGCCATGATCTTTTCAGCTTCAGTCTTGTCCACACAATAAAGCAGAATAGAATCATGATTACGTTTGTACAGGATGCCATTACTTAGGAAGAACTTAGCCGAGAATCTCCTTAAGAACTTTTTATCGTTGACTGAAGCTCTTTCTGGATATTCTTGAGCCTCGAGATACCTTTTAACTTCATGAAACCATGGCTGGTCCACTACTTCTTCAATATTAATCTCGTGACAGTGTGCTGGTTCGTCCATCCGTTCAATAGTAATCTGGGGAGCCTAATTATCCCAATTAAGTTTAAACATAGATGACATTGTAGCTAGAGCATCTACTAGCTGATTTTCTTCTCGCGGGAAGTGCTCGAAGGTACTCTGCTCGAAATGTGGTAACAATGTCAAAACATGTTCTTTGTAAGGGATGAAGTTTGGATGCTTAGTGTCCCACTCTTCTTTGATCTGACTGATGACCAAAGCCGAGTCCCCAAACACAATTAAATATTTGATTCCCAAGTCTATGGCAGCCTTGAGGCCAAAGATGCATGCTTCGTACTCTGCCATGTTGTTCGTACAGTTGAAGCAAAGTCTGGCCATAAAAGGAGTATGGCATCCTTCTGGAGATATGAGTACAACACCGATACCGTTACCTAGTGCATTAGATTCCCCATCAAAGTACAGGGTCCATCGGGATCCTTGTTCAGGTTCGTCATATGGTCTGATTTCTTCACAGTTGTCTACTGTCATGATGTCTTCGTCAGGGAAGTCAAACTTCATGGATTGATAATCTTCTACAGCTTGATGTGCCAGATGATCAGCTAGCATGCTGCCCTTTATATCTTTTTGGGTCGTGTACTGTATGTCATATTCTGTTAGGATCATCTGCCATCTAGCTATTCTCCCAGACAAAGCATGCTTCTCAAAGATGTACTTTATCGGATCCATTTTAGATATCAGAAAAGTGGTATGAGCCAACATATACTGTCTTAGCCGGAGAGCAGCTCATACCAAAGCGCAACAAGTTTTCTCGAGCGGTGAATATCTGTTTTCACAGTCGATAAACTTTTTTCTCAGGTAATAAATAACGTGCTCTTTTCGACCAGACTCGTCATACTGCCCCAGTACACACCCCATTGAATTCTCTAAGACAGTCAGATACATGATTAGTGGTCTCCCCTCGACTGGTGGCATCAAGACAGGGGGCTCTAGTAAATACTCTTTGATTTTATCGAAATCAATCTGACATTCATCATTCCATATGACTACTTGATCTTTCTTCAATAGCTTGAAGATTGGTTCACAAGTAGACGTTAGGTGAGAAATGAATCTGGCAATATAGTTTAGGCGTCCCAAAAAACCTCTGACTTCCTTCTCAGTGCGAGGAGCAGGAATTTCTTGTACTGCTTTGACTTTAGCAGGATCCACCTCGATGCCTTTGTTGCTGACAATGAAACCTAAGAGTTTACTGGACCAGACTCTGAATGTGCACTTGTTTAGATTCAATCTTAACTTGTACTCCTTCAATCCGACAAACAGCTTTTGTAAGTGATCAAGGTGTTCTTCTTCAGTTTGTGATCGGGCTATCATGTCATCTACGTAGACCTCTATCTCATGATGTATCATATCATGAAACAAAGCTATCATGGCGCGTTCATAGGTTGCCCCGACATTCTTCAGTCTGAATGGCATCACTTTGCAGCAGAACGTACCCCACTGTGTGACAAATGTAGTTTTCTCCATGTCCTCAGGTGCCATTTTGATCTGGTTATAGCCTGAGAATCCGTCCATGAAAGAAAATACTTTGTGCTGAGCTGTATTGTCAACCAGGATGTCAATGTGTGGAAGTGGAAAATCATCTTTAGGGTTGGCCCTGTTTAAATCTCTATAATCCACGCATATTCTCACTTTTCCGTCCTTTTTAGGTACGGGAACAATGTTGGCCATCCATTGAGGATATGAAGTAACAGCCAAAAATCCAGCATTGAACTATTTCATAACCTCCGCTTTAATCTTCTCTGACATGTCAGGTCTCATGCGACAGACTTTTTGTTTCACTGGTGGACAATCTTCTCTTGTGGGTAGACGATGTACCACGATGTCTGTATCGAGTCCCGGCATGTCTTTGTATGACCAGGAAAAGATCTCAACATAATCATGGAATAGTTGAATTAGGCGCTCCTTGACACTCGGCTCTAGATTGACACCCACTTTGATTTCCTTTTTATCATCCTCGGTACCCAAATTGATTGTATCCAACAGCTCCTCATGAGGATGAATAGCTCTTTCCTCTTAGTAGTTTGGCCAATTCCCCTGGCACCTCACAATCTTCCTATCCTTCGTATTCGGCTTGGTAGATCAGATCTTCAGAGTCATTGAAGGCTATAGCAGTATCGTTACCCATGGGATCCGGAATGGAAGGGTACCTTCATTTGTGAGTGTGGGTGTTTGTAAGGGTATAACCATCTTAAAACAATAAAATGTAAAAGAAAGAAAATGAGCATAAAAAGTTTATATGTGAAAAAGCGTCCATGATTCATTCAATGTCATATGTAGATGAAATAAAAACCCTTACAAAATAGACCGTTGTGCCTCGGGTAAGACACAAGGTTTTTAAAGTGCGAATTGTTTATGAATTATTACAAGTCCAACAGAAATGTAAAAAGATAAATTACTGAGATATGAAAGTTATCGGGACAAAGTCTTTGGCTTCCCAGTTGCAAAGTCCTCCGCTGACAGTAGGAAATATCCAATCTTCCCAGCTGCCATCTTCTTCACTGTCCTCTACTGCATTGATGCTTTGGTTGCTAATTTTCACAGGTGGCCCCCCAGCACGGGCATGGCGCACAACCTTCTGACCAGTTGAAGTAAACCCCAAGCCAAACTTGTCTGATTTGTACGGAATGTCCGGAAGCTTCCCCCAGATGGTGCATCCCCCCTCTTCCACTACTGCCTTTGCATCCTTTAGAGATGACATCCGAAGCAGAGGTCTTGTGATCTTAGGAATCGAAGATACCGCCTTGGTCGCCACTATTTCTGGAGAGACTTCTTCAAAATATTGGAAAGGGGTCTCTATGAACTCGCCATCCAACTCTACATATAAAAAACAATTCAGATGACTAATCATATACTCCTCCTCCCCATGGACAGTTATGATCTTTCCTTGGACTGGGTATTTTAGCATCTGATGCAAGGTGGAGGTGACAACACCAACATTATGGATCCAGGGGCGTCCCAACAGACAAGAATAAGAAGGACGAATGTCCATCGCATAGAAGGTTGAGTTGAAAACCTGAGTTCCCACCTTTATTGGGATGTCCACCTCCACGTGGACCATCCTCTTCGAACCATCAAACGCTCTCACCACTATATTGCTGGGTTTTAAAGTCAGCCTCTCGTAGTCTAATCTATCAAGGGATTTCTTCGGTAATACGTTTAAAGATGATCCAGTATCAACCAAGACATGAGCTAAGGTTGTTCCTCTGCACTCCACTGAGACATGTAATGCCTCGTTGTGTTTTCTCCCTCTGGGTGTCAAGTCAGTATCGAAGAAGCCCAGGCCATTATCAGTTGTCAAACTGGCCACACAGTCCTGGAACTAGTCAGCAGACGTCTCTTGTGGCACATGAGCTGTCTTTAGAAATTTTACCAGAGCTTTGGCATGTGCTTCAGAGCACAACAGCAGGGCTAGCATAGAGATCTTGGAAGGGGTCTGCCCCAACCGTTCAACCACATCATAATCACTCTTCTTAATTATCCTCAGGATTTCTTCCATCTCCTTCTTGGATGTTTCAGGAATAACTAGTGATTGTGCCTTCGTCTGGACAGGCTCCTCTTGAACGTTCTTTCCTTTATTCTCGGCAGTGGAAGTAGGGATAGGAATTGTATTGTCTTTGTCGGTAAGTACACTTGCAGGTATAATCACTGGTGTAGAGGTAATCTTCTGAACGGCCACGTGTCCAAAGACTGCCCTTGGAGGAGCAATCTCTGGAGAGAAGATTCTACCACTGCGGGTAATCTTGCTTGTTCCAGCAATATTGCTAATGTTGGAACTGTCCTCTTTGGAGCTTTCTTCTTCGGCAGTTAGTTCATCCTGTTTAATACCATGGTAGCAGATTTCTCCACCATAATTCCATGGTACTGTTTTATCTGATTTATATGGGGCAGGCCCGGGCATTGTAATCTTGAGCGGAGTAGTCTTTGGAGCAGGTGTAATCCTAACGGGTCTTTTAGGGCCCCTGGAAGGATTGGCGTAGATGGTTATAATTGAAACTTCTTTAACTGGAATGGGTGAAACAGGAGTATTCTCAAACAAAATTTCTTGGTTATCCGTTAGTCGTTGGATACCTTTCTTCAACAGAGCGCAGTCAAATGAAGAGGACAAACAAATATGGCAGTCTTGGTCACAACCTGGGAAAATGCCAGCTTTCAACAAATTCAACTTAATAATCGGGAGCGGAGTCAACAATTTATCCACGGTAGCAACAAACGAATCTTCTTCAATAGCGTTGGCATTGTGACCATGGCTAGGCATTGGAGCAGAAATAACATTCGGTTTCTCAGCCGCTTCAAACTCAACTTCCTTCACATCTATCAGGTCTTGGATTTTATTCTTCAGAGCTCAATAGTTGTTGGTGTCGTGCCCTGGACTTTCAGAATGGTACGCGCATCTGGCGTTGGGATGGTAATATGGAGACGCAGTATTGGGATTTTTTTGGGCCTCTTTTAGAGTGGCCAGATTCAACTTCAAGAGATGTGGTAGAACTTGGGCTGGAGTCATGCTAATCTTGGTGAATTGTCGTACTGGCCTTTCCACCCTTTGCTGGTTAGTTCTTGGCTGGTCTAATGTAGGCTTCGGAATCATAATGGCCCCCACCGTTGGTCGGTGCTCACTTCTTCCATGATTCCTCTGTGAATACACAGCAAATACTTCCTTTCTTCCCGTGAAGGGCTTTTTCACAGCTGTTGAGGCAGACGCATCCTTTTGAATCTTCCCACTTCTTATACCAGCCTCCACTCTTTCGCCAGTTAAAATCAATTAAGTAAACCCTGTAGAGGAACTCCCAATCAGATGATTGAAGAAAGGACCTAATAGAGTTCCCAAGAACATGTCCACCAACTCCCTCTCAGATAGAAGGGGTTGCACCCTTCCGGCTAGGTCTCTCCACTTTTGCGTGTAATCTTTAAAGCCCTCATTAGAAACCATGGCCATACTCTGAAGCTGAGTACGGGTAGGCGCCAAGTCGGCGTTGTACTGATATTGTTTATAGAAAGCAGCTGCCAAGTCTTCCCAATTGTGGACATCTGCCCTTTCTAATTGGTAGAACCAATCAAGTTGTGTTCCTGATAAACTGTCTTGGAAAAAGTGGACCCACAGGTCTTTATCGGCAGAGTGTGGTTGAATTTTCCTGACATATGATCTGAGGTGCATTTTAGGGCAAGACACTCCATCATACTTGGCAAATAGTGGCACTTTAAACTTTGGAGGGATTACAATTCCTGACTGTGATACGGTGGGAGAACTGACTTGGGATTTTGCGTTTGTGTTCGCAAATGTTTCGGTTTAGCAAGAGTCGCCACCGACTTTTTATTTTATCCTAAGGAAAAGTCAAAAAGCACAGGAAAGACCTTTGAGATGTTTTCTTGGGTTCAGGGAGTAGATTATAGAAAGGGAAGGTATTAGCACCCTTTCTATCCATGGTTATCCATGGTCTCTTAGTTACTTGCTTAAATCACTTGCTTTGCTTTTCAATTGTTTGAAATGGTGCTTTGTGTGTGATTTGAAAAGATATTTTGAAAAGAGGCCATTGTTGTGGCAACCTTTGTAATGATTCTTGTTTGAATGTATACAAAGGTGTTTTTATCTTTTGAAAAGTTTTCAATGTTTGAAAGTTGGATTTTGAAATTGTGTTATGAAGTGTGTTTTGAAGATAGCAAGGATGTTTTTGCAAGCTTTTGATCAAGTAACTAAGAGTTGTCTACCCTATTTTTACTCAAAGATCTTTTTTATGTTTTTAACCCTTTTAACAGTGTTGTTTTACCATTGTATTTGGTGAACAACCTTGTGTTAGGATGTTAACGGGACAGGCGCGGGTCATCGTATAGACCATGATAGCAATAGTGTCAAGTATCTTTGGCAATTTTCTTAAGGGACTTGATCATTTTGTTTAGGCAACTCAGATAGCGTCATCGAGGGACTATGATCTTTTTGATTGTTTTTGTTTTGCCAAAGTACTCAACATGCAACCATGGCCCATTTTTGAAGGCAACAAGTGGATTGTAACCCTAGGGGTGCAAGTGTGCATTGTGTTTGTTTTTTTTCATGCATATTTATCTTGGATTAGGTCAAACTAATTGTTGGTTTTAATTGCATACAAACCCTAGGTCTAAGCATGGCATAATTGAAAGCTTTTAAATGTGCGAGAATTTAAATGCTACATTATTACAACATGATATAGGGAGGGGGTACAAATTTGAATTGGGGATATTTGACAGGAAATTAAACCCTAGATTACTATTACAACCAAATTGAATGTACAGGATACAATATTTAAATATATAATAATTGAATATAATACAATAAATAAATGTCAAATAAAATGTATTATGCCAAAATGTTTTTAGTATGTAAAAAGTATTTTTTCAATATGGAGCGTAAAATAAAAAAAAAAGATCAATTTTAATTATTTTCCTATTTAGGGCAAGAAGCCCTAATTCTTAATAAATAATATTATTTATTAATTATGTGCAATAATATACTAATTTATACAAAAAAATAAAAGTATATTATAAAAATGATATTTTTGGTCCAAAATAATAATAAAAATGAAAATGTAATATTTTTTGTATTTTTGACCTAATTATTTAATAAGATAATATATATATATATATATATATATATATATATATATATATATATATATATATATATATATATATATATATATATATATATATATATATATATATATATATATATATATATATATATATATATATATATATATATATATATATATATATATATATATATATATATATATATATATATATATATATATATATATATATATATATATATATATATATATATATATATATATATATATATATATATATATATATTAAGTGTGCAAAAAATTAAAATAAATTATTTACAAAAATATATATATTTCAAGAAAATATTTTCAAATGTGTATAAAAATAAAAAAAATGAAAAAAAACATATTTTTTAGATTATTTTAGGTTTTAATAAAAAGAATATAAAGCAATTAAATATTTTATACTAGTAATAATTAGAATAAATTCCAAATAAATATAAAAATTTATAAAAATAATTTTTAGGTATTTTTTATGTTAGAAGATAAAATATCAAAATAAAAAATGAAATAAAATGCAAAAAATGACAAATATGCAAGCAAATGGGCCAGGGGGGGGGGTGCAAACTGAATATTCATGTGTGAAAAGCAGAAGCAACTCAGGCCCAACCCAAGCAACTTCATCTTCTTCCTCAGTTTCAAACAAAACACGCGTTCTGTACTTCTAATGATATCTCCTGATTCTTTGATCTTTTGACAAAACTCACAACATGAAACTTGTAGAGCATCAAACAACGAATTCAACCATATAAAAAACTTGGATTAACTCTCAAAGACCAGAGAGAATTTATCAGGCCCTAATTTTTAACCTAGTTTTTTCAGAAAGTTCATGAGTGAAATTCTCTCAGCACGATTAATATAAATGAAAACTAAGCATATGTATGGCTTCAGAGTTATGAGTACAACATATTTCATTCACAAACCTAAGCCTAAACATTCCTAAATAGGGAGATAGAAGTCCATGAAATACCTGTTTCAGTTGACTTCGAGCTGGACAATGTAGTAACCTTCAATGGTGTTCGAGCTTCTATTGAGCTTGCCTGAGGTCCAAGGAAGCTTCTCCAATGCTTGGCTTGCTTTGAAACAACTTAAATCGTGCTGTAGAACTCAACCTGCAGAGCTTTGAAATGAAAATAGCAAAGTGTGTTAGAGGTGTTACAGCTTGCAATGGGGGCCTGGGATAGTTCAGGTGAGTTGATTGGAAGGTGTTGGAATTATCTTGGGACAAAACGCACGATGGAATTTTGTTGTGGCTTGCAAAATGCAGAACCTGTCCTGTTTTGCAGAAAAACAGTGGTTCTGAGTATGAGGAGGTTTAAGTGATGAAAGGGTCATATTTTAGGCTTGTTGGGAGGTATGGAACTTGTCTATAATGTTTGTTTAAGCTTGTGTTAACAGATATGAGAGGTTTCTTATGTTTTACAAGTTTACTCTACTTGAAGTTCAAATGTGGAAGTGAAGTTACAGGCTTGTATAGGCTTTCAAATATGCTTGCATACCTTGTTCTTGGCCCCTCTGATTTATGGATTTGTTTTTTTGCAAGAGATCTTGGACCAATGCTCAAGGATTGTTGGTTTGACATAAAGCATACTTAAGCAAAAATGGAAATTTGCCTTTTTCTACTTAAGGCTTAATCTTGTGTATAATGTCCAAATGAACAAAACAAAGGCTTAGACTGATGGATTGGCATTAAATTATGGAGTACAAATTGGTTTTGAGGCCTGTAATGTTAAACCAAGCTAGCTAGATCAGAATTACAAGTTGTTATGAACATGTATTGGCCATGGACAAAAGTGAGTTTTTGCCAACTTCAAGCATTCGATTCTCTCTAACCACAAGGGTGTTTGAGGAGTTCTTGGACAATTTGGAAATCTTGGAACATGTACTATAATCCATCTTTGCAATGCAACTGGAAATTCCAAGTGGAACTATGTGAAAAGTGGTCAAGAAGATGGGTCCAAATCCTGCCTAGATTAGGGCAAATTTTCTCTAAGTTAAAAGTTTTAGGTACCCTTGTTCCAAAAATCATAACTTGAGATACAAGCTTCTTTTGAGAAAACTTTGTGAATAAAAGTTGTAGACTTTGTGATGGACTATAACTTTCATGTTGCAAGTTTTGTTTGAATCCATTTTCATCTTGGTGAAAAAGTGGGACAAAGTTAGGAAAAAATAAGAAAATTTCATAACTTAGAAAATTTCTAAGTTATGAAATTTTTCCATTTTAAACCCTAATTTGCATTTTTGGGTTTCTTGATGAAAAAGTTTCATAATTTGGCATGTCTTGATGAAAAATGACCCTTGGTACTTGATTTTGACCAAAAATCAAAGTTTGACTTTTCAGTATACAGTTAAATTTTGATCAGTTGACTGAAAAATTCATCTGTCAATCCTATGCATTTGAGATATTTTGAACTTGTTGAATGGGTCAAGATGATGTAATTGAGTCCTTGAGTCCATGTTTGAGCTTGATTTACCATTGATTAGGTCAAACAGTCAAAAATTGCCTTTGTACAGTCAAAACCCTAAAAATGACCATTTTGCCCTTTTGGTGATCTGATCAAGTTTCTTGTGGAATTATGATCCAAACTTGATCAAATGACATATGTGAGTTCATTATGTTGATGTGGGTAAAAAATCATGAAGTTTGACTGTCAATTGGCCACTGTTGACTTTTCCCCCAATATAGTTGATTTCTAGGTCAACTGTCCAATTGACTGGGCAAAAATTTGAATCAAGGCTTGAAACTTGATATGGATAAATTTATGAGTCCAACATGAAGTATGAAAGTCACTTTGGACATTGTGGGTCAAAATATCCCTGTGCAAACTCAAACCATAATTTAGGTCAACAGTGCAAGGAAGAGTCTTGAGCTGAGAAAACCCTAGCTTGATCTTGAGTTCCAAGGGCCTTGTGATGAGAAATGTTGATGAAAAGGAGAGGGAAAATTTTGGGGTACAACAGTTGCCCCTATTCAATCTTCTTGAACCTGAAGAGTTAGATTGACAAGTTTTGCCTTTCGCGACTCGAAGGTAGAGGAAGATTGGACACTAGAGTGCCCGTAAATTTGCCCTCGCCAAAATATTGTTGCGGGAATGGGATCAAAGATGCCATTTGGAGATGGTAGAATCTTGCTGGAGATGGGCTTAAATATGCCATCCAAGAGTGTTTGTTGAACTGTAATGTTGTAGGTCAGGAGAATGAGCATCAAAATGGTAACCGCGTCTGGAATGCATTTGAACTGTATCTGGAGACTGGGTCTGTATGAGCAAAAGAATGGCATCCGTGTCTGGAGCGTATCTGAGCTGTAACTGTATTTGAAATTTGAATGAACATCAGAATTACTGCCGTGTCTGGAGTGTATCTGTATTGTATCTGGGTAACAGAAAAACATCTGTGTATGGAGCAACTGTGTGCTGGGGTTAAACTCTGAATGAGTGACATAATGGCAACCGTGTCTGGAGCGTATCTGGACTGTATCTGAAGTTAAGACCTGTATGAGTAGTAGAATGACCGCCGTGTCTGGGGTGTATCTGTACTGTATCTAGGATCTGAATAAGTGACAGAATGATTTCCGTGGCGACTACATTGGGGAGAGTCAAACTGCTGATCTAAGAGCCAGAATGGCATCCGTGTCTGGAGCATATCTGAACCTGTAGTTGATAGTTTATTCTGAATGAGAGATAGAATGGCTGCTGTGTCTGGAGCGTATCTAGTCTGTATCTGATTACTGAAGTCTGAATGAGTAGTAGAATGACCGCCGTGTCTGGGATGTATCCATACTGTATTTTGACTTGAAGTTCTGAATGAGTAATAGAATGACCGCCGTGTCTGGGGTGTATCCATACTGTATCTGAATAATTGTTAATAATAACCTCTTAATCTTATCCTGAAAAGGGTAAAGTGTTAGCTAAAACACGAAGTTATATTGCATGATATGTATGATGCAATGAATTGTAATCCATGTTTATGATATATGGATGTAATGGTTATGCATGTAAGCTGAATAGCTGTCTTGCTGAGGAAGATAAATCCTGGATAGCTGGAGATAATGACATCTTTGACTGCTGCCGGGGAATATAAATCTTCAACCGAAGCTGGGGATTCCAAAAACTTTGATTGTTGAAGATGAGAAATCCTTCTTGACTTTCCTGGGATATTGGGGAAACTCTGAAAATCTCTTATGGGGAATTGAAGCCTTGGAGAAATGGGACCAAGAATCTTCGATCTTGCTGGGAGATAAATCTGTGGGGGAGATACTCTGGCTCCACTGGGGAATGAGGTTTAGATTAAACTGGCTTTACTGGGGATCTTGAAGTTTAACTCCACTGGGGAAAAACTCCAAAGTTCCAGCTTTGTTGAGGATCCGAATGATGTATCGTAGGGGATTCCTTCTGGAACGACACAAGGATATCTTCCTACACCTTCAACCTATCAGTAATTACCCTTTTTCAATTTCGTTTTATTTGTAAGCAGTGATTATATTCGAATGCATATGCCTATTTAACGAAACATTGGATGTTTTCAAATAAAACATAAGTGTAAAAAAGAGAAGAAAGGCAAGCAAATTTCTGCACTTTGAAGTATCTTTGTATTTAACTTTCGTGAGTATCTTTGTACAAAGGAGACAGACACCCTAGTAAGAGAATGTTGTCGTAAAAATTGAAAAAAATTTATACAAAAGAAAGATGGCTATGTGTAACAATTCCATGGGATTCCCATTCTGCTATAGCCTTCACAAATCTGAATATCTTGTCCATTCGCTGCTTCGTCCGTCGATGACTGGATTGATCAGAGGCTTGGAGCTTGTCTAGTGAAGAGATTGTCCTTAAAGTGATTCGACGAGACATAGTCATACGCTTTAATTCCCTAACTTTTGCCTGGACCGCCCTTTCGGGTTTTCGATCCACCGGGAAACCCTTTTTTTCCCAAGTCTCCCTTTCGAGTTTTTAACTTGCCGGGTGTACAGATTTTTTTTGTTTTATCCCTAATTTTTGCCTGAACCGCCCTTTCGGGTTTTCGGTTCACCGGGATGCCCATTTTTGCCCAAGTCGCCCTTTCGGGTTTTCAACTTGCCGGATCATTTTATGCGTAGTATCTTTTGACTATGTCTATGTTCGCAGGGTGTGGCAAGTCATCGCTGTCCATGGTGGTCAGAATCATTGCCCCACTAGAAAAGATGCTCTTGATTACAAATGGTCCTTCGTAACTAGGAGTCCACTTGCCCCTGGGATCACTTTGCGGTAGTATGATCTGCTTGATTACAAGATCTCCGACTTGATATACTTGGCACCTGACTTTCTTGTTGAAAGCCTTGATCATGCGTTTTTGATACGCCTAACCATGACAAACAACAGTAAGTCGCTTCTCGTCGATCAAATTGAGTTGATCAAGCCGAGTCTGAATCCAATCGTCTTTACTTAAACCGGCGTCCTTCATAATCCTTAAGGAAGGAATCTGAACCCCCATAGGCAAAACAGCCTCCATGCCATATACTAAAGAAAATGGGGTTGCCCCTGTTGAAGTACGTGCCGTGGTACGATATCCATGCAGAGCAAACAGTAACATCTCATGCCAGTCTTTGTAGGTGACTGTCATCTTTTGAATGATCTTCTTGATATTTTTGTTCGCGGCTTCAACAACACCGTTCATCTTCGGCCGATAGGGAGATGAATTGTGATGATAAATCTTGAACTGTTCGCATAGAGCGGTGATCATAGTATTGTTCAAATTTGTACCGTTGTCTGTGATAATCCTGTCGGGGATACCATACCGGCATATAAGATTCTGCTTGATGAATTGGGCAACCATATTCTTTGTAACTGAGGCATAGGAAGCTGCTTCGACCCATTTGGTGAAGTAATCAATAGCCACCAGGATGAAGCGATGTCCATTGGATGCCGTGGGCTTGATCTCTCCAATCATGTCAATGCCCCACATTGCGAATGGCCAAGGAGCTATCAGAACGTTGAGAGGAACAAGAGGAATATGTACCTTGTCGGTGTAGACTTGGCATTTGTGGCAGGTACGGGAATGTTGATGACAATCAACTTCCATGGTAGACCAGAAGTAGCCTTCCCTTAGAATCTTCTTTGCCATTGTATGTCCGCTCAAGTGGGTGCCAAATGTGCCACTGTGTATCTCAGTCATGATCAACTTTGCTTCGGATTTGTCCACGCATCGAAGTAAAACACAATCATGGCTGCATTTATAAAGGATGCCATTGCTTAGGAAGAACTTGGCAGCAAATCTCCTTAAGAACTTTTTGTCATTGACGGAATCTCCTTCGGGGTATTCTCTAGTCTGGAGATACCTTTTGATTTCATGAAACCAAGGTCGTTCCACTACTTCTCCGGTATTAATCTCATGATAGTGCGCAGGTTTGTCCATTCGCTCGATGGTAATTTGGGGAGCCTCGTTATCCCAGTTGAGTTTAAACATGGAAGACATTGTAGCCAGAGCATATGCTAGCTGATTCTCTTCTCACAAGAAATGTTCGAAAGTAATCTGCTCGAAATGAGGCAATAATGTCAGGACATGTTCTTTGTATGGGATAAGATTAGGATGTTTGGTGTCCCACTCTCCTTTGACTTGACTGATAACCAAATCCGAGTCCCCAAATACGACCAAATATTTGATCCCCAGTGTTGTACCCCAAAATTTGCCCTCCCATATTCTCCAAGATTTGCCAAAAAACATGTTTCAAAATCTCCTCAAGGGTTGCACAGTTCAAGGGCCTCCTAATAGGCAAAAACTAGGGTTTTGGTTCTGACAAAGAAAATGAAGTTTCCAAGGGTCCAAACAAGTCCCACATGCCTATAAACATGGTCAAGCATCCTCATGCCAAGTTTCAAGACTTACAGCATAAAATTGCACAGTCAAAAACCCTAATTGCCCTACAGTCAACTGTAGGGGTAAAATGGTCATTTGATAGTCAAAAGTTCAAATTTTTGGTCAACATCTTATTTTGAAGCCACAAACATCATTTGATCAATTCTTGATCATGATTTTCAAGGCATGGCTCAAAAAGTCTCAAGATGCAAAAGTTTCCATATTTGGACAGTTAAAAAAGTCAACTGTAACTTGACCAAGGCATAACTTCCACATGGTTTATCAGAAAAATTCCATCCAAAGCTCATTTTGAAGATAAAGGCATTTCCTACAATTCCTCTTCACACTTCAAGTCCAAGAAATGCTCTCACAAAAAGTTATCAATTTCAACATTATAGGTCATTTTCAAAAGTCAACAAAAAGGGACTTTAAGTCAAAGACCATAACTTGAGATTGGTAAATCAAAATGACATGGGACCAAAGGCATTGGTTAGAGGACTTCAAGACCTTTCCAAAATGTCCAAGAACAAGATCAAAGCTTATAAATTGAGCAAGATATGCCTTGTGGAAGTTGGGAAATTTTTGGGAATTTTGAAAAGTCAACTTTACTTCAAATGCCTCAAAATTGGTAATGGGCCACATTTTCTTCCAAGATTCATCATCCAAAGGCTATGCACGACCATTTGGCCCAAAGGGGATTTATTTCATCATTTTTTATTATTTTTTTGAATTTTTAATCACCATTAATTCATTGAATTAAATAAAATATGAAAAAAATACTAAACAAATGTATTTGAATCTTTTTATGCAGCATTTGCTCTCATTGGTTACTGAAGATTCGTGCACATCAAAAAAGGAGGGATTTGGCCATGATTGGTATCAAAACACATGGAAAAGATTTGAAAATATTTCATTAAAAATCAAATATTGGATTCATCAAAACATGGATCTTTTGGCTTGAATTCTTACCCTAATCCATTGGCATACATAAGCTGATCATAACCCTAATGCTCACAACCTTGAAGCTGCGCCCAAACCTAAGAACACACTTTGCAATTTTTGGAAAAAAAGTCAAAACTGAAAACTGCATTAGAGTTGGTTTGAAGGCAAAATATTGATTCCAATAGCTTGCTAAGGCCTCAAGAAACGTTTCTGGATCAAAACCACTGCTTCTAACGCCAGGAATTGGTAACACGATGCCGCCCTGTTCTTAAATTTTCCCATATTCATGCTTTGATTTATATGCCATGTTCATACATTTTAATGATCGTTTTGTACTCATATGCATTTCCTGAAACTAATGGTATACTTTAATTGAGTTTTCATGCCCGGTATGTGAATCCACCATTGAAGCTTGCTAGGGTTTCAGAACTGTAAATTTGGGGCTTCCTTATTCTGGAAAAATTGAGACACGAGACCAGGGCCATTAGAACCAGAAGCTTCACACGAACTCAATCCACAGGTCGCGCTCAATTTATGAGCAACCAGGGCCTATTCGCTATTTTCTTATACTGTAGTTAGTGGGGGTTCAAAACCCCCGCTATTTGATGTATTTTTTTCAAGGCAAAACGCACAAATGAGGAAGAAGATGAGTTGTCATAGCCTGGTTGGATCATTCAAATGCTTTAGCGCGTTTTTTTGTTTCTACCAATAAATGTGCTTTTTCGCATATAATAATTATATCTCATTATATTTATGAATGAACACGCAGCTCAGTTGGTGGAAAGCATCGCTGGAAAGCTTTGGGACCTGGGTTCGATCCCCAGGTCCCCTACTTTATTTCATATTTTTCTTCCTAACGTGGTTCTGTGTAGCTTGCTTCCTGAAGCCTACCATGCAGCCTTATATCCAAGCGTGCCACATGTCTCAGAGCATGAATCCAATGGCCTTGATCTGGAGACCACCATGTGCATAAGTCAGACGTGTCACACACAAGCCAATAAAGTCAAACAAGGCCAAGAATTGATTGGGCCTGATTGCTACAAAAACACCTCCATTGGGTCAACAAACCCCCTCCTGTTTGCATTTCTCTCTTTCATTCCTTTTTTATTTATTTGTTTTAATTTATTGGTTTTCATTTAATTCCTCCAAATTAATTTTAATAATAACATAAAAAAATAATAAAAAACCAGAAAGACAAAAAATATAAACATATTTTATTTAAATGTTTTCTTTGTAAATAAATTGTATTAATTAATTTAGTTAATTCTAGGCTTAAATTTTAATATTTTTGTAATAAACTAAAAAATGTAGAATTAGGGTTTTATACTTTTATCCTTTTTTTTCTTTTTCACCATATTTAATTATTAATTATTATTTTTGTAAATATAATTTACCATGTAAATAATTAATTAAAATTAGGTCAAACTAAAAATATTTCTTAATAAATTAAAAATGGTAGAATTAGGTTTAATTAATTCTCTTAATTTCATAAAATACAAAAATTCCAAAAAAACTCTTTCTTTTATTTAACTTAATTAATTTATTAATCGTAATTTAATTTCCTTAAAAGGGTCCAACGCCCTCGCATTCGATCATAATTCTATTTCGCGCGCTTATTTTATTTCCTTGTCATAAATTTCATGTAATTCTCCCAAAGCTATGTAATGGATCAATTAGGGTATTTATTTTCCGCATTTTTTTTATTCAAATCGGGTCCTGGATTAATTTGGCGATGTGGACCCGCGCCTTTGTAATAGCGTAGGACTTTTACCTTCTCGCATCTTTTAACTGTTAATTAACTTGCATGAAAGAATGAATGTCTCAAAATAAAAGCAACGCGTAGATCACCAATGTATGAACAAGATAAACATAAATGAACATGACACACAAATCACACACCACCCCTAGGGTACGTCTCACTGTTGCCTTGCCCCTCGAAAGGTGGTCGTCGAGTAGAGGACGTTTTAGTAAGTCCTCATGTCCATGAACATGGCATGAGGGTAGCTTCTAAGGTGTCTTCCTATTGCTCTGGTGATCACCATGTCCCGAACCCTCGAATTGACTCGAACACCTCCAACGGTGGTGCTACCTACCTCTCAATGGTGGGATGGCACTACTTTAAGGACATTTACACAGACGAATTCCTTAGGGTAGGTAGAGAACTCGTAGATACTTGCTCTAATTTCAAAACAAATCAAAAATACTTTTCACACCGACACTTTTTTTTTCAAAAGCTTTCGAAAGCAACTTTTCAAACACTCTTGAGGACTGATACAAGAGTCGAACTGAAATTTTCAAAGAAACTTTTTTAAAACCCACAGTTGAAAAGCAAACAAACCATTTTGAAAACACAAATGAGCAAGTATCTAAGAGCCCATGGATAACCATGGATAGAAAGGGTGCTAACACCTTCCCTTTCTATAAATCTACCTCCCGAACCGAGAGCAATCTCTATAAGGAATTCTTCTGTGCTTTTGTCCTTTCCATGTTGGAGAAAATAAAAGACGGTGGCGACTCTTGCTTCCGCGACATTTCACGAACCAGCGTTAAACAGTCAGTTCCAGATCCACCGATCACAGAACTGGCGACTCTGCTGGGGAGAATTATAAAAGTGGGGTGTACCTTAGGACTAAAATCACTTGTGTTTTCAATTGCTGTGTTTGTTTGCTTTATTATTGTGGGCTGCATCAGAGTTCTATAGATCCTAACCCAGATCTGGGGATACTTTCTTAGAAAGTAGCAATAAGGCTGTGAGGGAACTGTGCGGGGTATACCGACATGGTTGAAGCAGTCTGCTACGTTGACGTGGCACTTTGGTGTGTACCGGTAACCCTTGAGTTTAGTCAAGGAGAGTACGGGGCCGCCGCGTGGTGTCGTGAAGCATCAACTGACCTTAGGAACCTTAATTGAACCATCACGGCCTCTTTAGGGTAGTGAGATAACTGACTTTGGTGCAGTCCGAGGTTGGTTGATACTCGATACTACACTCAATTGAGGGTTGCTTTCTTGGAATATTTCGGTCGCCAGTTCAGTGGCTAAATCGAAACGATGAACAATGAAAGCAATCCCGTGATATTGGGACCCTTAGAACCCGGTTACTTCTAATAGGACAGGTTGAGCCCACCAACTTCAAGAGGGTAATACCCATACCCCATGCTGGCCTAAACTCTAAGGGCTTGTCTTGTATGACTTGTGTGCCTTACATGTTTGCCTTTGTAAATATCTGTGGTGTGTTTAATCATAGCATCATGACATCATCCAGCATCATATGCATTGACTAACCATTTCAGGGGTTCGAATCTTCATCTTTGTTCTTGTTTTGTAGGACATGGAAACTGTTCGCAGAAAGACAATTCAAATCAGCCTTGTAAGGATCCCTCCTCAGCTTAAGGAGCTTATATCTAGGATTCCCGAGAGCTCTTCATTCAGTGAAAGACATGGAAGACTCATCAGCTTGGTCAACACCAACATTGAGGAAGATATGATAAAGGTCCTGTTCCAGTTCTTTGACCCTCTGCATCACTGTTTCACTTTCCTGGATTATCAGCTGGTACCTACATTGGAGGAGTTCTCCCGGCTTCTGAAGATCCCTATCCTTGATCAACTACCCTACAACGGTACGGAAAAGGAACCCAAGCTTGAAGAGATTGCTAAAGCCTTACACCTACAATCATCTGACCTCAAGGGACATTGGGAAGTTAGAAGTGGTATCAAAGGGTTCTTAGCCAGGTTTCTGTTTGAAAAGACCCATGAATGTTGGAACTCCCTTGACTTACAAGCTTTTGAAGAAGTTGTGGCCCTCCTTGTCTATGGTTTGGTGTTGTTCCCTAACCCAGATCAGCTTATATATATCAGTGTTGTCCAGATCTTCATGTCCAGGAATCCTATACCTACGTTGTTGGGGGACATCCTTCACTCATGTTACACTCGAACCATGAGAAAAAGAGGTGTCCTTATGTGCTGCACTCCTCTTCTGGGAAGGTGGTTTATTTCGCACCTTCCACAATCAGCTTTGAAGAACGAGCGGGGTTTGAGATGGTCACAACGGTTGATGACTCTTACACACGCAGATATACATTGGTGCCCTCGGTCCAGAGAGGATGTCACTATCATTGATCGTTGCGGGGAGTACCCTAATGTTCCTTTACTTGGAATCAGAGGAGGTATTACTTACAACCCATGCCTGGCTTGGAGACAGTTTGGTTATGCTCGGAGGGATGGCCCTCATGATATGTTAATTCCTGACATAGTTTTTGACTTCGACAACGATGAACAAGGACTTCGCCAGAGATTTATCAGAGCTTGGAGGACGCCCAGTAAGATAGACAACAAGACACTGGGGCACCAGAATTCCATCCCATTGGAACCTTATCTCAAGTGGGTACGAGCCTGCTCCCAGAAGTTAATAATGCCTTATCCTCATGTGCTCCCTGTGATCAAGGAGCCAGTCTTGGAAGGAGAGGTGTCCTACATCATTCAACATCCTGACATGCCCACGTCCTGGGAAGAGATGCAGAAGAGCTGGATCCAGCTTAAGGAAGAACGGAATTCTCTTGAGACCAGTCTACATGCTAGTGAAAAGAAGGTCTTGGAGCTCACCCGCCTATTGCACGAGGAGAGGAATCTCAACACCTATATAGCTCCAAAGAGGATGTGTAGTGTCTTTTGGGATTGATTTGCTTTTGTACTATTTTGCCCATGAGGCTTTGATGTACCAAACAATTGTTTCCTTAATAATAACACGTGTTCCTTTTTTGGCTACAACAAATTTGAACTTTCGAACCCTTGAATGCATTGCATAAACACATATCATTCATCATGTGCATAGCAGGTTTTCTTCTTTTCAGGTTGCTTACTGTTCTTCGCTGTTTATTTCAGCATCATGAATCCTGACTCATCATCAACCGAGATGTCTATCAAGGCTCTTCAGGCGCAGAACGCGCAATTTCAGGAACTGATCATGGGTTTGGCTCAAGGCCAAGAAGAGCTGAAGGCTTTACTCCTGAAGAAGGAGAAGAAGAAGAAGAAGAGAACGGTTCTTTTCAACTCGGGCCGAAGGTTTGGCAACACTCTGCAGAATGAAGAGGCTGGTTCTTCTATAGGAAAGAGCAGTCCCCAAGGGGGAAAAGGTCCTTGTCCGGTAGTCTCTGACAACGAGACTGACTTTAATGAGGAACAGTATCCTCCGGCTGAAGACCGGTATAAGCAGTTGGAAGACAGACTGAATGCCATGGAGATCCAACAAGTGCCTGGGCTGGATTTCGGAGACTTGGGCTTATCTGCTGGTGTAATTATTCCTCACAAGTTTAAGGCACCATCTTTCACCAAGTATGACGGGGCGTCTTGTCCCAAGCTACACCTCAGGTCTTATGTGCGGAAGATTCAACCGTACTCAGTGGACAAGAATTTGTGGATCCACTTCTTCCAGGAGAGTCTTTCAGGGACTCATCTCGAATGGTTCTATCAGCTGGATGGGACCAAGGTTCGTAACTGGGAGGAGTTGGCTACTGCTTTTTACAAGCAGTATCAATATAATGCCGACCTTGCCCCTACACGTACCCAACTCCAAGGTATGTCGCTAGGGTCAAGCGAAGGTTTTAAAGAGTATGCACAGAAGTGGAGGGATCTGGCTGGCAGGGTGCAGCCTCCGTTAACTGACCGGGAGTTGGTAGACATGTTCTTGGGGACCCTATCTGGGCCATTTTTCAATCATCTTATCGGTAACTCATCTGCAGGGTTTACTGATCTTATTCTGACTGGAGAGAGGATAGAGGCTGGAATGAAGTCTGGCAAAATTCAGAAGGGTACATCGTCAAATTCAGAGAAGAAGCCCTTTAAGAAGGAGGCCAGTGCTGTATATGGGTCTAGAAGACAAGAGAAACCTGAGCGCCGCCAATCTGTCAACGCGGTAATGATTGCTAAGCCTGCTGCCGCTCCTCGGCAAACCAATCCACAAAGGGCTGAAAGACCCAGAAGAGAATTTACCCAGCTGAGTATGACCTTGTCGCAGATCTTGCCGCAGTTGCTATCCACCAATTTGGTAACTGTTAGAGAGGCCCCGAAGGTTGTGAATACTGCCTCTCCCAAGTACAATCCAAATGCCCGCTGTGCTTATCACTCCGATAGCCCGGGGTATTCCACTGATGACTGTTGGGCCTTAAGGAACAAAGTGCAAGGCCTTATTGATGCCAAGGAGGTACAGTTTGAGGCACCTGAGAAACCCAACGTGGTGACTGCTCCCATGCCTAATCATGGAGTAAATGCTATCAGGGAGGATGATGAAGTGGATGAAGCTGAGTTCGACAGCTGGATTTACCCGGCAACCGACAGTGAACCTAGAAATTGGATTGCAAAGGACAACCTACTTGTTTCTCTTGTTACTGAGTAATGAATTCTTTTGTTTTTGTTATCTGTAATAAACAATTAAAACTCTATGGCCCGGTGTCTTACCCGGGGCACCGTGGCTTCATTTGTGAGGGCATATTAATTGTCATTTCATATATCATGAATAAAGATCTTGGACGTTTTCTCGCATTTCAAATCTTATGCTCCTTTTCTTTCTTTCCTTCCTTTATATATTGCAAAACAACTGTATTTACACACACTCACTCATACAGGTTTCAATCCACTCTGGATCTCACTGGTAACGACTCTGCTAGTGCCAGTTATGACTTCGAAAATCCGATCAACTTAGCCGAAGACGAAGGTGAAGATGATTGCGAAGTGCCTGGCGAGCTTGCAAGACTGTTACTCCAGAAAGAGAGGGCAATTCAACCACATGAAGAGCCGGTGGAGACGATAAATCTGGGTACTGATACAGACAGAAAGGAGGTAAAGATTGGTGCCAACCTAGAGCTCAGCGTGAAGCAACGGTTGACTCAGATGCTACATGATTATGTGGAGATCTTTGCCTGGTCCTACGAAGACATGCCCGGGTTGGATACCGACATTGTGGTCCATCACTTGCCTACCAAGGAAGACTGCCCTCCGGTTAAGCAAAAGGTCCGTCGTATGCGTCCAGAGATGTCTGAGAAGATCAAAGCCGAGGTTATGAAACAATTTGATGCCGAGTTCCTTGCAGTGACTTCCTATCCTCAGTGGGTTGCTAATGTGGTGCCGGTACCAAAGAAAGATGGAAAGGTCAGAATGTGTGTCGATTACAGGGATCTGAATAGGGCCAGCCCCAAGGATGACTTCCCCCTACCTCACATTGATGTCCTTGTTGACAATACGGCTCATCACAAGGTGTTCTCTTTCATGGATGGCTTTTCAGGTTATAATCAGATCAAGATGGCTCCGGAAGACATGGAAAAGACTACCTTTGTTACTCAGTGGGGCACCTTCTGCTACAAGGTCATACCATTCGGGTTGAAGAACGCTGGGGCAACCTACCAACGTGCCATGGTTGCTTTATTTCATGACATGATCCATCATGAGATAGAAGTGTATGTTGACGACATGATTGCAAGGTCCCAGACTGAGGAGGAACACCTAGATCATCTGCAGAAATTGTTTGACCGACTGAAGTTGTACAAGCTGAGGTTGAACCCGAACAAGTGCACCTTCGGGGTAAGATCTGGAAAGTTGCTAGGCTTCGTTGTAAGTGATAAGGGTATTCAAGTGGACCCTGCCAAGGTTAAAGCTATTCAAGAGATGCCGGTTCCTAAGACAGAGAAAGAGGTCAGAGGCTTTTTAGGACGCCTGAATTACATTGCTCGATTCATCTCACACCTGACTGCCACCTGTGAACCAATCTTCAAGCTGCTGAAGAAAGATCAGGTAGTACGTTGGAATGATGAATGTCAGGCCGATTTTGATAGAATCAAAGAGTATCTCCAAGAACCACCCATCCTTATGCCACTAGTTGAAGGGAGACCTCTGATACTATACCTGACAGTACTTGACAAATCAATGGGGTGTGTGCTGGGGCAGCATGACGAGTCTGGCCGAAAAGAGCATGCCATTTATTACCTTAGCAAAAAGTTTACCGACTGTGAGACCCGATACTCACTTCTTGAGAAAACTTGCTGCGCTTTGGTATGGGCTGCTCGCCGGCTGAGACAGTATATGCTGACTCACACTACCTTGTTGATCTCAAAGATGGATCCTATAAAGTACATATTTGAAAAGCCTGCTCTGTCTGGGAGAATAGCAAGATGGCAAATGATCTTGACAGAATACGATATCCAGTACACAACTCAGAAAGCCATCAAAGGAAGTGTATTGGCAGACCACTTGGCACATCAGGCAGTAGACGACTATCAGTCAATGAACTTCGAGTTTCCCGACGAGAATATCATGATAGTGACTGATTGTGAAGTACCTGGACTGGATGAAGGACCTGAGGAAGGATCCCGATGGTCTATGCACTTTGACGGAGCCTCCAATGCTTTGGGTAACGGTATCGGCGCTGTGATCATATCCCCTCAAGGCACTCATACTCCACTCACTGCCCGGCTATGTTTCAACTGTTCCAACAACATGGCGGAGTATGAGGCGTGCATCATGGGTCTCCAAGCTGCGATTGACTTAAGGATCAAGTTTCTGAGTGTCTTCGGAGATTCCGCTCTCGTGATCAATTAGATCAAAGGAGAGTGGGATACGAAACATCCGAATCTTATTCCTTATAGAGAATGTGTGTTGACATTGATCCCCCACTTCACAGAGATAACCTTTGAACATTTCCCAAGAGAGGAGAATTAGTTGGCGGACGCGTTAGCTACGATGTCTTCCATGTTCAAGGTCAAATGGGACAATGAGGCTCCCCGGATCATCATCTGGAAACTGGACGAACCGGCATACTGTTGTGATCTCGAGACTGAATTGGTGACTGAGAAGCCTTGGTACCATGAAGTGAAGAGATATTTGGAAGCTCAGGAGTACCCTGAAGGTGCATCTGTCAATGATAAGAAGTTCCTGAGAAGGTTCGCAGTGAAGTTCTTCCTTAGTAACGGCATCCTGTATAAGCGAAACCATGATTCAACCTTACTGCGTTGTATGGACAAGACTGAAGCAGAAAGGATTATGGAAGAGCTACATGAAGGGACCTTTGGAACACATTCCAGTGGACACACTATGGCAAAGAAAATCCTTCGGGCAGGGTATTTCTGGTCCACAATGGAAGCTGACTGTTACCAACACTCTCGGACATGCCATAAATGCCAGATATACGCAGACAAGGTGCATGTTCCTCCAGTTCCTCTAAATGTTCTGACTGCGCCTTGGCCGTTTGCAATGTGGGGCATAGACATGATCGGTGATATTAAACCTACAGCGTCCAATGGGCATCGCTTCATCCTGGTAGCGATTGATTATTTCACGAAGTGGGTTGAAGCAGCTTCCTACGCTACGGTAACCAAGACTGTTGTGGCACGGTTCATTCGGCATAATCTGATCTGTCGATACGGAGTCCCTGAAAGGATCATTACGGACAACGATACCAATCTTAATAACAAGATGATCACTGAGCTCTGCGAGCAGTTTAAGATACAGCACCACAACTCTTCTCCTTACAGACCGAAGATGAATGGGGCTGTAGAAGCGGCGAATAAGAACATTAAGAAAATCGTGCAGAAGATGACGGTGACTTATAAAGATTGGCACGAGATGTTACCGTTCGCTCTACATGGGTACCGTACCTCAGCCAGGACGTCAACCGGGGAAACTCCTTTCTCCTTGGTCTACGGTATGGAGGCAGTCTTACCGATCGAAGTGCAGATACCCTCTCTCCGGATAATGAAGGATGCAGATCTGAACGAAGATGATTGGATCCAGACACGACTTGATCAGTTAAACCTTATCGACGAAAAGAGACTTGCCGCTATTTGTCATGGTCAAACGTATCAAAAACAGATGATTAGGGCATTTAACAAAAAGGTCAGACCACAAGAATATCAAGTTGGGGATCTGGTAATCAAGCACATCATCCTTCCTCAGAATGATCCAAGGGGAAAATGGACCCCTACGTACGAAGGGCCATTTGTGGTTAAACATGTGTTCTCAGGAGGAGCCATGATTCTAACCAACATGGATGGTGACGACCTTCCTCACCCCGCCAATGTAGACATAGTAAAAAGATACTACGCATAATAAAGACCCGCTAGGTTGACATACCTAGGCAAAAATTAGGGCTCCCGACGAACCAAAAGGGTTCGGGCAAAATGAAGGGATGAAATGAAAAAAATATGTGCACCCGGCAAGTCAAAAACCTGAAAAGGCGGCTTGGGCAAAAATGGGTATCCCGGTGGACTGAAAACCCGAAAGGGCGGTCCAGGAAAAAGTTAGGGATAAAGCGTAATACTATGTCTCTTTGGATCACTTTGCATCCAGAATCCGGTATCTACAGCAAGTTCAGACGGCATCGGTCAATCAGCTTCATCGTCAACTAGGTCATCAAGTGATGAGACGCTCGAAGATATAAGGGCTATAGCAGAGTTGAAACCCAGTGGATCATTCTTTTCACACAGCTGTTTTATTTTCTCTTGTACAAATTTGTATAAACTCTTTTGTTCAGCGGCGTTCTCTTACTAGGACGTCAGCCTCTTGTACATAAACGCCTATTTTACAGGCGAATTTAAAAATCAAATACAAAAATCACTTTTCAGTTAAAATTGCCAATTGTTTTTCCTTTTCTGTTTTGTTTTGCGAAGAACGTCCAAGGTTCAATTTGTGATATATGCATTGACAATAATTTGCTAACTCATGAATATTTGCATACGAAACCAAGGATTAATTACAGGTAACATTAGAAACAGGGGAAATAAAGAGTTGTCTAAGCGATCTAATTGTTCCATCCACCAAGGTACCAAGGTGAGTTCGGCTGAAGAACATAACCAGTATATCTTAATTCCCCAGAGAGTGAGCCAGCAAGTCAATGCACTCTCCCCAAGCAAGCTATTATCAGCCTTAAGGAAGTTGGATATCCTCCAGCAGATCTCAACATTCCCCAGCAATATACATGCATTCCTAACAAGCATCCCCAACAGTCTTGGTCTAAAGATTGTTCCCCAGCGGTATACCAAACATTCAATGGAGTCATTTCCCCGGTACAACTCAAAACTTCCCCAGGAGAGTCCAATCCAGTTCCCTAGGAAAGTTGGAATCCATCTCCCCAAGCAGTAAGCTTATCCCCAGTAGATTCTGGAAGCTTATCCTTGCAGAGCACGAACGCGTCTCCTAGCTTTATTCAAAGAGTTATTTCCCTACCAGGATATAACTGGGTTATCCTCAGCCAAAAGCCACGGAAAGATCGTTCTCGACGAAGTCTTCTTATCCCCAGTGAAGTCTATTAACACTTCCAACATAACAATGGTATCCCCAGCGAAGTTACCATCAACATCTCAGCAAGTACCTCTCCCCCCACAGAGTATTGTTCCCAGCAAGATCGTTAGAGTACTTTTCTCCCCGCAGAGTAATCCATTCGCCAAGCTTATTCCCTAACGAAGTTATCTTCTCCTACCAGTATTCTTACAACTATCATCCCCAGCGGAGACAAAACACTATTCTCCAACATCAGCCCAGGATATGACTTCCCGGCATCCGTCAAGGATTTATTTTCCTAGGACGAAAGCACACATTCATAAACATCGCACTTCCATACATTATAGCTTGCATATATGCATCATATCTTACAAATCTCATTTATGTTGAGAACATCATTGCTTGATCCATATCATGCATTGCATATGACTGACCTTTACCTTTCAGGAAAGATTCAGTTAAGTTCTCAGCTATATTTCAAAACTTTAGTCTGGTTCAGTTAAATCGACCCTAAGATTTTCCTGATTCTTATCCAGTCAAAGGCCTTCTCTGGTTCAGTCAGATCGACCATAAGATCTCCCTGATTCTTATCCAGTTGAAGATTTCAAGACCTTGTCCGGTTCAGTTAAATCGACCCTAAGATTTTCCTGATTCTTATCCAGTCAAAGGCCTTCTCTGGTTCAGTCAGATCGACCCTAAGATCTCTCTGATTCTTATCCAGTTGAAGATTCCAAGACCTTGTCCGGTTCAGTTAAATCGACCCTAAGATTTTCCTGATTCTTATCCAGTCAAAGGCCTTCTCTGGTTCAGTCAGATCGACCCTAAGATCTCCCTGTTTCTTATCCAGTTGAAGATTTCAAGACCTTGTCCGGCTCAGTTAAATCGACCCTAAGATTTTCCTGTTTCTTATCCAGTCAAAGGCCTTCTCTGGTTCAGTCAGATCGACCCTAAGATCTCCCTGTTTCTTATCCAGTTGAAGATTTCAAGACCTTGTCCGGTTCAGTTAAATCGACCCTAAGATTTTCCTGTTTCTTATCCAGTCAAAGGCCTTCTCTAGTCCAGTTAAATCGACCCTAAGATTTTCCTGATGAAGACTTAGTAGAAGACATCCAAGATTCTCTCAGCGTTACTGTTGAGGTTGAAGTCGCCCAAGATTCTCTCAGCGTTACTGTTGAGGTTGAAGTCGCCCAAGATTCTCTCAGCGTTACTGTTGAGGTTGAAGTCGCCTATGATTCTCTCAACGTTATTGTTGAGGTTGAAGTCGCCCAAGATTCTCTCAGCATTACTGTTGAGGTTGAAGTCGCCCAAGATTCTCTCAGCGTTCCTGTTGAGGTAGTAATCGTACAAGGTTCTCTCACCGTCCCGTTGAGGTAGTAACCATCCCTGGTTCATTCATCACCTTCTGAAGCTCCAGATTCAATTCCTGTAACCAGTCAGGACGCATCTATACAAAGAGTTTGAAGACCAGCTCCTGTAACAGGCCAGGTAATCATTTTCTTTTCAGGTACGCAAGTTCTTGCTAAGGAATCTCTTACGCGATCGACGTCCAGATGGCATCTATAAGCCCATCATCCTATCCATCAATCTCCAAATGGCATTTATAAGCCCATTCCAACCATCACACTACTATGTGAGTGCAAATTTCTGGGCACTCTAGTGTTCAATCATCTTCCACCTTCGGATTACGAAAGGCACGTCAGCCAATCTGCATCCTCAGGTCTAAGAAGATTGAACAGGGGCAACTGTTGTACCCCAAAATTTTCCCTCCCATATTCTCCAAGATTTTCCAAAAAACATGCTTCAAAATCTCCTCAAGGGTTGCACAGTTCAAGGGCCTCCTAACAGGCAAAAACTAGGGTTTTGGTTCTGACAAAGAAAATGAAGTTTCCAAGGGTCCAAACAAGTCCCACATGCCTATAAACATGGTCAAGCATCCTCATGCCAAGTTTCAAGACTTACAGCACAAAATTGCACAGTCAAAAACCCTAATTGCCCTACAGTCAACTGTAGGGGTAAAATGGTCATTTGATAGTCAAAAGTTCAAATTTTTGGTAAACATCTTATTTTGAAGCCACAAACATCATTTGATCAATTCTTGATCATGATTTTCAAGGCATGGTTCAAAAAGTCTTAAGATGCAAAAGTTTCCATATTTGGACAGTTAAAAAAGTCAACTGTAACTTGACCAAGGCATAACTTCCACATGGTTTATCAGAAAAATTCCATCCAAAGCTCATTTTGAAGATAAAGACATTTCCTACAATTCCTCTTCACACTTCAAGTCCAAGAAATGCTCTCACAAAAAGTTATCAATTTCAACATTATAGGTCATTTTCAAAAGTCAACAAAAAGGGACTTTAAGTCAAAGACCATAACTTGATATTGGTAAATCAAAATGACATGGGACCAAAGGCATTGGTTGGAGGACTTCAAGACCTTTCCAAAATGTCCAAGAACATGATAAAATCTTAAAAATGGAGCAAGATATGCCTTGTGGAAGTTGGGAAATTTTTGGGAATTTTGAAAAGTCAACTTTACTTCAAATGCCTCAAAATTGCTAATGGGCCACATTTTCTTCCAAGATTCATCATCCAAAGGCTATGCACGACCATTTGGCCCAAAGGGGATTTATTTCATCATTTTTTATTATTTATTTGAATTTTTAATCACCATTAATTCATTTAATTAAATAAAATATGAAAAAAATACTAAACAAATGTATTTGAATCTTTTTATGCAGCATTTGCTCTCATTGGTTACTGAAGATTCGTGCACATCAAAAAAGGAGGGATTTGGCCATGATTGGTATCAAAACACATGGAAAAGATTTGAAAATATTTCATTAAAAATCAAATATTGGATTCATCAAAACATGGATCTTTTGGCTTGAATTCTTACCCTAATCCATTGGCATACATAAGCTGATCATAACCCTAATGCTCACAACCTTGAAGCTGCGCCCAAACCTAAGAACACACTTTGCAATTTTTGGAAAAAAAGTCAAAACTGAAAACTGCATTAGAGTTGGTTTGAAGGCAAAATATTGATTCCAATAGCTTGCTAAGGCCTCAAGAAACGTTTCTGGATCAAAACCATTGCTTCTAACGCCAGGAATTGGTAACACGATGCCGCCCTGTTCTTAAATTTTCCCATATTCATGCTTTGATTTATATGCCATGTTCATACATTTTAATGATCGTTTTGTACTCATATGCATTTCCTGAAACTAATGGTATACTTTAATTGAGTTTTCATGCCCGGTATGTGAATCCACCATTGAAGCTTGCTAGGGTTTCAGAACTGTAAATTTGGGGCTTCCTTATTCTGGAAAAATTGAGACACGAGACCAGGGCCATTAGAACCAGAAGCTTCACACGAACTCAATCCACAGGTCACGCTCAATTTATGAGCAACCAGGGCCTATTCGCTATTTTCTTATACTGAAGTTAGTGGGGGTTCAAAACCCCCGCTATTTGATGTATTTTTTCCAGGGCAAAACGCACAAACGAGGAAGAAGATGAGTTGTCATAGCCTGGTTGGATCATTCAAATGCTTTAGCGCGTTTTTTTGTTTCTACCAATAAATGTGCTTTTTCGCATATAATAATTATATCTCATTATATTTATGAATGAACACGCAGCTCAGTTGGTGGAAAGCATCGCTGGCAAGCTTTGGGACCTGGGTTCGATCCCCAGGTCCCCTACTTTATTTCATATTTTTCTTCCTAACGTGGTTCTGTGTAGCTTGCTTCCTGAAGCCTACCATGCAGCCTTATATCCAAGCGTGCCACATGTCTCAGAGCATGAATCCAATGGCCTTGATCTGGAGACCACCATGTGCATAAGTCAGACGTGTCACACACAAGCCAATAAAGTCAAACAAGGCCAGAAATTGATTGGGCCTGATTGCTACAAAAACACCTCCATTGGGTCAACAAACCCCCTCCTGTTTGCATTTCTCTCTTTCATTCCTTTTTTATTTATTTGTTTTAATTTATTGGTTTTCATTTAATTCCTCCAAATTAATTTTAATAATAACATAAAAAAATAATAAAAAACCAGAAAGACAAAAAATATAAACATATTTTATTTAAATGTTTTCTTTGTAAATAAATTGTATTAATTAATTTAGTTAATTCTAGGCTTAAATTTTAATATTTTTGTAATAAACTAAAAAATGTAGAATTAGGGTTTTATACTTTTATCCTTTTTTTTCTTTTTCACCATATTTAATTATTAATTATTATTTTTGTAAATATAATTTACCATGTAAATAATTAATTAAAATTAGGTCAAACTAAAAATATTTCTTAATAAATTAAAAATGGTAGAATTAGGTTTAATTAATTCTCTTAATTTCATAAAATACAAAAATTCCAAAAAAACTCTTTCTTTTATTTAACTTAATTAATTTATTAATCGTAATTTAATTTCCTTAAAAGGGTCCAACGCCCTCGCATTCGATCATAATTCTATTTCGCGCGCTTATTTTATTTCCTTGTCATAAATTTCATGTAATTCTCCCAAAGCTATGTAATGGATCAATTAGGGTATTTATTTTCCGCATTATTTTTTTATTCAAATCGGGTCCTGGATTAATTTGGCGATGTGGACCCGCGCCTTTGTAATAGCGTAGGACTTTTACCTTCTCGCATCTTTTAACTGTTAATTAACTTGCATGAAAGAATGAATGTCTCAAAATAAAAGCAACGCGTAGATCACCAATGTATGAACAAGATAAACATAAATGAACATGACACACAAATCACACACCACCCCTAGGGTACGTCTCACTGTTGCCTTGCCCCTCGAAAGGTGGTCGTCGAGTAGAGGACGTTTTAGTAAGTCCTCATGTCCATGAACATGGCATGAGGGTAGCTTATAAGGTGTCTTTCTATTGCTCTGGTGATCACCATGTCCCGAACCCTCGAATTGACCCGAACACCTCCAACGGTGGTGCTACCTACCTCTCAATGGTGGGATGGCACTACTTTAAGGACATTTACACAGACGAATTCCTTAGGGTAGGTAGAGAACTCGTAGATACTTGCTCTAATTTCAAAACAAATCAAAAATACTTTTCACACCGACACTTTTTTTTTTCAAAAGCTTTCGAAAGCAACTTTTCAAACACTCTTGAGGACTGATACAAGAGTCGAACTGAAATTTTCAAAGAAACTTTTTTAAAACCCACAGTTGAAAAGCAAACAAACCATTTTGAAAACACAAATGAGCAAGTATCTAAGAGCCCATGGATAACCATGGATAGAAAGGGTGCTAACACCTTCCCTTTCTATAAATCTACCTCCCGAACCGAGAGCAATCTCTATAAGGAATTTTTCTGTGCTTTTGTCCTTTCCATGTTGGAGAAAATAAAAGACGGTGGCGACTCTTGCTTCCGTGACATTTCGCGAACCAGCGTTAAACAGTCAGTTCCAGATCCACCGATCACACCCAGGTCTATAGCAGCCTTGAGACCAAAGATGCAAGCTTCATATTCGGCCATGTTGTTGGTACAGCTGAAACAAAGTCGGGCAGTGAAGGGTGTATGGCAACCTTCCGGAGAAATGAGTACCGCACCGATACCGTTGCCAAGTGCATTTGAAGCACCATCAAAGTACAGGGTCCATCGGGATCCTTGTTCAGGTCCGTCATACGGTCCGTTACCTTCGATGTTGTCCAAAGTCATGATGTCCTCGTCAGGGAAGTCGAATCTCATAGATTGATAATCTTCGACGGCTTGATGAGCTAGATGGTCAGCTAGTACACTCCCTTTTATGGCTTTTTGGGTAGTATACTGGATGTCATACTCAGTCAGGATCATCTGCCATCTAGCGATTCTTCCAGATAAAGCAGGCTTCTCGAAGATATACTTGATCGGATCCATCTTGGAAATAAACAAAGTGGTATGAGTCAACATATACTGCCTTAGCCGGCAAGCAGCCCATACCAAAGCGCAGCAAGTTTTCTCGAGCAATGAGTAGCGAGTCTCACAGTTGGTAAACTTTTTGCTAAGGTAATAAATGGCATGCTCTTTTCGACCAGACTCGTCATGTTGGCCCAGTACGCACCCCATTGAGTTATCCAAGACAGTCAGATACATGATCAACGACCTTCCTTCGACGGGTGGCATTAGAATAGGAGGTTCTAGTAAGTACTCCTTGATCTTATCAAAAGCAACTTGACAATCATCGTTCCATTCAACTACCTAATCTTTCTTCAACAATTTGAAAATTAGCTCGCAAGTAGATGTCAGGTGAGAGATGAACCTCGCAATATAGTTCAAGCGTCCCAAGAATCCTCTAACCTCCTTTTCAGTACGGGAGCAGGCATTTCTTGTATAGCTTTTACTTTAGTCGGATCAACCTCAATGCCCTTGGTGCTAACAATAAATCCCAGAAGTTTACCATATCTAACTCCAAAAGTGCACTTGCTTGGATTCAGTCTGAGCTTATACTCCTTCAACCTGGCAAACAGCTTTTGCAAATGTTCAAGGTGTTCTTCTTCTGTCTGTGATCGAGCTATCATGTCGTCTACGTAAACTTCGATCTCATGATGGATCATATCATGAAACAAAGCTACCATGGTGCGTTGATAGGTTGCCCCTGCGTTCTTCAGTCCGAACGGCATCACTTTGTAGCAGAAGGTACCCCATTGCGTGACAAAGGTAGTTTTCTCCATGTCTTCGGGGGCCATTTTAATCTGGTTGTAGCCCGAGAATCCGTCCATGAAGGAAAAAACCTTGTGTTGAGCTGTGTTGTCAACCAAGATGTCGATATGTGGCAGCGGAAAATCATCCTTAGGGCTGGCCCTGTTCAAGTCCCGATAGTCCACACACATTCTGACTTTGCCATCCTTTTTAGGTACGGGCACAATGTTAGCAACCCATTATGGATAGGTTGTAACAGCCAGAAAACCAGCGTTGAATTGCTTCATTACTTCAGCCTTAATCTTCTCAGACATGTCAGGCCTCATTCGGAGAACCTTTTGCTTAATCGATGGACAATCTTCTCTTGTGGGTAGACGGTGAACCACGATATCGGTGTCTAACCCTGGCATGTCTTCATAAGACCAAGCGAAGATTTCAACGTATTCATTCAATAACTGCACTAAGCGTTCCTTGACACTCGGTTCCAGGTTGGCACCCACTTTTACTTCCTTCCTATCTTCCTCTGTCCCTAAGTTGATGGTTTCTAGCAACTCTTCATGAGGCAGAATGACCCTCTCTTCTTGTTGTAGAAGTCTGGCTAGCTCTCCCGACACCTCACAATCTTCGTCAACTTCGTACTCAGAATGATTGACCAAATCTTCAGAGTTATCGAAGGCTAAAGCAGAATAGTTGCCCATGGAATCCGGAATGGATGGGTACCTGCATTTGTGAGTGTGGGTGTGTGTAAGGGATAGCCATCCTTAAACAAAACAAAAATGCAAAAGGAAAGAAAATGAACACAACAGTTTATAGATGAAAAACGTCCAATGATTCACTAAAACATGGCATATGATTATGAAGAAAATCAAGCCCTTACAAATGGACCTACATGCCCCGGGCAAGGCATGAGGTGAAAATAGTGTGCGAATTGTTTTAGTTATTACAGACCATAGAAAATGGGAAATTATTCAAAGATAAAATTACTGGTTGATAAAGGTGATAAGAACAAAATCCTTTGCTTCCCAATTGCTCAAACCCCCTTCGACAGTCGGAAAGATCCAATCTTCAAAGTGGCTCTCCTCATCTTCATCTTCTACAGTATTGATTCCATGGTGAGAAATCTTGACGGGTGACCCTCCAGCCTTGGAGCGACGCATAGCCTTTTGTCCTGCAGCAGTAAACCCTAAACCAAACTTGTCCGTCTTATGGGGAAAGTCAGGCAACTGTCCCCATACTGTGCTCTTCCCCTCTTTAATCATAACCTCTGCGTCTTTGAGAGATGCCATCCTAGATACATGCTTGGGAGCGATAGGCACCTCAACCGTTGTCTTCGCAGCTGCTACCTCGGAGAAACTTCCTCAAAATGTTGGAAAGGCGTTTCAATGAACTCGCCATCCACCTCCACACATCGAAAGGAATTGAGATGACTGATCATGTACTCTTCCTCGCCATGCACAGTTATGATTTTACCCTTAACAGGGTATTTCAGAATCTGATGCAAAGAGGAGGTAACTGCCCCGGCATAATGGATCCACGGTCTTCCTAGCAAACACGAGTATGACGGACGAATGTCCATTACGTAGAAGGTGGACTTGAATACTTCGGTACCTACCTTGATAGGAATATCGACCTCTCCATGGACCATTCTTTTGGAACCATCGAAAGCCCTAACGACGATGTTACTAAGTTTGAGGGTCAAACCTTCGCAATCCAAACGGTCTAAGGCTTTCTTTGGCAACACATTTAGGGAAGAACCAGTATCAACCAAGACATGGGCGAGAGTAGTTCCCCGACATTCAACTGAAACATGTAACGCATCATTGTCTTCCTTCCTTTAGGAGTTAAGTCAGCGTCGGAAAAGCCCAGGCCATTGTCAGCAGTAAGACTGGCCACACATTCCTGAAATTGGTCAGCCGAAGTCTCTTGGGGTACATGTGCCGCTTTCAAGAATTTTATTAGGGCCTTGGCATGGGCCTCCGAACAAAGCAGAAGAGCCAACATTGAAATTTTAGAAGGGGTCTGCCCCAGTTGTTCTACAACGTCGTAGTCACTTTTTCTGATTATTTTTAGGATTTCATCCATTTCCTTCTGAGTGGTTTCAGGGATAACCACAACACGAGCCTTCGTCCTGATAGGCCTTTCCAGTATCCCCTTACCCTTGTCGGTATTATCAGCAGATGGTCTTTCTTCAGGAGTATTTAATTCTTCAATCAGTGGGCCTTGCACAGAGGGCCCAACAGGTGTAGAAGCTTTTAAGGGTCCGAAAACTGCTCGAGGGGGAGCAATCTCCGGAGAAAAGATTCGGCCACTGCGGGTTATTTTGCTTGTACCCGCGATGTTCCCTATATCAGGGTCTTCTTTAGAAATCTCTTGTACTGTTTCGATTTGTTTGATGCCGTGGTAGAAGATTTCTCCCCCATAGTTCCACGGTATCATTTGCTTGATTGGTACGGGACAGGTCCCGGCATGGTGATATTTAAAGGTACACATTCAGAGTTGGGTGTAATCCTGACAGGCCTTTTGCAAGCCTCGGGAGGATTGTCGGAAATGGTTATGATAGCAATATCGTTGGTTGAAGTATCACAAGTATCAGGAGTAATTGGATTGAAAGTGTTAACAGGGGTTTTCTGGAAAAGTATCTCTTGAGTATCCATCAGGCGTTGGACACCTGACTTCAACATTGGACAATCACCTTGAATGTTCGAATAGAAATAACAGCCTTTACCACAACCAAGAAAGATCCCGGCTCTCAACAAATTTTCTTTAATCACAATCAATGGAGTCAACAGATTGGCAACATCAGTAACATGGAGGTTTTCCAAAATGGCATGCACATTGTGGCCGTGCTTGGGCATCAGAGCAGATATAACATTGGGCTTCTCAGGAGCATCAAACTCAACCTCTTTGGCGTCAATTAAGTCCTGAATTTTGTTCTTAAGTGCCCAGAAATTATTGGTATCATGTCCAGCACTATCGGAATGGTAAGCACACTTAGCATTAGAGTGGTAGTACGGAGAGGAGGTGTTAGGGTTTTTTGGCGCCTCCTTCAAACTGGTCAGATTCAGCTTCAACAAATGAGGAAGGACCTGAGCGGGCGTCATGTTGATGCGGGTGAACTGCCGTTGTGGCCGTTCTACCCGTTGTTGATTAGGTCTCGCCTGATTGTTACGAGGTTGATCATTTGACGAATTTTGAATCATCACGGCCCCTACAGTCGGACGGTGCTCAGTTCATCCCGATCCCTTCTGAGAATACACAACAGATGCTTCTTTCTTGGTTGGGAAAGGTTTTTTAATAGTTGTGGATGCGGAAGCATCCTTTTGAATCTTTCCGATTTTAATACCAGCCTCCACCCTTTCGCCGGTCAGAATCAGTTCAGTAAATCCCGCAGAAGAGCTACCGATTAGATGGTTGAACAAAGGGCCAGATAGGGTCCCTAAAAACATGTCAACTAATTCCCTATCTGATAGCGGTGGCTGTACCATTCCGCCAGATCACACCACTTCTGGGCGTACTCCTTAAACCCTTCATTTGAAGCCATCCCCATACTTTGTAACTGAGTACGAGTTGGCGCCAAATCAGCATTGTATTGATGCTGACAATAAAAATCAGCTTCCAAGTCTTCCCAATTGTGAACCTCTAATCTCTCGAGCTGATAAAACCAATCTAACTGAGTGCCAGACAAGCTGTCCTGGAAAAAGTGTACCTAGAGGTCTTTATCGGACGAATGAGGTTGGATCTTTCTAACATACGACCTCAGGTGCATCTTAGGGCAAGAAAAACCGTCGTACTTGGCAAATGTTGGCACCTTGAACTTGGGAGGGATAACAATCCCAGCTACCAACCCTAATTCCTCAAAATCCAATCCGGGCACCCTCTGCAACTCCATAGCTGCCAATCTGTCTTCAAGGTTCTTATATTTGTCATCCGCTGGTGGATACTGTTGTTCAGAATAGTCTTCGTCTTCTTCCTCTTCCTCCTCTTCTACCTCAGACTCAGAAGGTACAGTAACTCCTTTCCCCTTGCCAGCCCCTTTGTCAGACGTCGAAGGGAACTCAAGAGTCCTTCTAGCATCACCCTCAAACCTTCTTCCGAAAGTGGCTACCCCCGATCTCTTTTTCTTTTTCTTCTCTTTATTCTTCTCTAGCATAACTTTGAGATCCTCTTGACCCTTTGCCAAGGTCATGAGGAGTTGCTGAAATTATGAATTTTGTGCCTGTAGGTCCTTTACTGTTTGCTCCAAATCCATCTTGCTGAAATAAACAGTAGAAAGATAAGGAAACCTGGCTTGAAGACCTGTTTATGCATATGATGAATGGTATGTTATTCATGTAATGCATTCAAGGGTTCAAAAATTCAAATTTGTTGCAAACAAAAAGAACGCACGTCATATTAAGAAGAAATTTGTTAGTACGTAAATGCCCCATGGGCGAAATATTACAAAATTCTTAATGTAAAAAGACATTGCGCATCCTCTTTGGTGCGATGTAGGTGTTGAGAGTTTCCTCCTCGTGAAGTCGGCGGGTGAGCTCTAAAACCTTCTTCTCACTGGCATATAAGCTGGCTTCAAAAGTATCCCGTTCTTCTTTGAGTTGGATCCAACTCTTTTGCATTTCCTCCCATGATGTTGGCATGTCAGGATGTAGGATGGTGTATGGAACCTCTCCTTCCATAACAGGCTCTTTGATCAAGGGGAGAATGTGAGGATATGGCATCATAAGATTCTGGGAGCGGGTACGTACCCACTTGAGGTAAGGCTCAAGGGGGATGGAATTCTTGTGCCCCAGTGTCTTACTATCCACTTTGTTAGGCATCCTCCAAGCTCTGATGAACCTTTGTCGAAGTCCTTGCGCATCGTTGTCGAAGTCAAAAACTAGGTTCGGAATCAGCATGTCATGAGGGCCATCCCTCCGAGCATATCCAAATTGTCTTAAAGCTAGACAGGGGTTGTAGGTAATGCCTCCCCTAATACCGAGTAGTGGGACATTAGGGAATTACCCACAACGATCAATGATAATGACATTTTCTCTGGACCGAGAACACCAATGTACATCAGAATGTGTGGGGTCATCAATCGTTGTGACCACCTCAAACCCTGCTCATTCTTCAAAACTGCTTGTGGAATGTGAGAAATAAACCACCTTGCTAGGAGAGGAGTACATCATATGAGAACACCTATTTTCCTCATTGTTCATGTGTAAAATGAGTGAAGGATGTCCCCAAGCAATGTAGGTATGAGATTCCTGGATATGAAAATCTTGACAACATTCACATCTATAAGTTGGTAAGGGTTTGGGAACAAGACCAACCCATAGATAAGGAGTGCCACAATCTCTTCAAAGGCTTGTAGATCAAGAGAATTCCAGCATTCTTGTGCCTTCTCAAACAAAAACTTTGCCAAGAATCCCTTGACACCACTTCTGGTTTCCCAATGCCCTTTGATGTCAGATGGTTGCAAGTGTAATGCTTGAGCAACATCTTCAGATTTTGGTTCTTTTTCCGTACCGTTGTAGGGTAGTTGATTAAGAATAGGAATTCTCAGGAGTTGAGAAAATTCCTCCAAAGTAGGCACCAACTGATAACCAGGGAATGTGAAACAGTGGTGTAGGGGGTCAAATAATTGGAAAAGTACTTTTACCATGTCTTCTTCAATGCTGGTGTTGACTAAGTTTAGGAGTATACCATGTCTTTCACTAAAGAGAGAATTCTCTGGAATCCTGGAATTAAGCTTCTTGAGTTGAGGAGGGATCCTCACAAGGTTGATTTGAATTGTTTTCCTGCGAAGAGATTCCATGACCTGCAAAGCAAGAACAAAGATGAAGATCCAAATCCTTGAAATGGTTAGTGGATGCATATGATGCTTTATGATGTTCATGATGTATGCACAAGCACATGTACAGACAAGTCACACAAAACCATAGTTTTAGGCTTGCATGAGGTTTCATAGGTAAGTACCCTCTTGAGTTTAGTTGGCTCAAAACCTGTCCTATAAATAGTAACCGGGTTCTAAGGAGCTCAATATCATTGGATTGTTTTCTATGTTCATTGTTTTGGTTTAGCCACTTAACTAGCGACCAAAATATTCCAAGAAAACAACCCTCAATGAGTGTAGTATCGAGTATCTACCAACTTCGGACTGCACCAAAGCCGGTTATCTCACTACCCCTAATGAAAGGCCAAGATGGTCAAGTAAGGTTCTAGTTCATTAGTGCTTCATAACATCACTCAGCGGCCCTGTATTCTCTTTGATTGACTCAAAGGCTACCGGTACTCACAAATATGTCGCACTAATATAGCTATTGCTTCAACCGTGTCGGTATACCCCGTACAGTTTCCACAACGTATTGCTATCTATGAATGTTTCCCAAATCCTGGTGGAGGATTTTAAGCCCAAACAAGAGAACCAAAATGTAAAGCAATCAAAGCAAACAATAATCATGCAAAGGGTGATCTAAGCCATAAGGTTACTCCACTTTTAAAGATATTCCTCAGTAGAGTCGCCAGTTCTGTGATACGGTGGGAGAACTGACTTAGGATTTTGCATTTGTGTTCGCAAATGTTTCAGTTTAGCAAGAGTCGCCACCGACTTTTTATTTTATCCTAAGGAAAGGTCAAAAAGCACAGGAAAGACCTTTGAGATGTTTTCTTGGGTTCAGGGAGTAGATTATAGAAAGAGAAGGTATTAGCACCCTTTCTATCCATGGTTATCCATGGGCTCTTAGTTACTTGCTTAGATCACTTGCTTTGCTTTTCAATTGTTTGAAATGGTGCTTTGTGTGTGATTTGGAAAGATATTTTCAAAAGAGGCCATCCTTGTGGCAACCTTTGTAATGATTCTTGTTTGAATGTATACAAAGGTGTTTTTATCTTTTGAAAAGTTTTCAATGTTTGAAAGTTGGATTTTGAAATTGTGTTATGAAGTGTGTTTTGAAGATAGCAAGGATGTTTTTGCAAGCTTTTGATCAAGTAACTAAGAGTTGTCTACCCTATTTTTACTCAAAGATCTTTCTTAAGTTTTTAACCCTTTTAACAGTGTTGTTTTACCATTGTATTTGGTGAACAACCTTGTGTTAGGATGTTAACGGGACAGGCACGGGTCATCGTATAGACCATGATAGCAATAGTGTCAAGTATCTTTGGCAATTTTCTTGAGGGACTTGATCATTTTGTTTAGGCAACTCAGATAGCGTCATCGAGAGACTATGATCTTTTTGATTGTTTTTGTTTTTCCAAAGTACTCAACATGCAACCATGGCCCATTTTTGAAGGCAACAAGTGGATTGTAACCCTAGGGGTGCAAGTGTACATTGTGTTTGTTTTTTTCCCATGCATATTTATCTTGGATTAGGTCAAACTAATTGTTGGTTTTAATTGTATACAAACCCTAGGTCTAAGCATGGCATAATTGAAAGCTTTTAAATGTGCGAGAATTTAAAGGCTACATTATTACAACATGATATAGGGAGGGGGGTACAAATTTGAATTGGAGATATTTGACAGGAAATTAAACTCTAGATTACTATTACAACCAAATTGAATGTACATGATACAATATTTAAATGTACAATAATTGAATATAATACAATAAATAAATGTCAAATAAAATGTATTACGCCAAAATGTTTTTAGTATGTAAAAAGCATTTTTTCAATGTGGAGTGTAAAATAAAAAAAAAAGATCAATTTTAATTATTTTCCTATTTAGGGCAAGAAACCCTAATTCTTAATAAATAATATTATTTATTAATTATGTGCAATAATATACTAATTTATACAAAATATATATATATATATATATATATATATATATATATATATATATATATATATATATATATATATATATATATATATATATATATATATATATATATATATATATATATATATATATATATATATATATATATTAAGTGTGCAAAAAATTAAAATAAATTATTTACAAAAATCTATATATTTCAAGAAAATATTTTCAAATGTGTATAAAAATAAAAAAATGAAAATAAACATATTTTTTAGATTATTTTAGGTTTTAATAAAAAGAATATAAAGAAATTAAATATTTTATACTAGTAATAATTAGAATAAATTCCAAATAAATATAAAAATTTATAAAAATAATTTTTAGGTATTTTTTATGCTAGAAGATAAAATATCAAAACAAAAAATAAAATAAAATGCAAAAAATGACAAATATGCAAGCAAATGGGCCAGGGGGGGTGCAAACTGAATATGCATGTGTGAAAAGCAAAAGCAACTCAGGCCCAGCCCAAGCAACTTCATCTTCTTCCTCAGTTTCAAACAAAACACACGTTCTGTACTTCCAATGCTATCTCCTGATTCTTTGATCTTTTGACAAAACTCACAACATGAAACTTGTAGAGCATCAAACAACGAATTCAACCATATAAAAAACTTGGATTAACTCTCAAAGACCAGAGAGAATTTCTCTGGCCCTAATTTTTAACCTAGTTTTTTCAGAAAGTTCATGAGTGAAATTCTCTCAGCACGATTAATATAAATGAAAACTAAGCATATGTATGGCTTCAGGGCTATGAGTACAACATATTTCATTCACAAACCTAAGCCTAACCATTCCTAAATAGGGAGATAGAAGTCCATGAAATACCTGTTTCAGTTGACTTCGAGCTGGACAATGTAGCAACCTTCAATGGTGTTTGAGCTTCTGTTGAGCTTGCCTGAGGTCCAAGGAAGCTTCTCCAATGCTTGGCTTGCTTTGAAACAACTTGAATCGTGCTGTAGAACCCAACCTGCAGAGATTTGAAATGAAAATGGCAAAGTGTGTTAGAGGTGTTACAGCTTGCAATGGGGGCCCGGGATAGTTCAGGTGAGTTGATTGGAAAGTGTTGGAATTATCTTGGGACAAAACGCACGATGGAATTTTGTTGTGGCTTACAAAATGCAGAACCTGCCCTATTTTGCAGAAAAACAGTGGTTCTGAGTATGAGGAGGTTTGAGTGATGAAAGGGTCGTGTTTTAGGCTTGTTGGGAGGTATGGAACTTGTCTACAATGTTTGTCTAAGCTTGTGTTAACAGATATGAGAGGTTGCTTATGTTTTGCAAGTTTTCTCTACTTGAAGTTCAAATGTGGAAGTGAAGTTACAGGCTTGTATAGGCTGTCAAATATGCTTGCATACCTTGTTCTCGGCCCCTCTAATTTTTAGGTATTTTTTATGCTAGAAGATAAAATATCAAAATAAAAATGAAATAAAATGCAAAAAAATGACAAATATGCAAGCAAATGGGCCAGGGGGGTGCAAACTTAATATGCATGTGTGAAAAGCAGAAGCAACTCAGGCCCAGCCCAAGCAACTTCATCTTCTTCCTCAGTTTCAAACAAAACACACGTTCTGTACTTCCAATGCTATCTCCCGATTCTTTGATATTTTGACAAAACTCACAACATGAAACTTGTAGAGCATCAAACAACGAATTCAACCATATAAAAAACTTGGATTAACTCTCAAAGACCAGAGAGAATTTCTCTGGCCCTAATTTTTAACCTAGTTTTTTCAGAAAGTTTATGAGTGAAATTCTCTCAGAACGATTAATATAAATGAAAACTAAGCATATGTATGGCTTCAGGAATATGAGTACAACATATTTCATTCACAAACCTAAGCCTAACCATTCCTAAATAGGGAGATAGAAGTCCATGAAATACCTGTTTCAGTTGACTTCGAGCTGGACAATGTAGCAACCTCCAATGGTGTTTGAGCTTCTGTTGAGCTTGCCTGAGGTCCAAGGAAGCTTCTCCAATGCTTGGCTTGCTTTGAAACAACTTGAATCGTGCTGTAGAACTCAACCTGCAGAGATTTGAAATGAAAATGGCAAAGTGTGTTAGAGGTGTTACAGCTTGCAATGGGGGCCTGGGATAGTTCAGGTGAGTTGATTGGAAAGTGTTGGAATTATCTTGGGACAAAACGCACGATGGAATTTTGTTGTGGCTTACAAAATGCAGAACCTGCCCTGTTTTGCAGAAAAACAGTGGTTCTGAGTATGAGGAGGTTTGAGTGATGAAAGGGTCGTGTTTTAGGCTTGTTGGGAGGTATGGAACTTGTCTACAATGTTTGTCTAAGCTTGTGTTAACAGATATGAGAGGTTGCTTATGTTTTGCAAGTTTTCTCTACTTGAAGTTCAAATGTGGAAGTGAAGTTACAGGCTTGTATAGGCTGTCAAATATGCTTGCATACCTTGTTCTTGGCCCCTCTGATTTGTGGATTTGTTTTGCTGCAAGAGATCTTGGAGCAATGCTCATGGATTGTTGGTTTGACATAAAGCATACTTAAGCAAAAATGGAAATTTGCCTTTTTCTACTTAAGGCTTAATCTTGTGTATAATGTCCAAATGAACAAAACAAAGGCTTAGACTGATGGATTGGCATTAAATTATGGAGTGAAAATTGGTTTTGAGGCCTGTAATGTCAAACCAAGCTAGCTAGATCAGAATTGCAAGTTGTTATGAACATGTATTGGCCATGGACAAAAATGAGTTTTTGCCAACTTCAAGCATTCGATTCTCTCTAACCACAAGGGTGTTTGAGGAGTTCTTGGACAATTTGGAAAGCTTGGAACATGTACTATAATCCATATTTGCAATGAAACTTGAAATTCCAAGTGGAACCATGTGAAAAGTGGTCAAGAAGATGGGTCCAAATCCTGCCTAGATTAGGGCAAATTTTCTCTAAGTTAAAAGTTTTAGGTACCCTTGTTCCAAAAATCATAACTTGAGATACAAGCTTCTTTTGAGAAATCTTTGTGAATAAAAGTTGTAGACTTTGTGATGGACTATAACTTTCATGTTGCAAGTTTTATTTGAATCCATTTTAATCTTGGTGAAAAAGTGGGACAAAGTTAGGAAAAAATAAGAAAATTTCATAACTTAGAAAATTTCTAAGTTATGAAATTTTTCCATTTTAAACCCTAATTTGCATTTTTGGGTTTCTTGATGAACAAGTTTCATAATTTGGCATGTCTTGATGAAAAATGACCCTTGGTACTTGATTTTGACCAAAAAGTCAAAGTTTGACTTTTCAGTATACAGTTAAATTTTGATCAGTTGACTGAAAAATTCATCTGTCAATCCTATGCATTTGAGATCTTTTCAACTTGTTGAATGGGTCAAGATGATGTCATTGAGTCCTTGAGTCCATGTTTGAGCTTGATTTACCATTGGTTAGGTCAAACAGTCAAAAATTACCTTTGTACAGTCAAAACCCTAAAAATGACCATTTTGCCCTTTTGGTGATCTGATCAAGTTTCTTGTGGAATTGTGATCCAAACTTGATCAAATGACATATGTGAGTTAATTATGTTGATGTGGGTCAAAAATCATGAAGTTTGACTGTCAATTGGCCACTGTTGACTTTTTCTCCAATACAATTGATTTCTAGGTCAACTGTCCAATTGACTGGGCAAAAATTTGAATCAAGGCTTGAAACTTGATATGGATAAACTTATGAGTCCAACATGAAGTATGAAAGTCACTTTGGGCATTTTGGGTCAAAATATCCCTGTGCAAACTCCCACCCTAATTTAGGTCAACATTGCATGGAAGAGTCTTGAGCTGAGCAAACCCTAGCTTGATCTTGAGTTCCAAGGGCCTTGTGATGAGAAATGTTGATGAAAAGGAGAGGGAAAATTTTGGGGTACAACAGTTTCCCCTGTTCAATCTTCTTGAACCTGAAGAGTTAGATTGTCAAGTTTTTCCTTTCGCGACTCGAAGGTAGAGGAAGATTGGACACTAGAGTGCCCGTAAATTTGCACTTGCCAAAATATTGTTGCGGGAATGGGCTCAAAGATGCCATTTGGAGATGGTAGAATCTTTCTGGAGGTGGGCTTAAAGATGCCATCCAAGAGTGTTTGTTGAACTGTAATGTTGTAGGTCAGGAGAATGAGCATCAAAATGGTATCCGCATTTGGAATGCATTTGAACTGTATCTGGAGACTGGGTCTGTATGAGCAAAAGAATGGCATCAGTGTCTGGAGCGTATCCAAGCTGTAACTGTATTTGAACTTTGAATGAACATCAGAATGATTGCCGTATCTGGAGTGTATCTGTATTGTATCTGGGTAACAGGAAAACATCTGTGTATGGAGCAACTGTTTGCTGGGGTTAAACTCTGAATGAGTGACAGAATGGCAACCGTGTCTGGAGCGTATCTGGACTGTATCTGAAGTTAAGACCTGTATGAGTAGTAGAATGACCGCCGTGTCTGGGGTGTATCTGTACTGTATCTGGGATATGAATAAGTGACATAATGATTTCCGTGGCGACTGCATTGGGGAGAGTCAAACTGCTGATGTAAGAGCTAGAATGGCATCTGTGTCTGGAGCGTATCTGAACCTGTAGTTGATAGTTGATTCTGAATGAGAGATAGAATGGCTGCCGTGTCTGGAGCGTATCTAGTCTGTATCTGATTACTGAAGTCTGAATAAGTAGTAGAATGACATCCGTGTCTGGGATGTATCCATACTGTATCTGAATAATTGTTAACAATAGCCTCTTAATCTTATCCTGAAAAGGGTAAAGTGTTAGCTAAAACACGAAGTTATATTGCATGATATGTATGATGCAATGAATTGTAATCCATGTTTATGATATATTGATGTAATGGTTATACATGTAAGCTGAATAGCTGTCTTGCTGAGGAAGATAAATCCTGGATAGCTGGAGATAATGACATCTTTGACTGTTGCCGGGGAATATAAATCTTCGACCGAAGCTGGGGATTCCAAAAACTTTGATTGTTGAAGATGAGAAATCCTTGTTGACTTTCCTGGGATATTGGGGAAACTCTAAAAATCTCTTTTGGGGAATTGAAGCCTTGGAGAAATGGGACCAAGAATCTTCGATCTTGCTGGGAGATAAATCTGTGGGGGAGATACTCTGGCTCCACTGGGGAATGAGGTTTAGATTAAACTGGCTTTACTGGGGATCTTAAAGTTTAACTCCGCTGGGGAAAAACTCCAAAGTTTCAGCTTTGTTGAGGATCCGAATGATGTATCATAGGGGATTCCTTCTGGAACGAAACAAGGATATCTTCCTACACCTTCAACCTATCAGTAATTACCCTTTTTCAATTTCGTTTTATTTGTAAGCAGTGATTATATTTGAATGCATATGCCTATTTAATGAAACATTGGACGTTTTCAAATAAAACATAAGTGTAAAAAAGAAAAGAAAGGCAAGCAAATTTCTGCACTTTGAAGTATCTTTGTATTTAACTTTCGTGAGTATCTTTGTACAAAGGATACAGACACCCTAGTAAGAGAATGTTGTCGTAAAAATTGAAAAAATTTTATACAAAAGAAAGATGGTTATGTGTAACAATTTCATGGGATTCCCATTCTGCTATAGCCTTCACAAATCTGAATATCTTGGTATTTCGCTGCTTCGTCCGTCGATGACTGGATTGATCAGAGGCTTGGAGCTTGTCTGGTGAAGAGATTATCCTTAAAGTGATCCGACGAGACATAGTCATACGCTTTAATTCCCTAACTTTTGCCTGGACCGCCCTTTTGGGTTTTCGATCCACCGGGAAACCCTTTTTTTGCCCAAGTCGCCCTTTCGGGTTTTCAACTTTCCGGGTGTACAGATTTTTTTGTTTTATCCCTAATTTTTGCCTGAACCGCCCTTTTGGGTTTTCGGTTCACCGGGATGCCCATTTTTTCCCAAGTCGCCCTTTTGGGTTTTCAACTTGCCGGATCGTTTTATGCGTAGTATATTTTGACTATGTCTGTGTTCGTAGGGTGTGGCAAGTCATCGCCGTCCATGGTGGTCAGAATCATTGCCCCACCAGAAAAGATGCTCTTGATTACAAATGGTCCTTCGTAAGTAGGAGTCCACTTGCCCCTGGGATCACTTTGCGGTAGTATGATCCGCTTGATTACAAGATCTCCGACTTGATATACTTGGCGCCTGACTTTCTTGTTGAAAGCCTTGATCATGCGTTTTTGATACGCCTGACCATGACAAACAGCAGTAAGTCGCTTCTCGTCGATCAAATTGAGTTGATCAAGCCGGGTCTGAATCCAATCGTATTCACTTAAACCGGCATCCTTCATAATCCTTAAGGAAGGAATCTGAACCTCCATAGGCAAAACAACCTCCATGCCATATACTAAAGAAAATAGGGTTGCCCCTGTTGAAGTACGTGCCGTGGTACGATATCCATGCAGAGCAAACAGTAACATCTCATGCCTGTCTTTGTAGGTGACTGTCATCTTTTAAATGATCTTCTTGATATATTTGTTCACGGGTTCAACAACACCGTTCATCTTCGGCCGATAGGGAGATGAATTGTGATGATAAATCTTGAACTGTTCGCATAGAGCGGTGATCATAATATTGTTCAAATTTGTAACGTTGTCTGTGATGATCCTGTCGGGGATACCATACCGGCATATGAGATTCTGCTTGATGAAGCGGGCAACCACATTCTTTGTAACTGAGGCATAAGAAGCTGCTTTGACCCATTTGGTGAAGTAATCAATAGCCACCAGGATGAAGCGATGCCCATTGGATGCCGTGGGCTTGATCTCTCCAATCATGTCAATGCCCCACATTGCGAATGGCCAAGGAGCTGTCAGAACGTTGAGAGGAACAGGAGGAATATGTACCTTGTCGGTGTAGACTTTGCATTTGTGGCAGGTACAAGAATGTTGATGACAATCAGCTTCCATGGTAGACCAGTAGTAGCATGCCCTTAGAATCTTCTTTGCCATTGTATGTCCGCTCAAGTGGGTGCCAAATGTGCCACTGTGTATCTCAGTCATGATCAATTCTGCTTCAGCTTTGTCCACGCATCGAAGTAAAACACAATCATGGCTGCATTTATAAAGGATGCCATTGCTTAGGAAGAACTTGGCAGCAAATCTCCTTAAGAACTTTTTGTCATTGACAGAAGCTCCTTCGAGGTATTCTCTAGTCTGGAGATACCTTTTGATTTCATGAAACCAGGGTTGTTCCACTACTTCTCCGGTATTAATCTCATGATAGTGCGCAGGTTTGTCCATTCGCTCGATGGTAATTTGGGGAGCCTCGTTATCCCAGTTGAGTTTAAACATGGAAGACATTGTAGCCAGAGCATCTGCTAGCTGATTCTCTTCTCGCGGGAAATGTTCGAAAGTAATCTGCTCGAAATGAGGCAATAATGTCAGGACATGTTCTTTGTATGGGATAAGATTAGGATGTTTGGTGTCCCACTCTCCTTTGACTTGACTGATAACCAAATCTGAGTCCCCAAATACGACCAAAGATTTGATCCCCAGGTCTATAGCAGCCTTGAGACCAAAGATGCAAGCTTCATATTCGGCCATGTTGTTGGTACAGCTGAAACAAAGTCGGGAAGTGAAGGGTGTATGGCAACCTTCCGGAGAAATGAGTACCGCACCGATATCGTTGCCAAGTGCATTTGAAGCACCATCAAAGTACAGGGTCCATCGGGATCCTTGTTCAGTCCGTCATACGGTCCGTTACCTTCGATGTTGTCCAAAGTCATGATGTCCTCGTCAGGGAAGTCGAATCTCATAGATTGATAATCTTCGACGGCTTGATGAGCTAGATGGTCAGCTAGTACACTCCCTTTTATGGATTTTTGGGTAGTATACTGGATGTCATACTCAGTCAGGATCATCTGCCATCTAGCGATTCTTCCAGATAAAGCAGGCTTCTCGAAGATATACTTGATCGGATCCATCTTGGAAATCAACAAAGTGGTATGAGTCAACATATACTGCCTTAGCCGGCGAGCAGCCCATACCAAAGTGCAACAAGTTTTCTCGAGCAATGAGTAGCGAGTCTCACAGTCGGTAAACTTTTTGCTAAGGTAATAAATGGCATGCTCTTTTCGACCAGACTCGTCATGTTGGCCCAGTACGCACCCCATTGAGTTGTCCAAGACAGTCAGATACATGATCAACGGCCTTCCTTCGATGGGTGGCATTAGAATAGGAGGTACTAGTAAGTACTCCTTGATCTTATCAAAAGCAACTTGACAACCATCGTTCCATTCAACTACCTGATCTTTCTTCAACAGTTTGAAAATTGGCTCACAAGTAGATGTCAGGTGAGAGATGAACCTCGCAATATAGTTTAAGCGTCCCAAGAATCCTCTAACCTCCTTTTCATTACGGGGGGCAGGAATTTCTTGTATAGCTTTTACTTTAGTCGGATCAACCTCAATGCGCTTGTTGCTGACAATAAATCCCAGAAGTTTACCAGATCTAACTCCAAAAGTGCACTTGCTTGGATTCAGTCTGAGCTTATACTCCTTCAACCTGACAAACAGCTTTTGCAAATGTTCAAGGTGTTCTTCTTCTGTCTGTGATCGAGCTATCATGTCGTCTACGTAAACTTAGATCTCATGATGGATCATATCATGAAACAAAGCTACCATGGCGCGTTGATAGGTTGCCCCTGCGTTCTTCAGTCCGAACGACATCACTTTGTAGCAGAAGGTACCCCATTGCGTGACAAAGGTAGTTTTCTCCATGTCTTCGGGGGCCATTTTAATCTGGTTGTAGCCCGAGAATCCGTCCATGAAGGAAAAAACCTTGTGTTGAGCTGTGTTGTCAACCAAGATGTCGATATGTGGCAGCGGAAAATCATCCTTAGGGCTGGCCCTGTTCAAGTCCCGATAGTCCACACACATTCTGACTTTGCCATCCTTTTTAGGTACATGCATAATGTTAGCAACCCATTGTGGATAGGTTGTAACAGCCAGAAAACCAACATTAAATTGCTTCATTACTTCAGCCTTAATCTTCTCAGACATGTCAGGCCTCATTCGACGAACCTTTTGCTTGATCAATGGACAATCTTCTCTGGTGGGTAGACGGTGAACCACGATATCAGTGTCTAACCCTGGCATGTCTTCATAAGACCAAGCGAAGATTTCAACGTATTCATTCAATAACTGCACTAAGCGTTCCTTGACACTCGGCTCCAGGTTGGCACCCACTTTTACTTCCTTCCTGTCTTCCCCTGTCCCTAAGTTGATGGTTTCTAGCAACTCTTCATGAGGCAGAATGACCCTCTCTTCTTGTTGTAGAAGTCTGGCTAGCTCTCCCAGCACCTCACAATCTTCGTCAACTTCGTACTCAGCATGATTGACCAAATCTTCAGAGTTATCGAAGGCTAAAGCAGAATAGTTGCCCATGGAATCCGGAATTAATGGGTACCTGCATTTGTGAGTGTGGGTGTGTGTAAGGGATAGCCATCCTTAAACAAAACAAAAATGCAAAAGGAAAGAAAATGAACACAGCAGTTTATAGATGAAAAACGTCCAATGATTCACTAAAACATGACATATGATTATGAAGAAAATCAAGCCCTTACAAATGGACCTACATGCCCCGGGAAAGGCATGAGGTGAAAATAGTGTGTGAATTGTTTTAGTTATTACAGACCATAGAAAATGGGAAATTGTTCAAAGATAAAATTACTGGTTGATAAAGGTGATAGGAACAAAATCCTTTGCTTCCCAATTGCTCAAACCCCCTTCGACAGTCAGAAAGATCCAATCTTCAAAGTGGCTCTCCTCATCTTCATCTTCTATAACATTGATTCCATGGTGAGAAATCTTGACGGGTGGCCCTTCAGCCTTGGAGCGACGCATAACCTTTTATCCTGCAGCAGTAAACCCTAAACCAAACTTGTCCGTCTTATAGGGAAAGTCAGGCAATTGTCCCCATACTGTGCTCTTCCCCTCTTTAATCACAACCTCTGCGTCTTTGAGATATGCCATCCTAGATACATGCTTGGGAGCGATAGACACCTCAACCGTTGTCTTCGCAGCTGCTACCTCGGGACAAACTTCCTCAAAATGTTGGAAAGGCATTTCAATGAACTCGCCATCCACCTCCACATATCGAAAGGAATTGAGATGACTGATCATGTACTCTTCCTCGCCGTGCACAATTATGATTTTACCCTTAACAGGGTATTTCAGCATCTGATGCAAAGAGGAGGTAACTGCCCCGACATAATAGATCCACGGTCTTCCTAGGAAACACGAGTATGACGGACGGATGTCCATTACGTAGAAGGTGGAGTTGAATACTTCGGTGCCTACCTTGATAGGAATATCGACCTCTCCATGGACCATTCTTTTGGAACCATCGAAAGCCCTAACGATGATGTTACTAGGTTTGAGGGTCAAACCTTCGCAATCCAAACGGTCTAAGGCTTTCTTTGGCAGCACATTTAGGGAAGAACCAATATCAACCAAGACATGGGCGAGACTAGTTCCCCGACATTCAACTGAAACATGTAACGCATCATTGTGCTTCCTTCCTTTAGGAGTTAAGTCAGCGTCAGAAAAGCCCAGGCCATTGTCAGCAGTAAGACTGGCCACACATTCCTGAAATTGGTCAGCCGAAGTCTCTTGGGGTACATGTGCCGCTTTCAAGAATTTATTTAGGGCCTTGGCATGGGCCTCAGAACAAAGCAGAAGAGCCAACATTGAAATTTTAGAAGGGGTCTGCCCCAGTTGTTCTACAATGTCGTAGTCACTTTTTCTAATAATTTTTAGGATTTCATCCATTTCCTTCTGAGTGGTTTCGGGGATAACCACAACATGAGCCTTCGTCCTGACAGGCCTTTCCAGTATCCCCTTACCCTTGTCGGTATTATCAGCAGATGGTCTTCCTTAAGGAGTATTTAATTCTTCAATCACTGGGCCTTGCAAAGAGGGCCCAACAGGCGTAGAAGCTTTTAAGGGTCCGAAAACTGCTCGAGGGGGAGCAGTCTCCGGAGAAAAGATTCAGCCACTGCGGGTTATTTTGCTTGTACCCGCGATGTTCCCTATATCAGGGTCTTCTTCAGGAATCTCTTGGACTGTTTCGATTTGTTTGATGCCGTGGTAGAAGATTTCTCCCCCATAGTTCCACGATATCATTTTGCTTGATTGGTACGGGACAGGTCCCGGCATGGTGATCTTTAAAGGTACACATTCAGAGTTGGGTGTAATCCTGACAGGCCTTTTGCAAGCCTCAGGAGGATTATCGGAAATGGTTATGATAGCAATATCGTTGGTTGAAGTATCACAAGTATCAGGAGTAATTGGATTGAAAGTGTTAACAGGGGTTTTCTGGAAAAGTATCTCTTGAGTATCCATCAGGCGTTGGACACCTGACTTCAACATTGGACAATCACCTTGAATGTTCGAATAGAAATAACAGTCTTCACCACAACCAGGAAAGATCCCGACTCTCGACAAATTTTCTTTAATCACAATCAATGGAGTCAACAGATTGGCAACATAAGTAACATGGAGGTTTACCAAAATGGCATGCACATTGTGGCCGTGCTTGGGCATCGGAGCAGATATAACATTGGGCTTCTCAATAGCATCAAACTCAACCTCTTTGGCGTCAATTAAGTCCTGAATTTTGTTCTTAAGTGCCCAACAATTATTGGTATCGTGTCCAGCACTGTCAGAATGGTAAGCACACTTAGCATTAGAGTGGTAGTACGGAGAGGAGGTGTTAGGGTTTTTTGGCGCCTCCTTCAAACTGGTCAGATTCAGCTTCAACAAATGAGGAAGGACCTGAGCAGGCGTCATGTTGATGCGAGTGAACTACCGTTGTGGCCGTTCTACCCATTGTTGATTAGGTCTCGCCTGATTGTTACAAGGTTGATCATTTGACGAATTTTGAATCATCACGGCCCCTACAGTCGGACGGTGCTTAGTTCTTCCCAATCCCTTCTGAGAATACACAGCAGATGCTTCTTTCTTGGCTGGGAAAGGTTTTTTAACAGTTGTGGATGCGGAAGCATCCTTTTGAATCTTTCCGATTTTAATACCGGCCTCCACCCTTTCGCCGGTCAGAATCAGTTCAGTAAATCCCGTAGAAGAGCTCTCGATTAGATGGTTGAAGAAAGGGCCAGATAGGGTCCCCAAAAACATGTCAACTAATTCCCTATCTGATAGCGGTGGCTGTACCCTTCCAGCCAGATCACGCCACTTCTGGGCGTACTCCTTAAACCCTTCATTTGAAGCCATCCCCATACTTTGTAACTGAGTACGAGTGGGCGCCAAATCAGCATTGTATTGATACTGACGATAAAAAGCAGCTGCCAAGTCTTCCCAATTGTGAACCTCTGATCTCTCGAGCTGATAAAACCAATCTAATTGAGTGCCAGACAAGCTGTCCTTGAAAAGTTTACCCAGAGGTCTTTATCGGACGAATGAGGTTGGATCTTTCTAACATACGACCTCAGGTGCATCTTAGGGCAAGACAAACTGTCGTACTTGGAAAATGTTGGCACCTTGAACTTGGGAGGGATAACAATCCCAGCTACCAACCCTAATTCCTCAAAATCCAATCCGGGCACCCTCTACAACTCCATAGCTGCCAATCTGTCTTCAAGGTTCTTATATTTGTCATCCGCTGGTGGATACTGTTGTTCGGAATAGTCTTCATCTTCTTCCTCTTCCTCCTCTTCTACCTCAGACTCAGAAGGTACAATAACTCCTTTCCCCTTGCCAGCCCCTTCGTTAAACGTCGAAGGGAACTCAAGAGTCCTTCTAGAATCACCCTCGAACCTTCTTCCGAAAGTGGCTACCCCCGTTCTCTTTTTCTTTTTCTTCTCTTTATTCTTCTCTAGCAGAACTTTGAGATCCTCTTGACCCTTTACCAAGGTCATGAGGAGTTGCTGAAATTGTGAATTTTGTACTTGTAGGTCCTTTACTGTTTGCTCCAAATCCATCTTGCTGAAATAAGCATCAGAAAGATAAGGAAACCTGGCTTGAAGACCTGTTTATGCATATGATGAATGGTATGTTATTCATGTAATGCATTCAAGGGTTCAAAAATTCAAATTTGTTGCAAACAAAAAGAACGCACGTCATATTAAGAAGAAATTTGTTAGTACATAAATGCCCCATGAGCGAAATATTACAAAATTATAAATGTAAAAAGACATTGTGCATCCTCTTTGGTGCGATGTAGGTGTTGAGAGTTTCCTCTTCATGAAGTCGGCGGGTGAGCTCTAAAACCTTCTTCTCACTGGCATAGAAGCTGGCTTCAAAAGTATCACGTTCTTCTTTGAGTTGGATCCAACTCTTTTGCATTTCCTCCCATGATGTTGGCATGTCAGGATGTAGGATGGTGTATGGAACCTCTCCTTCCATAACAGGCTCTTTGATCAAGGGGAGAATGTGAGGATATGGCATCATAAGATTCTGGGAGAGGGTACGTACCCACTTCAGGTAAGGCTCAAGGGGGATGGAATTCTTGTGCCCCAGTGTCTTACTATCCACTTTGTTAGGCATCCTCCAAGCTCTGATGAACCTTTGTCGAAGTCCTTGCGCATCGTTGTCGAAGTCAAAAACTAGGTTCAGAATTAGCATGTCATGAGGGCCATCCCTCCGAGCATATCCAAATTGTCTTAAAGCTAGACAGGGGTTGTAGGTAATGCCTCCCCTAATACCGAGTAGTGGGACATTAGGGAATTCCCCACAACGATCAATGATGATGACATTTTCTCTGGACTGAGAACACCAATGTACATCAGAATGTGTGAGGGTCATCAATCGTTGTGACCACCTTAAACCATGCTCATTCTTCAAAACTGATTGTGGAAGGTGAGAAATAAACCACCTTGCTAGGAGAGGAGTACATCACATGAGAACACCTCTTTTCCTTATTGTTCGTGTGTAAAATGAGTGTAGGATGTCCCCAAGAAATGTAGGTATGGGATTCCTGGATATGAAAATCTTGACAACATTCACATCTATAAGTTGGTCAGGGTTTGGGAACAAGACCAACCCATAGATAAGGAGTGCCACAATCTCTTCAAAGGCTTGTAGATCAAGAGAATTCCAGCATTCTTGTGCCTTCTCAAACAAAAACTTTGCCAAGAATCCCTTGACACCACTTCTGGTTTCCCAATGCCCCTTGATGTCAGATGGTTGCAAGTGTAATGCTTGAGCAACATCTTCAGGTTTTGGTTCTTTTTCCGCACCGTTGTAGGGTAGTTGATTAAGAATAGGAATTCTCAGGAGTTGAGAAAATTCCTCCAAAGTAGGCACCAACTGATAATCAGGGAATGTGAAACAGTGGTGTAGGGGGTCAAAGAATTGGAAAAGTACTTTTACCATGTCTTCTTCAATGCTGGTGTTGACTAAGTTGAGGAGTCTACCATGTCTTTCACTGAAGAGAGAATTCTCTGGAATCCTGGAAGTAAGCTCCTTTAGTTGAGGAGGGATCCTCACAAGGTTGATTTGAATTGTTTTCCTGCGAAGAGATTCCATGACCTGCAAAACAAGAACAAAGATAAAGATCCAAACCCTTGAAATGGTTAGTGGATGCATATGATGCTTTATGATGTTCATGATGTATGCAAAAGCACATGTACAGACAAGTCACACAAAACCCTAGTTTTAGGCTTGCATGAGGTTTCATAGGTAAGTACCCTCTTGAGTTTAGTTGGCTCAAAACCTGTCCTATAAATAGTAACCGGGTTCTAAGGAGCTCAATATCATTGGATTGTTTTCTATGTTCATTGTTTTGGTTTAGCCACTTAACTAGCGACCAAAATATTCCAAGAAAACAACCCTCAATGAGTGTAGTATCGAGTATCTACCAACTTCGGACTGCACCAAAGCCGGTTATCTCACTACCCCTAATGAAAGGCCAAGATGGTCAAGTAAGGTTCTAGTTCATTAGTGCTTCATGACATCACTCAGCGGCCCCGTATTCTCTTTGATTGACTCAAAGGCTACCAGTACTCACAAATATGTCGCACTAATATAGCTATTGCTTCAACCGTGTCGGTATACCCCACACAGTTTCCACAACGTATTGCTATCTATGAATGTTTCCCAAATCTGGGTGGAAGATTTCAAGCTCAAACAAGAGAACCAAAATGTAAAGCAATCAAAGCAAACAATAATCATGCAAAGGGTGATCTAAGCCCTAAGGTTACTCCACTTTTAAAGATATTCCCCAGCAGAGTCGCCAGTTCTGTGATACGGTGGGAGAACTGACTTGGGATTTTGCGTTTGTGTTCGCAAATGTTTCAATTTAGCAAGAGTCGCCACCGACTTTTTATTTTATCCTAAGGAAAGGTCAAAAAGCACAGGAAAGACCTTTGAGATGTTTTCTTGGGTTCGGGGAGTAGATTATATAAAGGGAAGGTATTAGCACCCTTTCTATTCATGGTTATCCATGGGCTCTTAGTTACTTGCTTAGATCATTTGCTTTGCTTTTCAATTGTTTGAAATGGTGCTTTGTGTGTGATTTGGAAAGATATTTTGAAAAGAGGCCATCATTGTGGCAACCTTTGTAATGATTCTTGTTTGAATGTATACAAAGGTGTTTTTATCTTTTGAAAAGTTTTCAATGTTTGAAAGTTGGATTTTGAAATTGTGTTATGAAGTGTGTTTTGAAGATAGCAAGGATGTTTTTGCAAGCTTTTGATCAAGTAACTAAGAGTTGTCTACCCTATTTTTACTCAAAGATCTTTCTTATGTTTTTAACCCTTTTAACAGTGTTGTTTTACCATTGTATTTGGTGAACAACCTTGTGTTAGGATGTTAACGGGACAGGCGCGGGTCATCGTATAGACCATGATAGCAATAGTGTCAAGTATCTTTGGCAATTTTCTTGAGGGACTTGATCATTTTGTTTAGGAAACTCAGATAGCGTCATCGAGAGACTATGATCTTTTTGATTGTTTTTGTTTTGCCAAAGTACTCAACATGCAACCATGGCCCATTTTTGAAGGCAACAAGTGGATTGTAACCCTAGGGGTGCAAGTGTGCATTGTGTTTGTTTTTTTTCATGCATATTCATCTTGGATTAGGTCAAACTAATTGTTGGTTTTAATTGCATACAAACCCTAGGTCTAAGCATGGCATAATTGAAAGCTTTTAAATGTGCGAGAATTTAAATGCTACATTATTATAACATGATATAGGGAGGGGGGTACAAATTTGAATTGGGGATATTTGACAGGAAATTAAACCCTAGATTACTATTACAACCAAATTGAATGTACATGATACAATATTTAAATGTACAATAATTGAATATAATACAATAAATAAATGTCAAATAAAATGTATTATGCCAAAATGTTTTTAGTATGTAAAAAGTATTTTTTCAATATGGAGTGTAAAATAAAAAAAAAAGATCAATTTTAATTATTTTCCTATTTAGGGCAAGAAACCCTAATTCTTAATAAATAATATTATTTATTAATTATGTGCAATAATATACTAATTTATACAAAAAAATAAAAGTATATTATAAAAATGATATTTTTGGTCCAAAATAATAATAAAAATGAAAATGTAATATTTTTTGTATTTTTGACCAAATTATTTAATAAGATAAAATATATAAGTATATATATATATATATATATATATATATATATATATATATATATATATATATATATATATATATATATATATATATATATATATATATATATATATATATATATATATATATATATATATATATATATATATATATATATATATATATATATATATATATATATATATATATATATATATATATATATATATATATATATATATATATATATATATATAATATATTATATATATATATATATATATATATATATATATATATATATATATATATATATATATATATATATATATATATATATATATATATATATATATATATATATATATATATATATATATATATATATATATATATATATATATATATATATATATATATATATATATATATATATATATATATATATATATATATTAAATATATTAAGTGGGCAAAAAATTAAAATAAATTATTTACAAAAATGTATATATTTCATGAAAATATTTTCAAATGTGTATAAAAATAAAAAAATGAAAAAAAACATATTTTTTAGATTATATTAGGTTTTAATAAAAAGAATATAAAGCAATTAAATATTTTATACTAGTAATAATTAGAATAAATTCCAAATAAATATAAAAATTTATAAAAATTAATGTTTAGGTATTTTTTATGTTAGAAGATAAAATATCAAAATCAAAAATGTAATAAAATGCAAAAAATGACAAATATGCAAGCAAATGGGCCAGGGGGTGCAAACTGAATATGCATGTGTGAAAAGCAGAAGCAACTCAGGCCCAGCCCAAGCAACTTCATCTTCTTCCTCAGTTTCAAACAAAACACGCGTTATGTACTTCCAATGCTATCTCCTGATTCTTTGATCTTTTGACAAAACTCACAACATGAAACTTGTAGAGCATCAAACAACAAATTCAACCATATAAAAAACTTGGATTAACTCTCAAAGACCAGAGAGAATTTCTCTGGCCCTAATTTTTAACCTAGTTTTTTCAGAAAGTTCATGAGTGAAATTCTCTCAGCACGATTAATATAAATGAAAACTAAGCATATGTATGGCTTCAGGGTTATGAGTACAACATATTTCATTCACAAACCTAAGCCTAACCATTCCTAAATAGGGAGATAGAAGTCCATGAAATACCTGTTTCAGTTGACTTCGAGCTGGACAATGTAGCAACCTTCAATGGTGTTTGAGCTTCTGTTGAGCTTGCCTGAGGTCCAAGGAAGCTTCTCCAATGCTTGGCTTGCTTTGAAATAACTTGAATAGTGTTGTAGAACTCAACCTACAGAGCTTTGAAATGAAAATGGCAAAGTGTGTTAGAGGTGTTACAGCTTGCACTGGGGGCCTGGGATAGTTCAGGTGAGTTGATTGGAAGGTTTTGGAATTATCTTGGGACAAAACGCACGATGGAATTTTGTTGTGGCTTGCAAAATGCAGAACCTGCCCTATTTTGCAGAAAAACAGTGGTTCTGAGTATGAGGAGGTTTGTGTGATGAAAGGGTCGTGTTTTAGGCTTGTTGGGAGATATGTAACTTGTTTACAATGTTTGTCTAAGCTTGTGTTAACATATATGAGAGGTTGCTTATGTTTTGCAAGTTTTCTCTACTTGAAGTTCAAATGTGGAAGTGAAGTTACAGGCTTGTATAGGCTGTCAAATATGCTTGCATACCTTGTTCTTGGCCCATCTGATTTGTGGATTTGTTTTTCTGCAAGAGATCTTGGTCCAATGCTCATGGATTGTTGGTTTGACATAAAGCATACTTAAGCAAAAATGGAAATTTGCCTTTTTCTACTTAAGGCTTAATCTTGTGTATAATGTACAAATGAACAAAACAAAGGCTTAGACTGATGGATTGGAATTAAATTATGGAGTGCAAATTGGTTTTGAGGCCTGTAATGTCAAACCAAGCTAGCTAGATCAGAATTGCAAGTTGTTATGAACATGTATTGGCCATGGACAAAAGTGAGTTTTTGCCAACTTCAAGCATTCGATTCTCTCTAACCACAAGGGTGTTTGAGGAGTTCTTGGACAATTTGGAAAGCTTGGAACACGTAATATAATCCATATTTGCAATTCAACTTGAAATTACAAGTGGAACTATGTGAAAAGTGGTCAAGAAGATGGGTCCAAATCCTGCCTAGATTAGGGCAAATTTTCTCTAAGTTAAAAGTTTTAGGTACCCTTGTTCCAAAAATCATAACTTGAGATACAAGCTTCTTTTGAGAAAACTTTGTGAATCAAAGTTGTAGACTTTGTGATGGACTATAACTTTCATGTTTCAAGTTTTGTTTGAATCCATTTGCATCTTGGTGAAAAAGTTTAACAAATTTAGGAAAAAATAAGAAAATTTCATAACTTAGAAAATTTCTAAGTTATGAAAATTTTCCATTTTAAACCCTAATTTGCATTTTTGGGTTTCTTGATGAACAAGTTTCATAATTTGGCATGTCTTGATGAAAAATGACCCTTGGTACTTGATTTTGACCAAAAAGTCAAAGTTTGACTTTTCAATATACAGTTAAATTTTGATCAATTGACTGAAAAATTCATCTGTCAATCCTATGCATTTGAGATCTTTTGAACTTGTTGAATGGGTCAAGATGATGTCATTGAGTCCTTGAGTCCATGTTTGAGCTTGATTTACCATTGGTTAGGTCAAACAGTCAAAAATTGCCTTTGTACAATCAAAACCCTAAAAATGACCATTTTGCCCTTTTGGTTATCTGATCAAGTTTCTTGTGGAATTATGATCCAAACTTGATCAAATGACATATGTGAGTTCATTATGTTGATGTGGGACAAAAATCTTGAAGTTTGACTGTCAATTGGCCACTGTTGACTTTTTCCCCAATACAGTTGATTTTTAGGTCAACTGTCCAATTGACTGGGCAAAAATTTGAATCAAGGCTTGAAACTTGATATGGATAAACTTATGAGTCCAAAATGAAGTATGAAAGTCACTTTGGGCATTGTGGGTCAAAATATCCCTGTGCAAACTCAAACCCTAATTTAGGTCAACAGTGCAAGGAAGAGTCTTGAGTTGAGCAAACCCTAGCTTGATCTTGAGTTCCAAGGGCCTTGTGATGAGAAATGTTGATGAAAAGGAGAGGGAAAATTTTGGGGTACAACACTGACACCAGCCCTAACTCCTCAAAATCTAGCCCTGGTACTCTCTGGATTTCCATAGCGCTTAGTCGCTCTTCAAGGTGTTTGTACTTGTCATCAGCCGGAGGGTATTGTTGTTCAGAGTAGTCCTCCTCTTCCTCTTCTTCTTCAGAATCTGATGGTACTGTCGTTTCTTTTCCTTTTCTTTCCCCTTCTTCAGATGTTTTTGGAAATTCTAAGGTCCTTCTGGCTTGTCCCTGAAACCTTCTGCCCATGATTACCACACCAACTGGCTTCTTCTTCTTTTTCTCTTTTTCTTTTTCTAGCAGAGTCTTCAGCTCCTATTGCCCCTTGGCTAGGGTCACGAGCAACTGTTGAAATTGGGAGTTCTGAGCTTGCAGATCTTTGACCGTTTGTTCGAGATCCATCGTATTGAAATAAACAGTAGACAGATGAGGAAACTTATTGCAAAGACCTGTTTATGTTTATGATGAATGATATGTATTCATGCAATGTTTTCAAGGATTTAGAAATTCAAATTTGTTTTAAATAAAAAAAACACACGTCATATTAATAAAATAGAATTTGAGTACATCAATGCCGCTTGGGCAAAATAATACAAAATTCTAAGGTAAAAAGACATTGCGCATCCTCTTTGGTGAAATGTAGGTGTTGAGAGTCTGCTCTTCATGAAGTAGCCGAGTGAGTTCCAAAACCTTCTTCTCGCTTGTGTAGAATTGGGCTTCAAAAGTATCGCGCTCTCATTTGAGTTGTATCCAACTCCTTTGTAGGTCTTCGAGTGATGTCGGCATGTCAGGATGTAGGATAGTGTATGGAACTTCTCCTTCCTTAACAGGCTCTATAATCACTGGGAGAATGGAAGGATAAGGCATCATAAGACTTTGAGCGTGGGTTCGTACCCACTTGAGGTAAGGCTCAAGAGGGATGGAATTCTTGTGTCCCAAAGTCTTGCTATCCACCTTGTTTAGCATCCTCCAAGCTCGAATAAATCTCTGGCGGAGTCCTTGATCATCGTTGTCGTAGTCGAAAACCAATCCTTAAATCAGCATGTCATGTGGGCCATCCCTTCGGTCATAACCAAACTGTCTTAGAGCCAAGCACGGGTTGTAGGTGATTCCTCCCCTAATGCCAAGTAGAGGGACATTAGGGAATTCCCCACAACGGTCAACAATGGTAACATTCTCTTTGGATCGAGAACACAAATGAATATCTGAATGGTTAAGTGTCATTAACCTTTGTGACCACCTCAAACCTTGCTCATTCTTCAAGACTGATTGGGGAAGATGCGAAATAAACCATCTTTCCAGGAGAGGAGTGCAACATATAAGAACACCTCTTTTCCTTATTGTACGAGTGTGAAAAGAGTGGAGCATATCCCCAAGCAATGTGGCATCGGGTTGCGAGACATGAAGATTTTGACAACGCTCACATCTATAAGTTGGTCAGGGTTAGGGAACAAGACCATCCCATGGATGAGAAGAGCTACAATATCCTCAAAAGCTTGCAAGTCTAGGGAATTCCAACAGCTTTGGGCCTTCTCAAACAGAAACTTTGCCAAGAAGCCTTTGACACCACTTCTAGTTTCCCAATGAGTTATGACATCAGATGAGTGCAAGTGCAGGGCTTGGGCAATCTCTTCTGGCTTTGGATCTCTTTCCGTACCGTTGAAGGGTAGTTGATTGAGAATAGGAATCCTCAATAGTTGAGAGAATTCTTCCAAAGTGGGCACAAGTTAATAGTCAGGAAATGTGAAGTAATGATATAAAGGGTCAAAGAACTGGAAGAGAACTTTCATCATATCCTCCTCTGTGTTGGAAGTGACCAAGTTGAGTAGACGACCATGTCTCTCGGTGAATGGAGAATTCTCAGGATCCTTGAAGCTAGCTCCTTGAGTTATGGAGGAATTCTTACAAGGTTGATCTGGATAGTTTTCCTGCGAAGTGAATCCATAACCTACAAAACAAAAACAAAGATGAATCTTCAAAATCCTTGAAATGGTTAGTGAATGCATATGATGCTCATGATGTCCATGATGTTATGCACAAGTATATATGTACAAGAAAATCAAACAAGTTCTTAGTTTAGGCTTGCATGGAGTTTCATAGGTAAGTACCCTCTTGAAGTTTAGTTGGCTCAACCTGTCCTAGCAATAGTGTGATACGGTGGGAGAACTGACTTGGTATTTTGCGTTTGTGTTCGCAAATGTTTCGGTTTAGCAAGAGTCGCCATCGACTTTTTATTTTATCCTAAGGAAAGGTCAAAAAGCACAGGAAAGACCTTTGAGATGTTTTCTTGGGTTCGGGGAGTAGATTATGAAAAGGGAAGGTGCAAGCACCCTTTTTATCCATGGTTATCCATGGGCTCTTAGTTACTTGTTTAGATCACTTGCTTTGCTTTTCCAATTGTTTTAAATGGTGCTTTGTGTGTGGTTTTGAAAGTGTTTTGAAAAGAGGCCATCGTTGTGGCAACCTTTGTAATGATTCTTGTTTGAATGTATACAAAGATGTTTTTGTCTTTTGAAAAGATTTCAATGTTTGAAAGTTTGATTTGGGGAATGTTTTGAAATTGTTGTTTTGAAAATAGCAAGGATGTTTTGCAAGCTCTTGATCAAGTAACTAAGAGTTATCTATCCTATTTTACTCAAAGATCTTTCCTAATGTTTTTAACCCTTTTGACAGTGTTATTTCACCATTGAATTTGGTGAATAACTTTGTGTTAGGATGTTAAACGGGACAGGTGCGGGTCATCGTATAGACACTGATAGCAATTGTGTCAAGTATTTTTGGCAAATTTTTGAGGGACTTGATCATTTTGTTTTAGGCAACCAAGATAGCATCATCGAGGGACTATGATCTTTTGTTTTGTTTTTGTTTTGCCAAAGTACCCAACATGCATAACATGGCCCATTTTTAAGGCAACAAGTGGATTGTAACCCTAGGGGTGCAAGTATGTATTGTGTTTGATTTTCATGCATTTTTGTCTTTGATTAGGTCAAGCTACTTGTTGATTTTGATTTTTGCATACAAACCCTAATTCTTTAATCATGGCATAATTGAAAGCATAAAGGGCGAGAAATAAAAGTCTAAGCTATTACAACATGATTATGGGGATGGGGGTACAATCTTTGAATGGGGGTGTATTTGACAAGAAATATAAACCCTAATTTACTATTACATCCAAATTGAATTCAAATGCGTAAATAATAATTGGACAATATTTAAATAACAAAATAAATAAATATATCAAATGATATGAATTATGCAAAAAGTTTATGTTTATTTTCCAAGTATGTAAAAATATTTAATATAAAAATAAAGAAATAAATAAAAGATTAATTTTATTTAGTTAAGGGTAAAACCCTAATTTTCTTTAAGAAAGTAAATATATTAATTATTTTATTTATATACAATAAAAATAAAATATGTTTAGAAAAAGTTTTTATTAAGTATATTTAATAATAAAAATAAAAGTGTAGTATTTTATGTTTTTTTTAATTCTAAAATATCTAATAGAATAAGAGTTATATATATATATATATATATATATATATATATATATATATATATATATATATATATATATATATATATATATATATATATATATATATATATATATATATATATATATATATATATATATATATATATATATATATATATATATATATATATATATATATATATATATATATATATATATATATGTATTAATTATATTAAATATGATAAAATAATATAAAATATATGCAAAAATAAAATATATTTAGAAAAATATTTTAAGTGTGAATAAAAATAAAGAATAAAAATCAAAGTATGATTTATATATATTTCAAGTTTTGAATAAAATAAGATAAAAGGAATTAAATGCTTTTTATGTTAGGAAAATAAAAATAAAAATGAAAAATAAATGTGAAAAAATTATAAAAATATTTTTGAGTATTTTTTATATTTGGGAATAAATAAATAAAGTCAGAAATGAAAATAAAAATTCAAAAATATAAAATAACAAGAAATTGGGCCAGGGGGTGCAAAAAAGGAAAATGGGGTGTCAATAGTGAGCCAGGCCAAGCCCAACCCACCACTTCATCTTCAACCTTCATATTTTTGAAAACGCGCGCGTGCCCTGTACAACCACCAGATCCTGTATACGAGCTCTATTGCAAAAACACATAACATCAAACTTGTAGAGCATTTCAAGACGATTCCAACCATATAAACAACTTGTCTTAACTCTCAAAGACCAGAGAGAATTTCTCTGGCCTTAAAATCTAACCTAGTTTTTTCAACATGTTCATAGATGAAATTCTCTTAGCACGCTTAATATAAATGAAAACTGAGCATATGTACAACTTCATGGAAATGAATACTACATTTCTTATTCACAAACCTAAGGCTAAATGTTCCTAAATAGAGAGATAGGAAGTGGACAAAAACCTGTTTCAACTGACTTCGTGTAGGGCAATGTAGAGCTTTTCAACAAGGCTTGAGATATCTGGGAGCTTGCTTGAACTTCACTTGACCTTCTCCAATAGCCTGCTTGCCTTGAATGTACTTGAATCAGCCTATAGAACTCAACCTGCACAAGCTCAAAATGAAAATGGCAAACTCTGAAAATGGAGTTACAGTTGATGTTTGAGGTTTGGGATAGCTTAGATGAGTTGAATGGAAGGTGTTTGAAGCAACTTGGGACAAAACGCACGAGCCAATTGAGCTATGGAACTCAAGTTGCAGGTTCTGCCCTGTTTTGCCAATGGAAGGTGATTTCTGGCTATGGGGTGTTTAAAGGCTCAAGCAATCGTGTTTCTGGCTCAAAGGGGTGTATGAAAGATGTTCAAACTGTTTGCATAAGTTTTCTTGGCTGGTATTCAAGTTTTTAAGTTTTTGGACAAGTTTCTTGTTTTTGAAGTAAAATGTGGAAGTGATATGTAACAGGCTTGTTCAGGCTATACAACACCTTGTAACCTCTACTCTTGGCCCTTCTAATTTATGGATTTGATTAGCTACAAAAGATCTGGACCAATGCTCAAGGATTGTGGTTTGACATAAAGCAAGGTTATGGCAAAAATGGAAATGTGCCTTTTTCTACTTAGGGCTTAATTTTGTGTACAATGTCCAAATGATCAAAATCATGGCTTAGACTGATGGATTTGCATTTAATTATTGAGTTTGAAGTGTTTTAGAGGCCTGTAAACTAGTGTAAGGCATGCTGACTTGAAATTGCAACTTGTATGAACATGAATAAGCCATGGATGAAAAGTGAGTTTTTGCCAACTTCAAGCCTTCGATTCTCCCTAACCACAAATGTGTTTAGAGAGTTCTTGGACATTTTGGAAAGCTTGCAACATGCTCTATAATCCATCCTTGAAATGCAACTTGAGATTCTAAGTGGAACTATGTGAAAAATGGCCATGAAGATAGGTCAAAATCCTGCCTAAACTAGGGCAAAATTTCACTAAGTTAAAAGTTTTAGGGACCCTTGTTCCAAAAATCATAACTTGAGATCCAAGCTTCTTTTGAGAAAACTTTGTGAATCAAAGTTGTAAAATTTGTGGAGGACTACAACTTTCATGTTGGAAGTTTTGTTTGAATCCAAATGCATCATGGTGAAAATGTTGGGCAAAGTTAGGAAAAATTAAGAAAATTCCATAACTTAGAAAAATTCTAAGTTATGAAAATTTTCAACTTTAAACCCTAATTTGCAATTTTGGGTTTCTTGATGAACAAGTTTCATATTTTGACACATCTTGATGAAAAATGACCCTTGGCACTTGATTTTGGTCAAAAAGTCAAGGTTTGACTTTTCAGTGTACAGTCAAAATTTGATCAGTTGACTGGAAAATTCATCTGTCCATCCAATGCAATTGAGGTCTTTTGAACTTGTTGAATAGGTCAAGATGATGCCATTGAGTCCATGCTTGAGCCCAATTTACCATTGGCTAGGTCAAAAAGTCAGATATTGCCCTTGTGCAGCCAAAACCCTAAAAATGACCATTTTACCCTTTTGGTGATCTGATCAAATTTCTTGTGGAGTTGTGGTCCAAACTTGATAAAATGGTTCATATGAGTTCATAATGTTGATGTGGGTCAAAATTCACGAGGTTTGACTATAAATTGGCCACAATTGACTTTTTCCCCAATACAGCTGATTTCTAGGTCAACTGTCCAATTGACTGGGCAAAAATTTGATCTAAGGCTTGAAACTTGGTATGGACAAACTTATGAGTCCAAAATGAAGTATTAAAGTAACTTTGAGCATTATAAGTCCAAAAATCTTTGTGCAAACTCAAACCCTAATTTGGGTCATCAGTGCAAGGAGATGTCTTGAGCAGTGCAAAACCCTAATCCTGTATGGAGTTCAAAGAGTCTTGTGAGGGGAAATCCTGATAAAATGAGAGGAAAAATTTTGGGGTACAACAAATAGTAACCGGGTTCTAAGGAGCTCAATATCACTGGATTGTTTTCTTTGTTCATCGTTTCAGTTCAAGCCTCTTTACTGGCGACCGAAATATCCCAAGAAACCAATCCTCAATGAGTGTAGTATCGAGTATCTACCAACTTCGGACTGCACCAAAGCCGGTCATCTCACTACATCCTAAAAGGCCAAGTTGGTCAAGTAAAGGTTCTAAAAGTTCATTAGTGCTTCATGACATCACTCAACGGCCCCGTATTCTCTTTGACTAACTCAAAGGCTACTGGTACCCACAAATATGTCGCACTAATATAGCTATTGCTTAGACCGTGACGGTATACCCCGCACAGTTTCCACAACGTATTTCTATTTACCTATAATGTTTCCCAAATCCGGGTGGAGGATTCAAACCCAAACAAAGAACCATAATTGTAAAGCAAACAAGTCAAACAAATGTAAGCAAACACATGTGATCTAAAACCCTAAGGTAACCCCACTTTTAGAATTTCCCCCAGCAGATTCGCCAGTTCTGTGATGCGGTGAGAGAACTGACTTGAGGTTTTGCATTTGTGTTTGCAAATGTTGCGGTTAGCAAGAGTCACCACTGACTTTTCTTTTATCCAAAAGGAAAGGTAAAAAAGCACAGGAAAGACCTTTGAGATGTTTTCTTGAGTTCGGGGGGTAGATTATGAAAAGGGAAGGCGCTAGCACCCTTTTCATCCATGGTTTTCCATGGGCTCTTAGTTACTTGTTTAGATCACTTGCTTTTGATTTGTTTGAAATGGTGTTTGGTGTGATTTTGAAAGTATTTTGTAAAAAAGGCCATTGTTTAGGCAATCTTTGTAATGATTCTCGTTCGTAAGAATGTATACAAAGATGTTTGTCTTTTGAATATGTTTTCAATATTTTATATGTTTTTGAAATGTGTGTGTGTTTGTTTTTAAAAATAGCAAGGATTGTTTTGAAATTGGACAAGTAACTAGAAGCTATCTACCTACTCAAATGTCTTTCTTGTGCATTTTTCATTCCTTTGACATTGTTGACTTACCATTGATTTGGTAAGCAACCCTATCTTTGGATGTAAACGGGACGGGTGTGGGTCATCGTATGACCATGATAACAATATTGCCAAGTATCTTAGAAATTTTTGAGGGACCAAGATCATTTTGTTTTAGGCAACCTTGAATAGCGTCATCGAGGGACTATGATCTTATAATTGTATTGTTTGGCCAAGATACTTCGCATGCATAACATGGCCATTTTATTTTAGGCAACCAAGTGGGAGAAACCCTAAGGGTGCTTGTGTGCAATGTGTATCATCTTCATGCTTTTGTATTGCATTTAGGGTTTTCTATTTGTTTTGTTTTAGTTCTTGTCATGCAAACCCTAGTTACTAAGCATAGTATATAAAGCAATAAATTGCGTAAAATAAACTAAGCTATTACAACAATTATTATGGGAGGGGGGATACAAGTTTTGAATGGGGATTTTGCATAAATATAAACCTAAAAATATTATTACAACCCAATCGAATATTGCGCGAATTAAATAAATATACAAATATTTAAAATGCAATGCAAAATGTGTATGTTAATAAATGTTTTTGTGTTTGGTTTTTGTATGAAAAAATAATTTAATTCAAACCCTAAGAAATAAGGAAAAAATAATATTATTTTTGGAGGGGTGAAACCCTAATTTTTAGTTAAAAGAAAATAATGCTTTATGTTATTATTTTGTCCACTTTTTGTACAAGAAAATAATAAATAATATTATATGTAAATATTAAAAATTAAATATGTATAAAAATAAGTATTTATGAGTATAAATAGTATAATAAAAATATTAAGTATTTTTAAATGTATTTATAAGTTATTTAAGAAAATAAAATCTATTTATCATAATAAACTATTTTTATATGCAAAAAATAAAAAAAATAAAAAAAAATTGCAAAAAATAAAGAAATTATTTTTAGGATTTTTATTGTTCAGAAAAAATAATCAAAAGCAATAAATATGAAAATATGAAAAAAAAATACAAAAAATATAACAAATAAGCCAGGGGGTGCAAATAACAAGTCAGGGGGTGTGAATATCAGAAACAAAAAGGCCCAAGGAGCCAAAAGCCCAGAACACGCTTCATCCCTGTCCTTGGTCATCCCTGCGCGCGCGTCCATAGTTCAAACCTGTAACTTTCATATGCTTGCACAAAAACAAAAACTCATAACATGAAACATGTGGCATTTGAGCTCACGATTCCTACCATATAAATTATGTGACCTAACTCTAAAAGATCAGAGAGAATTTTGGCAGCCCTAATTCTTGACCTAACTTTTTCAACATTTTCAATCTTCAAATTCTCTCAGCGTAGTTAATATAAATGAAAAGTATGCATATGTATAACTTTGTTATGATAAGGACTACATTTTTTCTTCACAAATCGAGGCTTGAGGATGCCTATTCAGAGAGATAGAGTTTAAGAAATATACCCCCTTCAGCTGGATTCGAGTAGAGCAATGCAGGGACTTTAATGGAGGCCTGAGGATTGTTTGAGCTTCCTTGAACTTCCCTGAAGTTATTCCAATGCTTACTTTTCTTTGAGGATAGCTGGAAATCTCTACACAAGTCAAGCTGCAAGCTTTAAGGTTGAAAATGGCAAAGGCTGAAACAGGGGTTACAGAACCAGGGTGATAGCTTGGATTTCTTTGGTATGATGTGTATAAGGTGTTTCAAGTGTTAAAACACAAAACACACGAGCCAAAAATTAGTTGGCAGTGATTTTACAGAAATGTTGTGTTTGGACAAAATTTTAGTGTTTCTGAATTTTCAAGAGTTTCAAGTGTTAAGAAATCGTGCTATGCATTGTGACAAGTTTGTATATTTGTATAGAAGTGATACAAAGTCAGCTCTTCACTAGCTGTGCAAGCCTTGGATCTTTTTGCAACTTTTCTTGTATTTTAAGTAAAGTGAAGTGACTAATCCCACATGCTTGTACTGGCTAGCTTGAGGACTGATAAGAGTTGGTATACATTGCTTGAGACCTCTAGAAGTTACTTGCACCAAAGGGACAGGTCCAAGGCTCAAGATTGACAAAGTTGCAAAAGTTGCCCTTTATGAAAATGGCATTGTGCACTTTTGGCCAAAAATGGAAATATATCTTGTACAAAGCTTCAAAAGCAAAGATAAAGCCTTTAACTTCTGAGTTTGAATTTAATTATGGAGTGTAAAGTGAGTTTAGGACCTGTAAAGCAAGATAAAATCAACATAGATCTGATTTTCAACTTGATGCTTTGTGAAAATGGCATGAACAAAAGTGAGAAAATGCCAACTTCCCTTCTTCGATTCTCCCTACTCAAAAATGATCTTGGAGAGTTCTTGGACATTTTGGAAAGCTTGCAATGTGCTCTATAATCCATCTTTGAAATGAATCTTGAGATACCTCTTGGAACTAGGTGAAAAATTGCCATGAAGTTGGGTCCAAAACCTGCCTAAATTAGGGCAAAATTTCACTAAGTTATTTAGTTCATGGACCTATATTCACAAATTCATAACTTGAGATCCAATTATCTTTTGGGAAAAGTTTGTGAAGCAAAGTTGTAGATTTAATGGAGGACTACAACTTTCATGTTGGAAGTTTTCTTTGAATCAAAATGCATCATGGTGAAAAAGTGGTGAAAAGTTGGGGAAAAATAAGAAAATTTCCATACTTTGAAAAATTCTAAGTTATGAAAATTTTCAAATTCAAAACCCTAATTTTTAAAATTAGTTTTCTTGGTGAAAAAGTTTCATATTTTGACATATCTTGATGAATTATGACCCTTGGCACTTTATTTTGACCAAAAAGTCAAAGTTTGACTTTTCAGTGTACAGTTGACTTTTGATCAGTTGATTGCAAAATTCATCTGTCAACCCAATGAACTTGAGATCTTTTGAACCATGTAATTAGTTCAAGATGATGCCATTGAACCCTTGAAATCATGTTTGAACCCAATTGGTCATTGGCTAGGTTAAAAATCAGAAATTGCCCTTTCTCAATCAAAACCCTAATTTTGACCATTTTGCCCTTTTGATGGTTTGATCAAATTTCTTAAGGAGTTGTGATCCAAACTTGATCAAATGGTACATAGGAGTCTATAATGTTGATGTGGATCAAAAAATATTAAATTTGACTATAAATTGGCCATAGTTGACTTTTCCCCAATACAGATAATTTTTAGGTCAACTGTCCAATTTACTGATAAAAAATGTGGTTCAAGGCTTGAAACTTAACATGAGCAATCTTAGGGGTCCAAGATGATGTATGAAAGTCACATAAAGCATTGATGGCCCAAAAATCCTTTTGCAAACTCAAACCCTAATTTTGGGTTATCAGTGCAAGATGAGATGTCTTGAGCTGACCAAACCTTAATCTTGTCTTGAGTCCAAGAAGTCTTGTGAGAAAAATCTTGATAAATGAGAGGGCAAATTTTGGGGTACAACAAGAAGTTTCAAAGAATAGAAAAATAAGGGTTTTGAGAGAAGAAGAGGGATACGTGGAAGTTATACCAAGCGACCAAGAGGAGATTCAATCGGAGACCCTTAGAGTTACCTTCAATCCAAACCAGGTAAGGGTGGGGTTCAATCTCTATAATCGGGTATATGATAAACCGTATGTCGGGTTGGGTTGTATAAATTTGTGCCATGAATTGTTGTCGATTCGGTTATATTGTGATTCTGTGAAGATTATCAGTCCTGCAATTTTAGTTGTCAGTGAATGTTCATAATGTGTTGATGAAGTTGTTCTGCAATTTATTTAAATCGTATTTCTGTTATGATGTTGTTATGGCTATTATTGAGTTGTTGTCCTGAGATGAGACTCAAAAGAACATATAGGCGTGGTGGAAAGACTATGTCATATCTTATATTATTAATAAGTTAATATAATTAGTAAAATAATTTAGTATCATATTGGATTAAAGAAGTTGCAGGAACAAATTGTAATGCTTTAGTCAAATGAATAGCTGGATGTATATGTAAGAGTAGCAGAAATAATAGTGTATGGACTAATTTAGCCGAGCATTGTTAGGAAGTATCAGTAGATGTAGAAATTGCAAATTATCATACAGAAAGTATAACGGAGAATTTCATTAACATGAGGAATAAGTTGAAATTGGTTTTGGTTTATAACTAATATTTGTCACTGGCAGGAAGTTGTAGTAATAGAAGTTGTAGATAGAAAACAAGTAGTTTTGGCGGAGACCAATAATAGCAGTAAGCTAAATAACATAGGTAGAATAATTTAGTAGAATAAATTTATTAGTAGAAGTATAAATAAATAGTAGTAATAATAATATATAAAACAATACAGATTAGCGGAATTTGTAGATTTAGGCGGTAAAAGTAGTTAACCAAAATTAGTTGAAATTGTCGGAGTGAGTCGTATATACATATGGGTATTTTTAGTTGGTTTGTTTTGTTATAATTATGTAGAATAAAGTTCATTTGCAGGTGAAGTCGAATTAAGTTGAATGGTTCCAGTTTATAGAATTGTGTTGTATACCTTGCTGAAAAACATGAAATTGCAGGTGATGATGAATTTGGTTGAATTGCCTCTATTTATGAGAAATATTATGTTGTAGGCCTGTGGTCAATGTTTAGAGGTTATGTTATTGTGATTGTCTCTGTGAATTCTTGTTGATAATGTGAAGTTGCATAGATTTTAGATGATGATGAATTACCTCTATTTACTGGTAATAACAGTGATGTGGGCTTATACCTTGCGATGAATGATGATGGTTGTTAGTATGTGATGGTGCATTCATTGAGTCACATGCATTTGCATACTCTATGATGGCATGTATTGGTGGATTTTGTGAAGGCCTGTATTGGCAAACTGCGAAGTAGGCTTATGCCTTGTTGATGCCTCTATTAATTGGCAATTTTTAATTTGGGAGTTTTGCTCCGATGGTACCATATGCATATGCATGGTGATTGAGTCGCATTTGATGTTGCATCTTGAGTTGTGGTGAAGATAGATTCGTTATTGCTTTATGTTGTTGACTTGTTGTGAGAAGTATTATCTAAAAGTTGTGAATTTAGTAGTTATGTCGTGTTGATGTTTTATTGTGATTAAAGTTGTTTGTAAGTTGTGAAGTGGTGATTTTATATGATCTGATTTAATATATTATTTATCATATGACTAATTATATAGTTTGATATATCACCCCTTCTGTTTGAGTGTTTCCCTCTGTTGGTAACGTGCAGGTAATCAAGAAGGATAATTATTACCTCGTTAGTTTGAGTCGGTGTTATCGCTCTGATACGTAGCACTCGGGGGGATGAACGCTTGATGTTTAGTTTTTGATTGTTATTTCAGTTGCTGAATTTTTAAGTTTATTACATGAAATAATTGTTGTCTTGAGGTTGTTTTAGTTGAATAAAAGATATTAAGTGAATTGAAGTTAAGTATGTATATTCTGTTGCTTATCAATAAAAAGTTGTTTTATTTTAAAGAATAAATCAAATTGTTATCGGTTCATCCAAGTTAAGTGTTATGTATCTGTTTGTATGCTATTAAATGAAGATTGATTTTTAGTTGAAAATATAGCATCCTATTTATGTTGAACTCTGATTTTCTTATTATCTGCCGCGTATAAATGGGGTGTTAGATTAGTGGTACCAGAGCAGGTTGGTCTGTCCGACCAAGTTGTCTAATGTTGTTTGTTCCTTAGTGCGCGATAAGTGTGTGAAACACTGTCGGTACTTTTTTGCCTTAATTGCAGGAAGTTGGTTAAAGATAAGTGGGGGAGAAGCTTTTCTTCTCGGATATGTTCAATTAAAAGGTGTTGGTTCAGTGTGCTGCCGACGACGACAATGCAATAATTGTTGGAGTCTTGTTATTCCCAAATTTGAAGGTGACTTGGATTCAAGGTCTTGTTGTTAGTCGAGTTAGAGTTCCTTGAGAGAAATTGATCAGACATTATTGGCGCTTACTTCTCGAAGAATGAAGAGCGATGTAATATTTGTTGATTTACGAAGCAAATGTAAGATGTCAGTGTTTGAACAATGATGGAGTAATAAAGTTGCTGTAACTTTTGTGTTGGGATCACATAAGTGATTGTCGGAAGTAGTTGACGTTGATAAGTAGTTGTGAGTCGTGAGTCTGAGTCGAAACATGAAGAAGTCAGTAGCGTTGCGAAAAGAATTGTTGCCCTGGTGTTTTGGAACCTGAACTTTAGCGAAGGAATGCATCTCTCGAGTTATAAGAAGTTTGGGAGCACGAGATATGTTAAGAGTTGTTTGGAATATGTCTAAGTTGAAGGCAAATGAGTTTCGGAGTGGAATTTCCGTAAGCGAATCGCAGGAAACTGCATAATTGTTGTGGGACTTCGAAAATTCATAACTAGAGTTCCGAGCATCCGATTTGAGTTCCTTTTGAAGCGTTGGAAAGCTAACGAATTAAAAATGGTTCTAGTAGCTTTAATAGATTCATTTATCACATGATGATATTGGAAGTAAGTGCAGTTTGTTGTTAAGCTTGTCTTTAGGACTAGACTTGTTCTTCAGTGTTGTACGGAACGTCAGCGTCCGAGTTGGGTGAATTAAAGGAGCAATTGGAAGATTTATTTAAATTAATTTATGAAATAAAAGGTTTCATTTGAAAATCTTTGGTGTTATTAATTAGAACGAAAGATGATAGTGCAAAGTTGTGTGGAATTTACGGTGTCGAAAAGAAGGAAGATTTATGCTAAGTTGTCAGGATGTATGTTATAGTTTTGGGAGAAGAGTTCTCTTGAGTAATTTTATTTCCAAGTGAAAGTGTATGTAGATCCATTCAAGGTGGATGCAATTCTAAGTTGGAGAACGAGGAAGTATTTTATAGAGGTTAGTAGCTTGTTGAGCTTAGATGATTACTATCGTAGTTATTTGAGGTGTAGATATATATGAAATGTTGTTAGATAAGATGATAATGTTGAGAGTGTGATTGGAATGAGTTTGAGAGGTGGAGATACATGTATTTTTGATGTTGTGAAATTCATAAGAGGATTAAGAGTTTAATAATGTTGTTAGAATCCTTTATGTAGATAAAGACTCAGACTAGAGTGGAAGGATTTGTAATGTATTGATATGCCAACAGATCTCGAGTTAGAAAATGATTGATCATCGTGGGATGGTGGGTGAATGAGGATTAGACATGTTATGTTTTAGAAAACTTGAATACGAGTTTTAAGGAAATGCTATTATAGTTTGGTACGACGATTTATACTCCCTTATGGTTGTCGAATACTAATTGACAAATTGAGGAAATAGTCACCCTCAATCCATTGTTAATAGTAGACGAGATTATGTTGGATGTTATAGATTTGTCTTTCTATCTTAATGGTGTGATAATGTATGGATGTTATATCGCGAGAATAATCGCTCACCAGTTTGTGTGAAATTAGTAGAGGAGTCATTGAGTGAGAGTTGAGACATAATGAACAATTCAGAGTAGTGGGTTTGTATGCGAGCAAATGTCGCAAAGTGAAAGATTGATAATATCAAGTGAACAACAATTTTATGACATATGTTAAAGAAAGTTTGGGATTAGATTGAAACTTGTAAACCATATAATCGACAGAAAATTTAATGAGGACGATGACTTAAGATGGATGATCAGAGTTGCGCAGCTAAAGCGGGATGTGGCACAATTGCTATGCGTGTACGACTCCTTAGAAGTAAAGGATTAAAACATCAGAAGCCTATGGGAATGGTGTGTCTTAATTTACATTCTTGATTTGGTTGATGGTTGATATAGAGATGTTGTACCAGGGCACTATGTTTGCTAGTAAATATTTGCGGATTTTATAAGAAGATTGTTGTGGATTGTTGGTTGATGGTGAGAAATGGGTATGCTTGCTGAGTTATACAGTTAAGTTGATGTTGTAATGATTTTGTTATCATTATTGAGATGTTATTGTTGGTTACCGTAAGTGATGAATAATATCCTATAATATGATAAAGTTAATTTAGTTGACTATATTGGTGTCACTATAATGGTGAATAGAGTTGTTGATATTTTGTTGATAGTTGACATACATATACGTATGAGAATAAAGTTGTATACGCGCTTTGGTGTTGGGAAAGTTGTTAAGAGGTGACGTGGTATATCCATGTTTAAGTGAGTTATGGTTGTTACATTTCTACTGTGGGAATTGTTATGTCATAGTGTTGTCAAAATGGTTGATAAGTTATTAACGGGTATGTCGTGAGGGTGTTGAGTGATTAGCATGCGTGTAGTAGATTTACATCATGATTGAGTTGTTACTATGTCAAAAAGTAGTGGCTGAAGTGTTGGTAAACGCGGAGTTTGAGGATTAGAGAGTTGGATACGAGGTTCACGTTAAGGATGGAAGTATCGAGTAGATTTTCGAGGACGAAAATATCCTAAGTGGGGGAGAGTTGTAACGCCCCGATAATTTAATTAATTATTTAATTAAAACTATTAGTTGGAGTTGAGAAATGTTGTGAATTATTGTTAAGTTGCTCTGTGACATTATTTGATTAAATGGTGGTTTAATAATATAATATATTGGAGCATTATAAGATTAAGTGTTAGGCTTATTTAAGTGATGTCATGTAGTAAATATGGGAGTGTGGATATTGGCTCAATAAGAATTAATAGAATTACAAGGTTAAGTGGATATAAAAGGAATTAGGTTAATTGAGAAAAGTGAGATAATAGATGGGAGAAACTCATTCCCGTTTTTATTGCAACAGTCTCACTAAATCGGTAATCCCTGATTCGTTAACCGTTGGATCATGCTCAAATTTTGAGGGTATGTCCGCAACACCTACATATAACATTTAAATGTTAGAATATTCAAAATAAGTTCTGAGTTGGGAGATATCATCATCTCACTGTAGCTGCATTTTTGGGAAAATTTTCATCTTTGATTCTGATCTAGAGAAGAAAAAAAATCTTGGAAGGTTTTGGTACAAGAGAAGTTTCAAAGAAGAGAAAAATAAGGGTTTTGAGGAGAAGAAGAGGGATACGTGGAAGTTATACCAAGAGGCCAAGAGGAGATTCAATTGGAGACCCTTAGAGTTACCTTCAAGCCAAACCAGGTAAGGGTGGGGTTCAATCTCTATAATCGGGTATATGATAAACCGTATGTGGGGTTGGGTTGTATAAATTTGTGCCATGAATTGTTGTCGATTCGGTTATATTGTGATTCTGTGAAGATTATCAGTCCTGCAATTTTAGTTGTCAGTGAATGTTCATAATGTGTTGATGAAGTTGTTCTGCAATTTATTTAAATCGTATTTCTGTTATGATGTTGTTATGGCTATTATTGAGTTGTTGTCCTGAGATGAGACTCAAAAGAACATATAGGCGTGGTGGAAAGACTATGTCATATCTTATATTATTAATAAGTTAATATAATTAGTAAAATAATTTAGTATCATATTGGATTAAAGAAGTTGCAGGAACAAATTGTAATGCTTTAGTCAAATGAATAGCTGGATGTATATGTAAGAGTAGCAGAAATAATAGTGTATGGACTAATTTAGCCGAGCATTGTTAGGAAGTATCAGTATATGTAGAAATTGCAAATTATCATACAGAAAGTATAATAGAGAATTTCAGTAACAGGAGGAATAAGTTGAAATTGGTTTTGGTTTATAACTAATATTTGTCACTGGCAGGAAGTTGTAGTAATAGAAGTTGTAGATAGCAAGCAAGTAGTTTTGGCGGAGACCAATAATAGCAGTAAGCTAAATAACAGAGGTAGCGTAATTTAGTAGAATAAATTGATTAGTAGTAGTATAAATAAATAGTAGTAATAACAATATATAAAATAATACCGATTAGTGGAACTTGTAGATTTAGGCGGTAAAAGTAGTTAACCGAAATTAGTTGAAATTGTCGGAGTGAGTTGTATATACATATGGGTATTTTTAGTTGGTTTGTTTTGTTAGAATTATGTAAAATAAAGTTCAATTGCAGGTGAAGTCGAATTAAGTTGAATGGTTCCGGTTTATGGAATTGTGTTGTATACCTTGCTGAAAAATATGAAATTGCAGGTGATGATGAATTTGGTTGAATTGCCTCTATTTATGAGAAATATTATGTTGTAGGCATGTGCCCAATGTTGAGATGTTATGTTGTTGTGATTATCTCTGTGAATTCTTGTTGATAATGTGAAGTTGCAGGGATTTTAGATGATGATGAATTACCTCTATTTACTGGTAATAATGGTGTTGTGGACTTATGCCTTGTGATGAATGATGATTGTTGTTAGCATGTGATGGTGCATTCATTGAGTCACATACATTTGCATACTTTGTGATGGCTTACATTGGCGGATTTTGTGAAGGCCTGTATTGGCAAACTGCGAAGAAGGTTTATGCCTTGTTGATGTCTCTATTAATTGGGAATTTTTAAGTTGGGAGTTTTGCTTCGATGGTACCACATGCATGTGCATTGTGATTGAGTCACATTTGATGTTGCATCTTGAGTTGTGATAAAGATAGATTCGTTGTTGCTTTATGTTGTTGACTTGTTGTGACAAGTATTATCTAAAAGCTGTGAATTTAGTAGTTATGTCGTGTTGATGTTTTATTGTGATTAAAGTTGTTTGTAAATTGTGAAGTGGTGATTTTATATGATCTGATTTAATATATTATTTATCATATGACTAATTATATAGTTTGATATATCACCCCTTCTGTTTGAATATTGCCCTCTATTGGTAACGTGCGGGTAATTAAGAAGGATAGTTATTACCTCGTTAGTTCAAGTCGGTGTTATCGCTTTGATATGTAGCACTCATGGGGATAAATGCTTGATGTTTAGTTGTTGATTATTATTTCAGTTGCTGAATTTTTAAGTTGATTACATGAAATAATTGTTGTTTTGAGGTTGTTTTAGTTGAATAAAAGATGTTAAGTGAATTGAAGTTGAGTATGTATATTCCGTTGCTTATCAATAAAAAGTTGTTTGATTTTGAAGAATAAATCAGATTGTCATTGGTTCATCCGAGTTAAGTGTTATGTATCTGTTTGTATGCGATTAAATGAAGATTGATTTTTAGTTGAAAATGTAGCATCCTATTTATGTTGAACTATGATTTTCTTATTATCCTCCGCGTAGAAATGGGGTTTTACACTTGTCTCTCCCAGCGACGCTTGAGCGACTCGCTCGCCCCTTGCTCGCCTGATGACGCGTGCGACACTATAACTTTTATTATGATTTCGCTACTGATACCATCCCTTCCAATTGCGGTTACAGATACCATACTCATTTTAAAATGCATTATAGACACCATATATCACATACTAACATCAAAACATGTATAGACACATATTGGGGTCAAATCATGGCATTCATATATCATTAACATCAACAATTTCATCATATTTCATCAAATCAGTCATACAACAAAATCCTATATGTATCTTAACCCCCTGTCGATCATAATAAACCCGATTACACTCATTACCTCGAGTTCCTTAGTGAATTGATTCTCTCTTCAAGTTCTACCAAATCCATTCTTGGTTCTCTGTTCCCTAACTCTTCTTCACGTTCTCCCAATTCTTAGGATTGTACATAATGATCTCTATTCTTTCCATTTTCATTTTTTACCCCTTGGACCCTTTTTATGATCTTCCTTTTATGTCGTCACTTATCCTTACTTAATGACCACCATTTCCATAATATCTCTACACACCTAGTTATCTTATTTATCTCATTTATTTTATTAATAAACTATATAGGACTATTATTCAAATAATTATAATTAATATAAATAAAATTATTTAAATCTAAATAATTCTAATTAACACTTCTATCTCACTTAGTACCTCATAACACATCATCACACATCACATGAAATCAAAATACGTCACAAATAATCAAATAAATGAATAATTCAAATTCTGGGGTGTTACATTCCGAGCATTTCAATTTCGTCATATTTATAAGTTTTGTCATATTTGTAGGTATTTTGTCGTTATATCCTATTAACGTAGGTGTTGTGAGTTTGTTCACATATTCACCATTTTCAGTTTATAGCAATTTTGAATTTGTATTATTCAATGTATTCTATCAATTTGAATGAATGAATGCCGTTTTAATATAAAAAAACAAGAAAATGCTACTAAAATTCTTTTTAAAAGTTGCTATAAAAAATTGACAATCAAAAGAAGATTAATTATCTACTAGAATTAAGTATAGAAAAATGAGTTAATAATCTCACAACATGGTGAATTAAAGTTCATTTTTTACTAAACTATGTATCTACATTTAATGGTTAAAAATCTCTTAAATAAGATTTTATTATTTCAAGGAAATAAAAAATTAGATTAGTTGATATGCACAATTATATATGTTAATTTAGTCTTTCCATTCTAATATTGACTATATTTGTGTGCACATTATTGGGCCAATGGCCTTTTGAGAAGAATCTGACATCTCAAAAAAGATAATCTCTCTTGTCACCACTACTATTATTAACTACAACAATCAACTCATCACCTTCAATATTACAATAATGGAGGTCGTCACTACTTGCACTGCCATCTATGTCAGTCCCAATCACTTAATATGCATCAATATTTGAAATAACATAGAAAATCTTACTCAAGGGATCAGAAACCCTTGGATGCTCATTGAATACGTCAAAGAGACCATTACTCCTAGCAACCAAAGAGGGGGGCTTCAACACTTCTGGAGCTATGATTGAACTTGCAACTTAATAGATCTTTCCACCACATGATGTCACATTACTTGGCATCACAATAGTCATGGGTATAGAATCCTCCAAAAAACCTATATTGTGGGTCAACTAATATTCCTTGGTGTCTTGCTTTTTCAGAGGTATTTGTCTAAGTTCTCTACATTTTTCCTCTAACCAAAAACTTTAAGGCCCTTTTATTTTGAGGTAGCTTGGATATATCATGCAGATTATAAAAATGTATTCAACCAGGCTTGTTCTTCTCCCAACATGGTATGTCAATCGATTGCACGCCATGAAAGTAGCTTTTATGACAGAAAATTAATGTTGGTCATAATTCCTCTCTCATATTCCCAAGCCAAATACACTTGAATACAAATAAATCATTCCATACCTACCCAAATCACTTCCAATTCTCTCTCACAAAATCCTTCTCTCTCACAAAACCAAAAACCCCAAAACCCTAAAAAAACCATATCCATGGCTTCAAGAACAAAGAGAAAGGCTTCAGTTTCAGATAAAGGGAAAAAGAAGATTGATTCAACATCCAATCCACTGCTTTCAACACTCACAGAAGAGCAAGAAGTCGGATTTATCAAAGACTTCCAAAGGAAAATTGTATTCAACCCCAAGTATGGTATTCTCTCCTCCTTCCCTCAAGAATGTTTTTCATTTCAGAACGATCTAGCTGCCTATGGTCTGGAACCCTTGATTTCTGCATACGGTCCATACTACCCGGATTTGGTAAGAATGTTTTTCAGTAATCTAACCCCCTACAAAGAAAAAATAGTCACATATGTGCTGGGCACTCGTATCTCTCTAACTCCCCAGGTTGTTGGTGAGATCTTGCATATTCCTTTCACCGGAAGCTTACTATATGATCCTGAAGACGAGATATGGGATGGCTATTCGAAAAAGGGATTCTTTTACAGCATTGGGCGGTTAAGTGAAGCTAAATTTCGCGCCAAACGGATACGTGGTCTTGGCGGAGTAATTCCATCCAGAGATTCTTGGAGTGCAGGTAACCTCCAAATGGACGATCGCTTATTTCATTATTTCTTGGTCTATATACTTTTTCCAAAAGCTGGAAACCATTGCACGGTTACCGACTTCGAGATGCAGCTTATTTATGCAAGGAAGAAAGGAATTAATGTAAACTGGGCAATAATGATGATGATGCATATGCTGAGAGTGGATGAAAAGTATAAATTCCTTCCTATTGTACCCCAAAATTTTCCCTCTCATATGAACCATTTGATCAAGTTTGGACCACAACTCCTCAAGAAATTTGATCAGATCACCAAAAGGACAAAATGATCATTTTTAGGGTTTTGACTGCAGAAGGGAAATTTCTGATTTTTCACCAAGCCAATGGCAAATTGGGTTCAAGCGTGGATTCAAGGAATCAATTGCATCATCTTGACCGAATCACAAGGTTCAAAAGATCTCAAAAGCATTGGATTGACAGATGAATTTTCCAGTCAACTGATCAAAAATCAACTGTACACTGAAAAGTCAAACTTTGACTTTTTGGTCAAAATCAAGTGCCAAGGGTCATTTTTCATCAAGATGGGTAAAAACATGAAACTTTTTCATCAAGAAACCTAATTTTGCAAATTAGGGTTTAAAATGGAAAATTTTCATAACTTAGAAATTTTCTAAGTTATGAAAATTTCTTATTTTTTCCCAACTTTGCCCAACTTTTTCACCATGATGAAATTGGATTCAAAGAAAACTTCCAATATGAAAGTTGTAGTCCTCCACAAAATCTACAACTTTGATCCACAAAGTTTTCCTAAAAGATGCTTGGATCTCAAGTTATGATTTTGTGAACAAGGGTCCAAAAACTTTCTAACTTAGTGAAATTTTGCCCTAGTTTAGGCAGGATTTTGACTTATCTTCATGGAAATTTTTCACATTGTTCCAATTGGAATTTCAAAATTTATTTCAAATATGGATTGTAGAGCATGTTACAATCTTTCCAAAATGTCCAAGAACTCTCCAAGATCATTTGTGGTTAGGGAGAATCGAAGGTTTGAATTTGGCAAAATGTCACTTTGATCCATGGCATTTTTCATGTTGCTACAAATTGAAAATTTTATCCAGCCTTGCTTGTACTTGTTTACAGGTATCTAAACCCTTCCACACTCAAATATTGAATGCAAACTCAATGGATTAATGCATTGTTCTGATCAATGGAGGATTACACAAAGGATTAATCCAAAAATGGCAAAAAGTTAACAATGCCATTTTGATAAAGTTCACTTTATGCATTTTTTGTTTCCCTTGAGCCTTGAACCCATCCCTTTGCAGAAAACACACTCCATAAACTTAGGCAAATGTACAACAACTTTATGCATGCTTGAAGCTAGCCTGTACAGGCCTGGCCTTGGTCACTTCACACTTTTCTTCAAAACCAAGTCAACTTGCAAAAAGGACATATCTTTACAATCGGATATAATCAAGTGTTGTAACCATTTAAAACAAGTTTGGCATATCACACTAAGTCAGAAGCACGAGCTAACCACTTCTCAAGCCTTCCAAAACACCAAAATCACATCTTCTTGCAAAATAGGGCAGGTTCTGCATTTTGGTTTCAAAATCACAAACTACTCGTGCGTTTTGCTTGCAACCACTTCAAACACCTTCTAAACAACACACCTAAGCTATCCCAACCATTGGCCAGCAACTGTAATCTTGTTTTCAAGCTTCACCATTTTTGAATTCTGACTGTGCAGGTTGACTTCTACAAGCTTATTCAGGCAAGCTCAAAGCTAGCTAAGCATTGGGAAAGCTCCAAGGAACTTCAAGCAAGCTCACAAGCATCTCAGGCCTCATTGAAAACCCCTACATTGCCATACTCGAGCTCAGCTGAAACAGGTAAATTTCAAACTTCTGTCTCTCTATTTAGGAAACATTAGGCTTAGGTTTGTGAATAAAAAATGTAGTACTCATTGCCTTTGAGTTGTACATATGCATAGAGATTTCATTTAAGTTAACTGAGTTGGGAGAATTTGAATGATGAACTTTCTGAAAAAACTAGGTTAGAAATTAGGGCCAGAGAAATTCTCTCTGGTCTTTGAGAGTTAGGTTAAGTTTTTTATATGGTTAGAATCGTGTGATTATGCTCTATAACTTTCATGTTGCAAGTTTTTGCTTTAGAGCACGTATGCAGGATTTCCAGGTTTGAACAAGAAACGCGCGTTTTTGTTTGATCAGAGGTTGAAGATGAAGCATTGTGGGCTGGGCTTGGTTTCTCCTTGCTTTTGACACCCCCTGACTTGCTTCTCACACCCCCTTGGCCCATTTAATTTACTTTTGTATATTTTTCTATTTCCTTTTTATTTTCTGACTTTTATTTATTTTTCTAAACATTAAAAATCACTAAAAATATTTTCATAAATTTTCACATTTTATTTTATTATTATTATTTTTTTTGGACATAAAAATAATTACTTCAATAATATACTTTTATTTTCTTTAATAAAAAACTTATAATTAATAAAAAATATTATATTTTTATATTTTTATTATTTACACACCTAAATAATATTTTGTCATACATATTTTTATTTCTCAACATTTTGTATATATTTATTTTATTTTATTGTATATAAATAAATAAGTATAATATATATATTTTCTTAAAACAAATTAGGGTTTCCACCCTTAATAAAAACAATCTTTTATTTTATTATTTTTAATGCATTAAATAGTTTATTTTTACATACATAAAAATAATACAAAAAAACATTTTTTGCATATTTATGATATATTACATATTTATTTAATTATCCATTTAAATATTTGCTTATTCATTATTTGTACAATTAATTCAATATGGTTGTAATAATCTTAGGGTTTTATTTTCTTGCAAATATCCCCCTATTCAAACTTGTACCCCTCTCCCATAATCATGTTGTAATAGTTGTAGATTTACTTTTACGTATTTTATTGCTTTCAAATATGCCATGATAACAAGATTAGGTTTTGTATGCAAAAATCCAAAATCAAACAAACAGCTCGACTAAAACAAGACAAAAATGCATGAAAATGACAACACAATACACACAAGCAACCCTAGGGTTTCATCCAATTGTTGCCTTTAAAATGGCCATGGTATGCATGCTAGGTATCTTGGCAAATTAAAATCAAAACAAAAGATCATAATCCCTCGATGATTCTATCTTGGTTGCCCAAACAAAAATGATCTAGTCCCTCAAAAATTTACTAAAGATACTTAGCACAATTGCTATCATGGTCAATACGATGACCCACGTCTGTCCCGTTTAACATCCAAACACAAGGTTGTTTACCAAATGCAATGGTAAAACAACACTATCAAAGGGTTGAAAATGTGTAGGAAAGATCTTTGAGTAGATAGGGTAGATGCTCCTAGTTACTTGATCAAACTTACAAACATCCTTGCTATTTTCCAAAACACATTACAACACAATTTCAAAACATTTCCCAAAACAAACTTTCAAACAACGGAACATTTTTCAAAAGACAAACACCTTTGTATACATTCAAACAAGAATCATTACAAAGGTTGCCACAATGATGGCCTCTTTTCAAAATATTTTCAAAACCACACACAAAAGCACCATTTCAAGCAATTGAAAAGCAAAAGCAAGTGATCTAAAACAAGTAACTAAGAGCCCATGGAAAACCATGGATGAAAAGGGTGCTAGCACCTTCCTTTTTCATAATCTACCCCCCGAACTCAAGAAGACATATCAAAGGTCTTTCTTGTGCTTTTTGACCTTTCCTTTGGATAAATAAAAAGTTGGTGGTGACTCTTGCTAAACCGAAACATTTGCGAACACAAACGCAAAACCTCAAGTCAGTTCTCCCACCGCATCACAGAACTGGTGACTCTGCTGGGGATATAGCTATAAAAGTGGGGTTACCTTAGGGTTTTAGATCACCTTTACATGCTTATCTTGCTTGACTTGATTGATTTACATTTGGTTCTATTGTTTGGGTTTGAATCTTCTACCCGGATTTGGGAAACATTCATAGGTAAATAAGCAATACGTTGTGGAAACTGTGCGGGGTATACCGACATGGTTGAAGCAATAGCTATATTAGTGCGACATATTTGTGGGTATCGGTAGCCTTTGAGTTAATCAAAGAGAATACGGGGCCGCTGAGTGATGTCATGAAGCACTAATGGACTTTTAGAACCTTTACTTGACCAACTTGGCCTTTTTAGGGGTAGTGAGATGACCGACTTTGGTGCAGTCCGAAGTTGGTAGATACTCGATACTACACTTATTGAGGGTTGTTTTCTTGGAATATTTCGGTCGCCAGTTAAGTGGCTAAACTGAAACAATGAACACAAAATAATCCAGTGATATTGAGCTCCTTAGAACCCGGTTACTATTTATAGGACATGTTGAGCCAACTAAACTTCAAGAGGGTACTTACCTATGAAACCCCATGCAAGCCTGAAACTAGGATCTTGTGTGATTTGTTTGTACATATATACTTGTGCATAACATCATGGACATCATGAAGCATCATATGCATCCACTAACCATTTCAAGGATTTGGATCTTCATCTTTGTTCCTGTTTTGTAGGTAATGGATTCACTTCGCAGGAAAACAATTCAAGTCAACCTTGTAAGAATTCCTCCTCAACTCAAGGAGCTTGCTTCAAGGATTCCTGAGAATTCTCCATTCACCGAGAGGCATGGTCGTCTTCTCAACTTAGTCAACACCAACACTGAGGAAGACATGGTGAAAGTTCTCTTCCAGTTCTTTGACCCCCTACACCACTGCTTCACATTTCCTGATTACCAGCTTGTGCCTACTTTGGAGGAATTTTCTCAACTCCCGAGGATTCCTATTCTCCATCAACTACCCTACAACGGTACGGAAAGAGATCCAAAGCCTGAAGATGTTGCTCAAGCCTTACACTTGCAACCATCTGATGTCAAAGGTCATTGGGAAACCAGAAGTGGTGTCAAGGGTTTCTTGAAAAAGTTTCTATTTGAGAAGGCTCAAGAATGCTGGAATTCATTGGACTTACAAGCTTTTGAGGAGATTGTGGCTCTTCTCATCTATGGGTTGGTCTTGTTCCCAAATCCTGACCAGCTTATAGATGTCAGTGCTGTCAAGATTTTCATGGCTCACAACCCGGTGCCTACATTTCTTGGGGATATCCTCCACTCATTTCACACACGAACAATGAGGAAAAGAGGTGTTCTCATGTGCTGTACTCCTCTACTAGCAAGGTGGTTTATTTCTCACCTTCCCCAATCAGTTTTGAAGAATGAGAAAGGTATAAGGTGGTCACAATGATTGATGACTCTTACACATTCACATGTTCATTGGTGTTCTCGATTCAGAGAAAATGTTATCATCATTGATTATTGTGGGGAATTCCCTAATGTCCCACTACTTGGCATTAGGGGAGGCATTACCTATAACCCCTGCTTGGCTCTGAGACAGTTTGGGTATGCCCGAAGGGATGGCCCACATGACATGTTGATTCCAGACTTGGTTTTTGACTTTGACAACAACGATCAAGTACTTCGACAAAGGTTTATCTGAGCTTGGAGAATGCCCAACAAGGTGGACAGTAAGACCTTGGGAGACAAGAATTCCATCCCCCTTGAGCCTTACCTCAAGTGGGTACGAACCTGCGCCCAAAGTCTTATGATGCCTTACCCCTACATTCTACCTGTGATCAAAGAGCCTGTTTTAGAAGGAGAGGTTCCATTCACCCTCCTACATCCTGACATGCCAACATCACTTGAAGATTTGCAAAGGAGTTGGATATGGCTCAAGGGAGAACGCGATACTTTTAAAGCCCAATTCTACGCCAGTGAGAAGAAGGTTTTGGAACTTACTCGCCAACTTCACGAAGAGCAGACTCTCAACACCTACATCACACCAAAGAGTATGCGCAACGTCTTTTTACATTAGAATTTTGTATTATTTTGCCCACGGGGCATTTATGTACTAACAAATTCTTCTTGCTAATATGACGTGTGTTCTTTTTGTTTGCAACAAATTTGAATTTCTGAATCCTTGAATGCATTAGATGAATAACATATCATTCATCATATGCATAAGCAGGTCTTCACACCAGGTTTCCTTATCTCTCTATTATTTATTTCAACAAGATGGATATAGAGCAGACGGTCAAAGACTTACAAGCGCAGAATTCACAGTTCCAACAGCTACTCATGACCTTGGCAAAGGGTCAGGAGGAGCTCAAAGATCTACTGGAAAAGGAAAAGGAAAAAGAGAAGAAGAAAAAGAAGAGGGTTGGAGTGGCTACCATGGGTAGAAGATTTGAGAACCAAGCTAGAAGGGTCCTGGATTTCCCCTCAACATCTGATGAAGGGGTAGGAAAGGGTAAAGGAACTGCGGTGCAATCTGAGTCTGAGGAAGAATAAGATAAAGAGGATGGAGATTATTCTGAGCAGCAGGACCCTCCTGCAGACGACAAGTACAAGAATTTGGAAGAGCGTCTGGCAGCTATGGAGGTGCAAAGAGTGCCTGGGCTGGATTTGGAAGAGCTAGGTTTGGTTACTGGGATTGTCATTCCCCCTAATTTCAAGGTGCCTCTTTTTGCTAAATACGATGGTTTGTCTTGTCCAAAGATGCATATGCGGTCTTACGTCAGAAAAATCCAACCGCATTCTTCTGATAAGGACCTGTGGGTTCATTTCTTCCAGGATAGTCTTTCGGGGACGCATTTAGATTGGTTTTACCAACTAGAGAGGTCTGATATGCACAATTGGGAGGATTTGGCTGCTGCCTTCTACAAACAATATCAATATAATGCGGATTTAGCACCAACCCGTACTCATTTATAGAGTATGGGCATGGTCTCAAATGAAGGTTTCAAAGAGTATGCCCAGAAATAGAGAGATTTGGCAGGGCGAGTACAACCACCTCTATCTGAGAGGGAGTTGGTAGATATGTTATTGGGTACACTATCAGGCCCCTTTTTCAATCACCTAATTAGAAGTTCGTTTGCGGGGTTCATCGAGTTGATTCTGACTGGTGAGAGGGTTGAAGCAGGAATCAAGAGCGGAAAAACTCAAAAGGATGCATCTGCTTCCGCTGCTATCAAGAAGACTTTTCCAACCAAGAAAGAAGTCTCAGCTGTCTACTCCCAGAGAAGCCAAGAAAGAGTTGAGCGCCGACCAGCGGTGGGGGCTGGAATGATTCAAAAGACTGCAGATGATCAGCCTAGAAACAATCAACCCAGAACCAACCAAGCGAGGGTGGAAAGGCCCGCACGGCAATACACCCGGATCAATATGACACCTGCTCAGGTTCTCCCTCACCTTTTGAAGTTAAACCTTGCAAGTTTTAGAGAGGCCCCGAAGACTCATATGAACCATTTGATCAAGTTTGGACCACAACTCCTCAAGAAATTTGAGCAGATCACCAAAAGGGCAAAATGGTCATTTTTAGGGTTTTGACTGCAGAAGGGCAATTTCTGATTTTTCACCTAGCCAATGGCAAATTGGGTTCAAGCATGGATTCAAGGACTCAATTGCATCATCTTGACCTAATCACAAGGTTCAAAAGATCTCAAAAGCATTGGATTGACAGATGAATTTTCCAGTCAACTGATCAAAAATCAACTGTACACTAAAAAGTCAAACTTTGACTTTTTTGTCAAAATCAAGTGCCAAGGGTCATTTTTCATCAAGATGGGTCAAAACATGAAACTTGTTCATCAAGAAACCTAATTTTGCAAATTAGGGTTTAAAATGGAAAGTTTTCATAACTTAGAAATTTTCTAAGTTATGAAAATTTCTTATTTTTTCCCAAATTTGCCCAACTTTTTCACCATGATGCAATTGGATTCAAAGAAAACTTCCAACATGAAAGTTGTAGTCCTCCACAAAATCTACAACGTTTATTCACAAAGGTTTCCCAAAAGATGCTTGGATCTCAAGTTATGATTTTGTGAACAAGGGTCCAAAAACTTTCTAACTTAGTGAAATTTTGCCCTAGTTTAGGCAGGATTTTGACCTATCTTCATGGTAATTTTTCACATTGTTCCAATTGGAATTTAAAAATTCATTTCAAAGATAGATTGTAGAGAATGTTACAAGCTTTCCAAAATGTCTAAGAACTCTCCAAGATCATTTGTGGTTATGGAGAATCGAAGGTTTGAATTTGGCAAAATGTCACTTTGATCCATGGCATTTTTCATGTTGCTACAAATTGCAAATTCTATCCAGCCTTGCTTGTACTTGTTTACAGGTATCTAAACCCTTCCACACTCAAAAATTGAATGCAAATTCAATGGATTAATGCATTGTTCTGATCAATGGAAGATTACACAAATGATTTATCCAAAAATGGCAAAAAGTTAACAATGCAATTTTGATAAAGTTCACTTTATGCATTTTTTGTTTCCCTTGAGCCTTGAACACATCCCTTTGCAGAAAACCAACTCCATAAACTTAGGCAAAGGTACAACAACTTTGTGCATGCTTGAAGCTAGCCTATACAGGCCTGGCCTTGGTCACTTCACACTTTTCTTCAAAACTAAGTCAACTTGCAAAAAGGACATATCTTTACAATCAGATATAATCAAGTGTTGTAACCATTTCAAACAAGTTTGGCATATCACACTAAGTCAGAAGCACGAGCTAACCACTTCTCAAGCCTTCCAAAACACCAAAATCACATCTTCTTGCAAAACAGGGCAGGTTCTGCATTTTGGTTTCAAAATCACAAACTACTCGTGCGTTTTGCTTGCAACCACTTCAAACACCTTCTAAACAACACACCTAAGTTATCCCAACCATTGGCCAGCAACTGTAACCTTATTTTCAAGCTTCACCATTTTTGAATTCTGACTGTGCAGGTTGACTTCTACAAGCTTATTCAGGCAAGCTGAAAGCTAGATAAGCATTAGGAAAGCTCCAAGGAACTTCAAGCAAGCTCACAAGCATCTCAGGCCTCATTGAAAACCCCTACATTGCCATACTCGAGCTCAACTGAAATAGGTAAAGTTCAAACTTCTATCTCTCTATTTAGAAAACATTAGGCTTAGGTTTGTGAATGAAAATGTAGTACTCATTGCCCTTGAGCTGTACCTATGCATAGATTTCATTTAAGTTAACTGAGTTGGGAGAATTTGAATGATGAACTTTCTGAAAAAACTAGGTTAGAAATTAGGGCCAGAGAAATTCTCTCTGGTCTTTGAGAGTTAGGTTAAGTTTTTTATATGGTTAGAATCGTATGATTATGCTCTATAACTTTCATGTTGCAAGTTTTTGCTTTAGAGCACGTATGCAGGATTTCCAGGTTTGAACAAGAAACACGCGTTTTTGTTTGATCAGAGGTTGAAGATGAGGCAATGTGGGCTGGGCTTGGTTTCTCCTTGCTTTTGACACCCCCTGACTTGCTTCTCACACCCCCTTGGCCCATTTAATTTACTTTTGTATATTTTTTTATTTCCTTTTTATTTTCTGACTTTTATTTATTTTTCTAAACATTAAAAATCACTAAAAATATTTTCATAAAATTTCACATTTTATTTTATTATTATTATTTTTTTGGACATAAAAATAATTACTTTAATAATATACTTTTATTTTCTTTAATAAAAAACTTATAATTTATAAAAAATATTATATTTTTATATTTTAATTACACACTTAAATAATATTTTGTCATACATATTTTTATTTCTCAAAATTTTGTATATATTTTATTTTATTTTATTGTATATAAATAAATAATTATAATATATATATTTTCTTAAAACAAATTAGGGTTTCCACCCTTAATAAAAATAATCTTTTATTTTATTATTTTTAATGCATTAAATAGTTTATTTTTACATACATAAAAATAATACAAAAAAACACATTTGTTGCATATTTATGATATATTGCATATTTATTTAATTGTCCATTTAAATATTTGCTTATTCATTATTTGTACAATTAATTCAATATGGTTGTAATAATCTTAGGGTTTTATTTTCTTACAAATATCCCCCTATTCAAACTTGTACCCCTCTCCCATAATCATGTTGTAATAGTTGTAGATTTACTTTTACGCATTTTATTGCTTTCAAATATGCCATGATAGCAAGATTAGGGTTTATATGCAAAAATCCAGAATCAAACAAATAGCTTGACTAAAACAAGACAAAAATGCATGAAAATGACAACACAATGCACACAAGCACCCCTAGGGTTTCATCCACTTGTTTCCTTTAAAATGACCATGGTATGCATGCTAGGTATCTTGGAAAAACAAAATCAAAACAAAAGATCATAGTCCCTTGATGACGCTATCTTGGTTGCCCAACCAAAAATGGTCTAGTCCCTCAAAAATTTGCTAAAGATACTTAGCACAATTGCTATCATGGTCAATACGATGACCCGCGCCTGTCTCGTTTAACATCCAAACACAAGGTTGTTTACCAAATGCAATGGTAAAACAGCACTGTCAAAGGGTTGAAAATGTGTAGGAAAGATCTTTGAGTATATAGGGTTGATGCTCCTAGTTACTTGATCAAACTTACAAACATCCTTGCTATTTTCCAAAACACATTACAACACAATTTCAAAACATTTCCCAAAACAAACTTTCAAACAATGAAACATTTTTCAAAAGACAAACACCTTTGTATACATTCAAACAAGAATCATTACAAAGGTTGCCACAATGATGGCCTCTTTTCAAAATATTTTCAAAACCACACACAAAAGCACCATTTCAAACAATTGAAAAGCAAAAGCAAGTGATCTAAAACAAGTAACTAAGAGCCCATGGAAAACCATGGATGAAAAGGGTGCTAGCACCTTCCCTTTTCATAATCTACCCCCCGAACCCAAGAAAACATCTCAAAGGCCTTTCCTATGCTTTTTGACCTTTCCTTTGGATAAATAAAAAGTTGGTGGCAACTCTTGCTAAACCGAAACATTTGCGAACACAAACGCAAAACCTCAAGTCAGTTCTCCCACCGTATCACACTTCCATATGCTTATTTTTTCACTTTGATTATGGAGGAATTTGGTGTGGATTTTCGTGGTTTTGAAAAAGTGGATATGGATCCTATTTTAAATAGAACTTTAATTAAGAATGTTGATTCAAGGATGGGCGTACATTTTAATCCGGATACAAAGACCATCACCTACATTGGTGAAGATGTTGTTGGCAATGAAGATAATGACCAAGAAGCTGAAGACGGTGAAGCTGTGCCTCCTTCTCCTACTGCTCCCTCTGGTCTAAGCAAGCAAGAACTCATGGACTACATGGCTCAACAGTTTGCTTCTATGAGTACCAACATCAACAATAAATGGAGTGCAATCAATGACTCCACTAAAACCTGGATAAATGATTTTCGCTCGGATGTGAACCAACAATTCTCATACCTTTATTCTCACCTTCATATTCCACCATACGACCCAAACAACCCAGCTGCACCTCCTCCTCATTACACAGAACCTCCACTTCAACAATAATTCCCGAACCAAGGCTCATGGTCTTACAATCATCCAGACATTCATCATCCTTAATGTTCTGGCTGACAATTTTTTTCCCGTTATGTTATTGTCTTGATATTTCAATGTTTCGTTTGTTCAATTTTCTGTGTAACTCTTAAACAATGTGTGTTAATGTTTTAATTCTTTAATTTTTATCAATATATTGCTATATTATTATTTGATTTAAGCATCTTTCCCTTATTTTTGATAATGTCAAAGGGGAAGAAAGATGTATGGTACTTTATGCTTGTATTTCCCTTGTCTTAATTTTCAAGGTACTCTCCAATCAAGATGAAGAATTGCAAAGGATTCCAACCCTCTCATACACAGGGGGAGTTTTGCATCTTAGGGGGAGAAGCTCTTCCGAAAAGTACATAGCATAAAGAAAGATTGTTTGTCATCATCAAAAAGGGGGAGAATGTAAAATCAAGCTTCTCAAATAAGCTTTTGTTTTGATGAAGACAAACCATGGCTAACAAAGAAGGCAAAGATTTTGGTCAAGCATCTAAGCATCTAAGGATAATATCTTTACTCAAAGCTCTCAACAACTTTAAAGGTATAATAATATTATCTACTTTGATCTTAAGGTATAGATGCTCAAAAATGAAAAAGAAATGTTTAAGAATCATTTCTCAAGCTTTTCAAAGATAAAATTTCACTTTTCTTCTGCATGCAATCGATTGACATCTTAGTGCAATCGATTGCACTCTTCAAAATTCCAAATCTTTTGCTTCTGTTTCTTTGTGCAATCGATTAAATTGTTAGTGCAATCGATTGCACTCAGTTAATTTTTACTACTGACTCTGCATGCAATCGATTACATTGTTAATGCAATCGATTGCACTCTTAATTTTTTTGAAATTATAGCTGTTGAAAACCTTGTGCAATCGATTACACTAAAGGTGCAATCGATTACACACTGCACGAATTTGAAAAATAACAGCTTTGTTCATGCCTTTTCATTACATCTTTTCACTCAAACTTGACATTTGTTCATGATACATTTCCAGATCTTCATGATGTTTCAAAAGTGTGTTATGAACATATAAATATTCAATTTCAAATCCAGATCTAACACCTTTTTTCAAAATATTTTTTTGAACCTTCAAAATAAAAACTCAAGCATTCTTCATTTTCATGCATAAGTTTTCTGCACATTTTCATACCTTAAACAGAAAACTTTGAACAAATATATCTTGAGTCTTTGTACAATATTATTATTGAAAGAAGAAGATTATACATTATTAAATCACTCTTAGTGATCAATATACTCTACTCACTCAAACTCACAAATTGATATTTACTTACTTATTTTCCAGGATTGTTTGAATTAAGTTTAAGTGTTTTTGTTGAAATCTTGTATTTCCAAGTTGTTTGGATACAAGTGTAGTTACATTAAGAGGATTATTCTCATAGGTAACTTAGTGAAAATCCAAGAGGATTGTTCTTGGTCCAAGAAGATTGTTCTTGGTTTGGTTGGTAGTTCTTGTGTAAGTTTGCCATAATAAGGAAATCTCTTTCATGTTGAAAGGGGACTGGAGTACTCTCGGACTGTGAGGGGAACCAGGATATATCGCCCGTGTCTCTTTATTTTTCTGCATTCTTAAGCTTTCCTAAACTCACTTATAACCAGAAAAATAAGAACCATCATCACTAAAAACCATAATTTTTAAAAGTACCTAATTCACCCCCCCCCCCCCCCTCTTAGGCGCACTTCGTACTTACAATTGGTATCAGAGCAGGTTATGGGTAACCTGCTCCTAAAAAGATCCAGAATAGCTTCCGCAAATCATAATCCCGTTTTCAGAGATGGTGGTAGTAACAACAAGCCTCCTCTATTTTGTGGTGAATATTTTGACTTCTGGAAAATACGCATGAAGGCGCATCTAGAAGCACAAGGAGAAGAAATATGGGATGCCGTCGAAAATGGTGCATTTATCCCGATAATGGTAATCAATGGTGTTGGCTCATCAAAGCCTAAAACTGCATGGGACGATGATGATAAGAATAAAGTTCTCTATGACAAAAAGGCAATAAACCTTCTTCAAGGTGCACTTAGCATGGACGAATTCTTCCGTGTCTCAACATGCAAAACATCAAAGGAAATATGGGATACCTTGGTACAAACTCATGAAGGAACGGTTGAAGTAAAAAGATCAAGACTCAATACCCTAAGTCAAGAATACAAACTATTTAGAATGCAGCCCGGAGAAACCATTCTTGACTTACAAAAGAGATTTGTGCACTTGATAAATCATCTACGTGCTCTTGGTAAAACATTGACGAATGATGAATTGAATCTGAAAGTACTTAGGTCCTTAACTAGGGAATGGCAACCAAAGGTAACGGCAATTTCAGAAAAGAAAAGTCTCTCCAACATGACATCCGCAACTCTATTTGGAAAACTTCAAGAATACGAAACGGAACTCAGGAGACTCGAAAAACATGAAAATCAAGAGAAGAAATCCAAGAATATTGCTTTGAAGATAGACTCCAAGGAAGTTGAAAAGGAAAACAATCCAGAAGAAGATGAAAACTTCATGATTCTTGTTAAAAGGCTTGGTAAGTTCTTCGGTAGAAATGACAAACCTTTTTCTCATTCAAAAGGAAAGAAACATTTTCAAAAAAAGGAAGGCTCCACGTCAACACAAGAAATCACATGTTATGAATGTGGTAAGCAAGGTCATATCAAGCCAGATTGTCCAAAACTCTCCAAGAAAAGTGGCTTCAAAAGCAAAAAGGGATTCAAGAACAAAAAGGCTTATGTCGCATGGAAGGACAATGAAATAAGTTCCTCATCCGATTCCGATAGTGATGAAAGTGCAAATCTAGCATTGATGGCCTCACACCATTCCGATGATGAAGACAATAAGGTTAGTAATGAATCTTCTCTTTTTGATAGTGATGCACAAGGTGCTATAGATGAACTATTGAATGAATGCAAAATTCTGTATAAAACCATTTCATCACAAAAGAAACAAATCTCATCCTTAGAAGAAAAATATGTTTCAATGGAAAAATATTTTAAAGAAGAAAAACAAAAATCAAGTGATGAACAAAAATAGAATTTTGTATGCAAAAATTGTGATTCACTCTCTTTCCAAATTGTCCAATTAAAAAGAGTCATTGAAAGATATGAAAAAGGGAAAATTATATTGGAAGGTGTTCTTAGCTAACAAAGATACTCCAATATAAAAGTGGACTTGGATATTCAAAGTTTTCAAAACCAAGTTCTAACAAAACTATCTTTGTTAAGGCAAGTGATCAATCTTCCAAAGAGAAAGTGAACACACCTAAAATAGTTCGTCACTATCCGAAAAAGAAAACTTTTTTCTAAGAAGAAATCTTATCCTTCTAGATATAGAAGTAACTTTGAACCTACTTGTTTTTATTGTGGTATTAAAGGCCATACACCTAATGCGTGCTATGTTAGAAACTTTAGTGTGGCAAGTGGGCATTATGTATGGGTAAAGAAAGGCACTAATTATGAAGGACCCAAAGCAACTTGGGTACCTAACAAAACCTAATTTGTTTTGAAGGTATGCTTGAATACCACATGCAATCTTTGGTATCTTGATAGTGGTTGTTCAAAGCATATGACAGGAGATATAAACCAATTTTCACATCTAGCGCTAAAGCCCAAGGGTTTTGTCACTTATGGAGACAATAATAAGGGAAGAATCCTAGGCAAAGGCAAAGTTGGTGCTCCACCTTTCACATCCATTGAAGATGTTCTTTATGTTGAAGGAATAAAGCATAATCTTCTAAGTATTAGCCAACTTTGTGACAAAGGCTTCAAAATCAAGTTCATCAAGGATGAATGTTTGATAGAAGACGAAGTCACTCATGAGGTTATACTTAGAGGTAAAAGAATCAATAATATATTTATGATTTCCCTTGATGATCCATCTTTGAAGGTTAAATGTCTCATGGCGAACAATGATGATTCATGGCTTTGGCACAAAATAATTGCTCATATTCATATGGAACACTTGAATAAATTAATCAAGCATGATCTTGTCATTAGATTGCCTAAGAGAAATTTCGTCAAAGATAGACTATGCGATGCTTGTCAAAAAGAGAAACAAACTAGATCAACTTTCAAATCTAAGAATGTGGTGTCCACTACAAGGCCACTACAATTGTTACATATGGATCTATTTGGTCCATCGAGAACAAGGAGTTTCAGAGGCAATGCATATGCATTGGTTATTATTGACGATTTCTCTAGATATACTTGGACATTCTTTTTAGTTCAGAAAAGCAAGGCGTTCAAGAAGTATGCTAAACAAATTCAGAATGAGAAGTCTCTAACAATTGCCTCAATAAGAAGTGACCATGGCGGAGAATTCCAAAATGCTTTATTTGAAGAATTCTGTGGAGAACATGGAATATCTCACAACTTCTCGGCACCAAGGACTCCACAACAAAATGGAGTGGTTGAAAGAAAGAATAGGTCTCTTGTGGAACTTGCTAGAACAATGCTTAGCGACTCAAACCTTCCAAAATACTTTTGGGCGGATGCAGTGAGCACGACATGTTTTGTTACCAATAGAGTTAACATTAGACCAATCTTAAAGAAAACTCCATATGAACTTTTCAAAGGGAGAAAACCAAACATTGCTTTCTTTCATATCTTTGGGTGTAAATGCTTTGTCCTAAACAATGAAAAAGATAATTAGGGTAAGTTTGATGAGAAATTCGATGAAGGTATATTTCTTGGTTACTCACTCTCTAGTAAAGCATGTAGAATATACAACAAAAGAACTTTGACTATCGAAGAATCTATGCATGTTTCTTTTGATGAATCTAACCCCTCCAAGGAGGATAATATTGTTTGTGATAATGATGATGAAATTTTAGAAGGTCCTTAAGAAAATTCTTCCAAGGATCAACCCATTCAACTAGAAGAATCACCTCAACAAGAATCGAATCTCAATGATCTACCAAAAGAATGGAGAACTCATAGAGATCATCCTATTAATAAAGTAATTGGTGATATAAGTCAAGGCGTGCCTACAAGATTAAATCTCAAAGATGCTTGCCTAAACATGGCGTTTGTCTCTCAAATTGAACCTTCCAAAGTTGATGAAGCTTTAGGCGATGACCAATGGATCATAGCTATGCAAGAATAATTGAATCAATTTGAAAGGAATCAAGTTTGGGAACTCGTTTCTAGGCCAAGCAACAAACACATTATTGGAACACGATGGGTGTTCAAAAACAAACTTGACGAAAATGGAATAATTGTTCACAACAAAGCAAGATTGGTAGCACAAGGCTATAATCAAGAAGAAGGAATATACTTTGAAGAAACGTTCGCTCCAGTTGCAAGGTTAGAAGCTATTCGTCTCTTACTTGCCTATGATTATTCATTAAATTTTCAGCTTTTCCAAATGGACGTCAAAAGCACATTCTTGAATGGATATATCACTGAAGAAGTATACGTTAAGCAACCCCCTGGTTTCGAAGACTTCAAGAATCCATCTCATGTATATAAATTAAGAAAAGCTCTCTATGGACTGAAACAAGCACCAAGGGCATGGTATGATCGTTTAAGCAACTTCTTATGCGAAAAAGGTTTCAAAAAAGGCAAAGTTGACAAGACTCTATTTATCAAGAAAATAAAAGGTGACACTTTGCTAGCACAAGTCTATGTTGATGACATCATCTTCGGTTCTTCAAATCAAGAATGTGTGAAGAATTCTCATCAATGATGCAAGGAGAATTTGAAATGTCCATGATGAGTAAAATGAACTATTTTCTTGGACTTCAAATCAAACAACTTAAAGATGGCATCTTCATCAACCAATCCAAATATTGCAAGGAACTCTTAAAAAGGTTTTACATGGATAACTATAAAGAAATGTCTACACCAATGGGTTCTGGTTCTTATGTTGATCAAGATGAATCAGGTGTTTCCATCGATATCGCTAAATATCGAGGTGTGATTGGCTCTTTATTATATTTGACGGTAAGTCGTCCTGACATAGTGTTCAGTGTTTGTCTCTGTGCCTGCTTTCAAGCTAACCCAAATGAATCTCATCTCATGGCGGTAAAGAGGATCATGAAGTATCTCAAAGGGACAACAAATGTCGGATTGTGGTATCCTAAATGTAGTGTCTGCAACTTAATTGGTTATTCTGACGTGGATTATGCAGGATGTAAAACAGATAGAAAGAGTACAAGTGGTACTTGTCACATTCTTGGTAATGCATTAGTTTCATGGGCCTGCAAGAAACAAGCATGTGTTGCTCTAAGCACGGCCGAAGCTGAATATATTGCAGCGGGTAGTAGTTGCGCTCAAATTTTATGGCTAAAACAACAACTTCGTGACTACGGGCTCGATCTAGGATGCATTCCTCTAAGATGCGACAACACCAGTGCAATCAACATCACAAAGAATCCCGTCATGCATTCAAGGACTAAACATATAGACATTCGACATCATTTTATCCGTGAGCATGTTCTTCAAGGAGATGTCGAGGTAACCTTTGTAGATACTCATAATCAGCTTGCCGATATCTTCACCAAACCTTTGGCGAAAGAACCTTTCTACAAAATTCATCGAGAGCTCGGCATACTTGGCGAACGCGACTTATAAGGTGCACTCTACCCTTGATATATCTTTTATATATGTTTTATACATGCCATATATGAATTTATACTATGTGATACTTAATTTTTTCAAGATAAATTTGGTTTTGGACAATTTTTGTTGGTTCAAATCGATTGCACAAAGAGTGTAATCGATTGCACAAAGGATTCTTTCAATTCTGTCCATTCTGTTTCATGTGCAAATCGATTGCACCTTTAATGCAATCGATTGCACTATGTGCGTTTTGCTTTATTTTTTATTTTGTTTGTGTGCAAATCGATTGCACATGGTATGTCAATCGATTGCACGCCCTGAAAGTAGCTTTTATGACAGAAAATTAATGTTGGTCAGAATTCCTCTCTCATATTCCCAAGCCAAATACACTTGAATACAAATAACTCATTCCATACCTACCCAAATCACTTCCAATTCTCTCTCACAAAATCCTTCTCTCTCACAAAACCAAAAACCCCAAAACCCTAAAAAACCATATCCATGGCTTCAAGAACAAAGAGAAAGGCTTCAGTTTCAGATAAAGGGAAAAAGAAGATTGATTCAACATCCAATCCACTGCTTTCAACACTCACAGAAGAGCAATAAGTCAGATTTATCAAAAACTTCCAAAGGAAAATTGTATCCAACCCCAAGTATGGTATTCTATCCTCCTTCCCTCAAGAATGTTTTTCATTTCAGAATGATCTAGCTGCCTATGGTCTGGAACCCTTGATTTCTTTGTATGGTCCATACTACCCGGATTTGGTAAGAATGTTTTTCAGTAATCTAACCCCCTACAAAGAAAAAATAGTCACATATGTGCTGGGCACTCGTATCTCTCTAACTCCTCAGGTTGTTGGTGAGATCTTGCATATTCCTTTCACCGGAAGCTTCCTATATGATCCTGAAGACGAGATATGGGATGGCTATTCGAAAAAGGGATTCTTTTACAGCATTGGGCGGTTAAGTGAAGCTGAATTCCGCGCCAAACGAATACGTGGTCTTGGCGGAGTAATTCCATCCAAAGATTCTTGGAGTGCAGGTAACCTCCAAATAGACGATCGCTTATTTCATTATTTCTTGGTCTATATACTTTTTCCAAGAGATGGAAACCATTGCACGGTTACCGACTTTGAGATGCAGCTTATTTATGCAAGGAAGAAAGGAATTAATGTAAACTGGGCAAGAATGATGATGATGCATATGCTGAGAGTGGATGAAAAGTCTAAATTCCTTCCATATGCTTATTTTGTCACTTTGATTATAGAGGAATTTGGTGTGGATTTTTGTGGTTTTGAAAAAAGTGGATATGGATCCTATTTTAAACAGAATTTCAATTAAGAATGTTGATTCAAAGATGGGCGTACATTTTAATCCGGAGATAAAGACCATCACCTACATTGGTGAAGATGTTGTTGGCAATGAAGATAATGACCAAGAAGCTGAAGGCTCCTCCTACTGCTCCCTCTGGTCCAAGCAATCAAGAACTCATGGACTACATGGCTCAACAGTTTGCTTCTATGAATACCAACATCAACAATCAATGGAGTGCAATCAATGACTCCACTACAACCCAGATAAATGATTTTCGCTCGGATGTGAACCAACAATTCTCATACCTTTATTCTCACCTTCATATCCCACCATACGACCCAAACAAACCAGCTGCACCTCCTCCTCATTACACAGAACCTCCACTTCAACAACAATTCCCGAACTAAGGCTCGTGGTCTTACAATCATCCAGACATTCATCATCCTTAATGTTCTGGATGACAATTTTTTTCTGTTATGTTATTGTCTTGATATTTTAATGTTTCGTTTGTTCAATTTTCTGTGTAACTCTTAAACAATGTGTGCTAATGTTTTAATTCTATAATTTTTGTCAATATATTGCTATATTATTATTTGCTTTAAGCATCTTTCCCTTCTTTTTGATAATGTCAAAGGGGGAGAAAGATGTATGGTACTTTATGCTTGTATTTCCCTTGTCTTAATTTTCAAGGTACTCTCCAATCAAGATGAAGAATTGAAAAGGATTCCAACCCTCTCCTACACAGGGGGAGTTTTGCATCTTAGGGGGAGAAGCTCTTCTGGAAAGTACATAGCATAAAGAAAGATTGTTTGTCATCATCAAAAAGGGGGAGAATGTAAAATCAAGCTTCTTAAATAAGCTTTTGTTTTGATGAAGACAAACCATGGCTAACAAAGAAGGCAAAGATTTTGGTCAAGCATCTAAGCATCTAAGGATAATATCTTCACTCAAAGCTCTCAACAAATTTAAAGGTATAATAATATTATCTACTTTGATCTTAAGGTATAGATGCTCAAAAATGAAAAAGAAATGTTTAAGAATCATTTCTCAAGCTTTTCAAAGATAAAATTTCACTTTTCTTCTGCACGCAATCGATTGACATCTTAGTGCAATCGATTGCACTCTTCAAAATTCCAAATCTTTTGCTTCTGTTTCTTTATGCAATCGATTAAATTGTTAGTGCAATCGATTGCGCTCAGTTAATTTTTAATACTGACTCTGCATGCAATCGATTACATTGTTAATGCAATCGATTGCACTCTTAAATTTTTTGAAAATATAGCTGTTGAAAACCTTGTGCAATCGATTACACTAAAGGTGCAATCGATTACACACTACACGAATTTGAAAAATAACAGCTTTGTTCATGCCTTTTCATTACATCTTTTCACTCAAACTTGACATTTGTTCATGATACATTTCCAGATCTTCATGATGTTTCAAAAGGGTGTTATGAACATATAAATATTCAATTTCAAATCCAGATCTAACACCTTTTTTCAAAATATTTTTCCAAACCTTCAAAATACAAACTCAAGCATTCTTCATTTTCATGCATAAGTTTTCTGCACATTTTCATACTTTAAACAAAAAGCTTTGAGCAAATATATCTTGAGTCTTTGTAAAATATTATTATTGAAAGAAGAAGATTATACATTGTGAAATCACTCTTAGTGATCAATATACTCTACTCACTAAAACTCACAAATTGATATTTACTTACTTATTTTCCAGGATTGTTGGAATTAAGTTTAATTGTTTTTGTTGAAATCTTGTCTTTCCAAGTTGTTTGGATACAAGTGTAGTTACATTGAGAGGATTGTTCTCATAGGTAACTTAGTGAAAATCCAAGAGGATTGTTCTTGGTCCAAGAGGATTGTTCTTGGTTTGGTTGGTAGTTCTTGTGTAAGTTTGCCACAATAAGGAAATCTCTTTCATGTTGAAAGGGGACTGGAGTACTCTCGGACTGTGAGGGGAAACAGGATATATCGCCTGTGTCTCTTTATTTTTCTGCATTCTTAAGCTTTCCTAAACTCACTTATAACCAGAAAAATAAGAACCATCATCACTAAAAACCAGAATTTTTAAAAGCACCTAATTCACCTCCCCCCCCCCCCCCCCCTCTTAGGCGCACTTCGTACTTACACCACAAGTGCCCCAGGTAGGGAAAGCCTTTCGATTGGACAAGTATGCTACCTACATGCTTGCAATCAAAGGCCATGACCTGTTGGCCACATGTACCCCCTGCAAGGCAAAGTCTTCATTTAGACACAAGTTCCTACATGCAAGTCTTTGTTTATACACAAGTGCCTGCATGCAAGTCTTCATTCGAGCACTCATCTTCTGTGTGCCTGAATGCAAACTTCAGTTGAACAAGAGCCTCCTTCGAACGCAACTTGGATTACATCCTTCGTTTTGAGCAGGAGCCTCCTTAGAATTCAACTTGGGTATGTCCTTCATTTTGAACTTAAAGCCTCCTTCGAATGCAAGTTTAGGTACATCCTTCGTTTGGATTTGAAACCTCCTTCGAATGCAAATTGGGTACATCCTTTGTTTGGATTTGAAACCTCCTTCAAATGCAACTTGGGTACATCATTCGTTTGGATTTGAAACCTCCTTCGAATCCACTTGCACCAAGGGCCTCTTGCAGACTCTGCTTCATACAAGCTTCATTTGAGCCAAGAGGTATCTTCATACAATATTTGACTAAGTTCTTGCTTCCCTTGAAAGAGCACTCTTCGATTCAGAAGCCAGAAACTTTCCTCATGCTAAACAGATACAAGGAAGTGACTCCCTTTATGTTTGTTTCAATCCACATGCTTCAATTGGGCAATATGTTTCCTTCAAACACAAGCCTTCGATTAGACAGAAGCAACCTACATACAAAGCTTTGATTCCCTTCAAATCAACTTCCTTCGAATCCAAGCTGAACCATTCGAAGTAGGTTTCGTTTGAAGCAAATCTGAGGAAATCTCATGACTAGCTACTTGTCAGACTACTTTGCTTCCAAATCTTTACATAATCAGAGGTTTACACAAGTTTGTGATACATTACATGAGGGTTCGAAGGTTTATCCACTGGATAATACCATTTTGGGACGAAATGGCAATAAGTCATGTACCCTTTCTTCATAAAGATTGCTTTTATCACAAAAGCAGCTTTCCACCTGAATTTCGTCTGAACAAAAAGCAGGGCCAGAGGCACAAGTCTAATCAACTACCAAGAGGCCCCCCACTTATACCTTTCACATTACCTATTATTTTATTGTTTTTGCAAGGCTGGCTACTTCAATGTCTCCCAAGCATTTCCTCTATAAATAGAGGAACCATGAACAAGGAAATGAGGATTTTTTGACTAGAGGAACGAAACCTCCAAAATCTTCTAAAACACAACCAAAACTTTCAAGTTCATCAACACTTGAGAAATCAAAAACCCAGAATCACACCCATCTACTTCGATTCTGAAGAACTCCCAACTCTTCAGTATCCTTCGAATCCAGCTTAGAAATAAACATAATACTTGTTTCTTTTCTTTCTTAGAATCAACATTCCAAGCCAAGCTTCAGGCCCCTCTCCTTCGAATCCAGTGTAAAGAAGCCTTACACCTGCTTTCGTACCTCCTTCAAACCCAGTCATCCTTAAGCTTGTCCCGTTCGAATCTAAAAGGTCCCTGTACCTTGTTACCTTCGAATACACTAGAAATAGAACACTTGTGTCTTTCCTCCTTCGAATCCAGAAGCATCAAGGCAACCGCTCAAGTTCCAACACTTACATTCCAACTTCAATCAAGGTAAGTCCCCTTAACCTTAATCTTTTTGTTTCAAACATAACATGTAAATAATATTTGCTCCCTTTTTATTTCTATACTTTCGATTACATGCTTTTCCTTGTCCAAGTGTATGTTAAAGTTAATCTGTACAGTCCCCTAAAAATGTTGGAATATAAAATATGCATGCTTCGATATACTTGCTTTGATGCATATGCATGCTTTGATACATACATTTTCAGCACCCACACGCACTTGCTTCAAAGACACTGACCTACAGGCCCATCCAGAGGCACGCTCACATTAATTTTCAGGCAGAATCGAAAGGCGCACCCTGTTGATTTCAGGCCCCAGTCAAAGGAGGCAAAGAAGGCACGCCCAGCTTCTGACAAGCCCAATCGAAGGCCACTTCTCACGCCTCAGGCCAAGCCCAATCGAAGGCCATGACTTCACTATTTCCAGCCCCAATCGAAGGAGGCTAACCGAATTCAAATCGAAGGATTCTTCTCCTACCCCAATCGAAAGACACTCATTTCCTTATTTTTATCTTATTTTTGCCTCTATCTTTCTATGCCCTTCACTATGGTTGTAATAGTGTAGGATTTTTTTTCACTTTTTATTACTTTTGTACAAATTCTAGTAATTAGGGGTGTATGGCAAGATAAAACCAACAAGTAGACAACCCCTAATCAAGACAAAATTCTTGCAAATCAAACACACTTTGCACACATGCACCCTTAGGGTAATCTCACTTGTTGTCTGTGATCGGTGGATTTAGAACTGACTGTTTAACGCTGGTTTCGCGAAATGTCGCGGAAGCAAGAGTCGCCACCGTCTTTTATTTTCTCCAACATGGACAGGACAAAAGCACAGCAAAATTTCTTATGAGATAGTTTCTCGGTTCGGGAGGTAGATTTATAGAAAGGGAAGGTGTTAGCACCCTTTCTATCCATGGTTATCCATGGGCTCTTAGATACTTGCTCTTATGTTTTCAAAATGTTTGATTTTCAAGAGTGAGTGGGTTTGAAAAAGTTTCTTTGAAAGATTTCTGAATAACTCTTGTATCAGTCCTCAAGAGTGTTTGAAAAATTGTTTTGAAAGCTTTTTGAAAGTGTCGGTATGAAAAGAGTTTTGATTTGTTTTTGAAAAGAGCAAGTATCTATGAGTCATCTACTTACCCTAAGGAATTAGGCTGTGTAAATGTCCTTAAGGTAACGCCATCCCACCATTGAGAGGTAGGTAGCATCACCGTTGGAGGTGTTCGGGTCAATTCGAGTGTAGGGACAGTGTGGTCACCGAAGCAACAGTAGGACACCTTAGAAGCTACCCTTATGTCCTTGATCCCTTTTTTATTCTGAGGCAACTGTTTCGAGGCAACTATTCCGAGGCAACCGGATCATGGACATAAGGACTTACTAAAACGTCCTATACTTGACGACCACGTTTCGAAGGCAACAGGTGAGGCGTACCCTAGAAGTGGTGTGTGTATTTGTGTGTTGTTTTCATGTTATGTTTTATCTTTGATCATGGCATTGTGAGCTACACTTGTTTTTAATTAACCATTCATTCTTTCATGCAATTTAGAATTTAAGAGTGCGGAAAGTAAAAGCGGAAAGATAAAAGCTACGCTATTACAAGGCGCGGGTCTATACATCGCCAAAGTACAAAGACCCGTTTTTTGATAAAAGTGCGGAAAGTAAATAAAATACCTAATTACTATTACAATCCTTGAGCAGTTACATAATGATCAATAAGAAAATAAATGCGCAAAAAGAGATAAAATTGGACGTCCGAGGGTTTTGACCCTTTTGAAATTAAATTAAATTAAAGTCCAATAATTATTTAATTAAAGAAAAGAAGATGTTTTTATGTTGTGATCGGTGGATCTGGAACTGACTGTTTTAAAGCTGGTTCGCGAAATGTCGCGGTAAGCAAGAGTCGCCACCGTCTTTTATTTTCTCCAAATGGAAAGGACAAAAGCACAGAAAAATTCCTTAAAGAGATTGCTCTCGGTTCGGGAGGTAGGTTATAGAAAGGGAAGGTGTTAGCACCCTTTCTATCCATGGTTATCCATGGGCTCTTAGATACTTGCTCAATGTGTTTTCAAAAATGTTTGCTTGCTTTTCAATTGTGGGTTTTAAAAGTTTCTTTGAAAAATTTCAATTCGACTCGTACGTCAGAGTGTTTGAAAAATTTGCTTTGAAAGCTTTTGAAAGTGTGTTGGTGTGAAAAGTATTTTTTGTTTGAAATTAGAGCAAGTATCCTTGAGAACCTACCTACCCTAAGGAATTCGTCTGTGTAAAAGTCCTTTAAAGTAGTGCCATCCCACCATTGAGAGGTAGGTAGCACCACCGTTGGAGGTGTTCGGGTCAATTCGAGTTTGTAGGGACATGGTGATCACCAGAGCAATAGGAAGACACCTTAGAAGCTACCCTCATGCCAGGTTCCCGGATCATGAGGACTTACTAAGACGTCCTCTACTCGACGATCACCTTTCGAAAGGCAACAGTGAGGCGTACCCTAGGGGTGGTGTGTGCGATTCGTGTGTCATGTTTCAATTATTTTGTCTTGTCATGTTTGTTGTGATCTACGCTCGATTTTATTTTTAAGTCCATACATTCTTTCATGCATATTTATTAACAGTTATATATTTGCGAGAAAATAAATCTAAACTATTACAAATGGCGCGGGTCCACATCGCCAAAATAAACCGAACCCGATTTGACTGACAGTAAAGAGCAATAAAATAAAAGTGCGAGAAATAAAATAAAAATTATTACAAGGCTTTGGGGCATATACATAATTATTTAAACGATATAAAATAAATGTGCGAAATAAAGGAATTAAAAACAAAACTAGGGCGTTGGACCCTTTTGCAAACAATTAAAATTAACAAGGAATTTAAAATTAAAATTAAATGAAAATGGTATTTTTGTGTTTTTTAGATTTAAAAGAAAAAAGAATTAATTAAAATAAAATGAAACGTCAAACCCTAATTCTAATGTTTTTTTAAGTTTATTATGAAAATATTGACTTTTAACCTAATTTAACTCTAAATTAATTTATGTACATTAAAAAATAAAATGAATAGATAAATAAATAATACTGTGAGAAAAAGGAAAAATTAAAAAGATTTAAAAATTATCAATTAACCTAACTCTATATTTTGGGATTTTTATTAAAAGGAATTAAAGTCAAAACCCTAATTAAACTAAATAATTTACATACAATTTATTTATGGAAATAATAAAATAAAAATTGTATTTTTTGGCATTTTTGATTTTATGATGTTTTTGTATTTTGATTGAAAATTAAATAAACAATGATTAAAATAAACATGATAATTAAAATAATAATTAAGAAGATATAAGGAAAAATAAAAATTAAATTGGCAAACCAGGGTGGGTGTAGTCCCAAAATTGGAGGTTCAGGCCTGGAAATTCTGGCCCATCAAGCCTTGAACTTGTTGACCTTTTTTGGATCATGTGTGATGCATCTGACCAGGTGTAGCGTGTCCCTCAAATCTAAGCCTTTAGTTTGATCTCCAGGGGGACGTGTCAAGGCTTGGTCTGGGGTATATGGTGCGTCTTCCTTCCAGCATGGCATGAGATTTATTTGTGAAAAATAATATGGAGGTTTTACACAGACCTGGGACTCGAACCCAGGTCTTAGACAATGCAAGCTTAACACCTGTGCCACTGAAGCAGTTCAACGCATTTGTAATATAATTGACAAATAAACAATATAATATAAAAGCGAAGCGTGAGTGGATTAGCGCGCGAGAATTTGAATTGACCAGTCAGTACATGCCACGAGTCCTTCTTCTTCGTCCCTGCAAAACAAAACTCAAAGGCAACGGTTTGGCAAACGTTGCCTAATACCATCTAACAGAAAATAGCGAATAGGCCTGTGTGGTTTAGAAATTAGGCGCGATGAGTGGTCCTTGTTCGTCTAGTCTCACTGAATGCAACCATGGTACTCATGAGCCTTAATTTTTCCTCTATGCAAAAGCCCTAATTTTGGACCCTGCAAAACCCTAAGGAACGAACATGGTATCTTGGCCAAAAGTGCACGAAAATTCGATTAAAAGTTATGGTCAGCTTGCAAACTTCACATTGAATAAGAATTCATGAATAAAAATGCACAAGGATGCGTAAATTATGATATGCGATTTGAAATTTTTTACGACACAGTTTGAGTTGTAGCTACCACTTCTTGGCGTTTTGATTGATGTTAGGAATTGGGATGTGTTCAGAAATGGTCCAGGAAGCTATTAGAAAAAGAATTAAGGCTTGAAAATTCCCCTAACCTTGATTTCAGATTTTAGTTATATGGCCAAAATTTCAATGTTCATGAAGGAACTAATCCTAGGGTTTTCACCATTAACCAATTTTCCTTCTTTTAAGCCAAACCCTAGACTTAGTGTGCAATTTAACCCTAGCCTGAGTTTTTGAGTTGGCCCATGATATATGGAAGTTGTCCAAATTCACATGACACTATTCCATTGATTTTTGAATTTTATTTGAATTTTTAAAGATTTAAAATGAATTAAATTATCAAAAATTAAATAAAATAGAAAAATCAATATTTGGTCTTGAAATTAATCATGGGACACGTGTGTGGCATGACAAGGATGAATCAAGTGGAAGAAAGTGGGCCCTTTTGTCAAAAATTGGAGTTTCAAGGATAGTTGACTTTTGCCATTTCACAAAAATTTCCCAACTTCTACAAGGCATAACTTGCTCAATTTTTAAGCTTTTCACATGTTCTTGGACATTTTGGAAAGGTCTTTGAGTCCTTTAACCAATGCCTTTGGTCCCATGTCATTTTGATTTACCAATCTCAAGTTATGGCCTTTGACTTAAAGTCCCTTTTTGTTGACTTTTGAAAATGACCTATAATGTTGAAATTGATAACTTTTTGTGAGAGCATTTCTTGGACTTGAAGTATGAAGATGAGTTGTAGGAAATGTCTTTCTCTTCAAAATGAGCTTTGGATGGAATTTTTCTGATAATCCATGTGAAAGTTATGCCCTGGTCAATTTCAGTTGACTTTTTCAGCTGTCCAAATATAGCAACTTTTGCATCTTTGATGATTTCTGAGCCAAATTTTGAGAATCATGATCAAGCATTGATCAAATGATGTTTGTGGCTTCAAAATGATATGTTGACCAAAAATTTGAACTTTTGACTGCCAAATGACCATTTTGCCCTTACAGTTGACTGTAGTGCAATCTAGGGTTTTGACTGTGCAATTTTGAGCTGACTGCCTTGAAACTTGATATGAGGATGCTTGACCATCTTTGTAAGCATATGAGACTTGATTGGGCCTTTGAACACTTCCTTTTCTTGATCAGACTCAAAACCCTAATTTTGACTGTATGGGAGACTGTTGCACTGCACAACCCTTGGGGAATTTTGTAGCTTGGCTTGGCAATTTCTTGAGGAATATGGGAGGGCAAATTTTGGGGTATAATAGTTGCCCCTGTTCAATCTTCTTAGACCTGAGGATGCATATTGGCGGACGTGCCTTTCGTAATCCGAGGGTAGAAGATGATTGGACACTAGAGTGCCCAAAAATTTGCGCTCACATGTTAGCAGTGTGATGGAAATGGGCTTATAGATGCCATTTGGAGGTTGTTGGATAGGATGATGGGCTTATAGATGCCATCTGGATGTTGATCGCGTAGGAGATTCTTTAGCGAGAACCTGCATACCTGCAAAAGAAAATGAGTACCTGACACGTCACAGGAGCTGGTTTTCAGATGCTTGGTATAGATATGTCCTGACTGGTTACAGGAGCTGAGTCTGGAGCTTCAAACGGCGATGAAAGAACCAGGGATGATTACTACCTTAGCATGAATGGTAAGAGAACCTTGGGCGACTTTAACTTCAACAGCGCTCGTTGAGAAAAATCTTGGGTGTCTTTAACTTCAACAACGCTTGTTGAGAAAAATCTCGGTGACTTTAACTTCAACAACGCTCGTTGAGAAAAGATCTGGGGGATTTTAACTTCAACAACGCTCGTTGAGAAAAATCTGGGGTGTCTTCTACTGGGATAAGAATCAGGGAGATCTTAGGGTCGATCTGACTGAACCAGAGAAGGCCTTTGACTGGATAAGCATCAGGAAAATCTTGGGACGATTTAACTGAACCGGTCTAGGTCTTGAAATGTCTTCAACTGGATGAGCATCAGGGAGATCTTAGGGTCGATCTGACTGAACCAGAGAAGGCCTTTGACTGGATAAGCATCAGGAAAATCTTGGGACGATTTAACTGAACCGGTCTAGGTCTTGAAATGTCTTCAACTGGATAAGCATCAGGGAGATCTTAGGGTCGATCTGACTGAACCAGAGAAGGCCTTTGACTGGATAAGCATCAGGAAAATCTTGGGACGATTTAACTGAACCGGTCTAGGTCTTGAAATGTCTTCAACTGGATAAGCATCAGGGAGATCTTAGGGTCGATCTGACTGAACCAGAGAAGGCCTTTGACTGGATAAGAATCAGGAAAATCTTAGGACGATTTAACTGAACCGGTCTAGGTCTTGAAATGTCTTCAACTGGATGAGCATCAGGGAGATCTTAGGGTCGATCTGACTGAACCAGAGAAGGCCTTTGACTGGGTAAGAATCAGGAAAATCTTAGGGTCGATTTAACTGAACCGGTCTAGGTCTTGAAATGTCTTCAACTGGATAAGCATCAGGGAGATCTTAGGGTCGATCTGACTGAACCAGAGAAGGCCTTTGACTGGATAAGCATCAGGAAAATCTTGGGACGATTTAACTGAACCGGTCTAGGTCTTGAAATGTCTTCAACTGGATAAGCATCAGGGAGATCTTAGGGTCGATCTGACTGAACCAGAGAAGGCCTTTGACTGGATAAGCATCAGGAAAATCTTGGGACGATTTAACTGAACCGGTCTAGGTCTTGAAATGTCTTCAACTGGATAAGCATCAGGGAGATCTTAGGGTCGATCTGACTGAACCAGAGAAGGCCTTTGACTGGATAAGAATCAGGAAAATCTTAGGACGATTTAACTGAACCGGTCTAGGTCTTGAAATGTCTTGAGAACTTAACTGGATCTTTCCTGAAAGATAAAAGTCAGTCATATGCAATGCCTGATATGGATCAAGCAATGATGTTCTCAACATAAATGAGATTTGTATGATGCAGTGCGTTATGCATGCTATAATGATGTATGTGATGTTTTATGTATGTTTTTGTCTAGGAAAGTGAATCCTTGACGGGTGCCGGGAAGTTGTATCCTGGGTTGATGTCGAAGAATAGGTTTTGCTTCCGCTGGGGATGATAACTGCAAGGATACCGGTAGGAGAAGATGACTCCGTTGCGGAGTAAACTTGGCGAATGGAAGATTCTGTGGGGAGAAAAGATACTCTAGCGATCATGCTAGGAAGCAATACTCTGTGGGGATAGAGATGCTTTGCTGAGTGTTGATAGTAGTAATTTGCTGGCGATATCGTTGTTATGTTGGAAGTATTGATGGATTTCGCCGGGGATAGGAAAGAACTACGTTGACGATGACCTTTCCACGGCTTTTGGCTGAGGATAACCCAGTTATATCCTGTTAAGGAAATAACTCTTTGAATAAAGCCGGTTGACGCGTCCGTGCTCTGCGAGGATAAGCTTCCAGAATTTATTGGGGATAAGCTTTTTGTTTGGGGAGATGGATTCCAACTTTCCTGGGGAAACTGGGTTGGACTCTCCTGGAGAAGTTTTGATATGCTGTAATTTTGTAAGTTGCGAGAGGGAACCTATGTAGGGTCGCCTGCTGATGAGCTCGTGTAAAACTGTATCTGAAATGGAGAAGGAACCTGGGTAGGGTTACTTGGCGAGGTAAGTTCATGTAAAACTTCTTGATGAACCGGGGTGAGGTTATCTTGAGCTAAATCCATGTAAGACTTCTGGGGGGAACCGGGGTTAGGTTACTTGGATAAGTTTGTGTAAAACTTCTGGAGGAACCGGGGTAAGGTTACCTGGATAAGTTTGTGTACAAACTTCTTGATGAACCGGGGTTAGGTCATCTTGAGATTAATCCATGTAAGATTTCTGGAGGAACCGGGGTTAGGTTACTTGGATAAGTTTGTGTAAAAACTTCTGGAGGAATCGGGGTAAGGTTACCTGGATAAGTTTGTGTAAAAACTTCTTGATGAACCGGGGTTAGGTCATCTTGAGATAGGTCCATGTAAGACTTCATGAGGAACCGGGGTTAGGTTACTTGGGTAAGTTTGTGTAAAAACTTCTTGATGAACCGGGGTTAGGTCATCTTGAGATAGGTCCATGTAAGACTTCAGGAGGAACCGGGGTTGGGTTACCTTGGGATAAGTTTGTGTAAAAACTTCTTGATGAACCGGGGTTAGGTCATCTTGAGATAGGTCCATGTAAGACTTCAGGAGGAACCGGGGTTGGGTTACCTTGGGATAAGTTTGTGTAAAAACTTCTTGATGAACCGGGGTTAGGTCATCTTGAGATAGGTCCATGTAAGATTTCTGGTGAAACCGGGGTTGGGTTACCTTGGGATAAGTTTGTGTACAAACTTCTTGATGAACTTGTGGAGGAGGAGTCTGTGTATGACTTTGTCTGAAGTTTGAAAAGAAACCGGTGTTGGGTCGCATGACTTTGATTAAGTGGATGATGGTCCTGTTTGGTCTCGGACGTTAGCCCACGATCTGGAATTCGTAAAGGTAGATGGTAATCATTCTTATGCTGATCTGTCCTTTGTACTTTGGTTGACAAAGCAATTGGATCGCCTGGATAACTCATTATTGCCCCTGCTTCGGAGGTGAGGGAAGAGGATACATGTGTGGGTGATTGACAAATCTTCGGGTAGGCAAGTGACGAGATACCGGAACATAGTCATACGCTTTGATCCCTAACTTTGCCTGAACCGCCCTTTCGGGTTTTCAGTCCACCGGGATACCCATTTTTTGCCCAAGCCGCCTTTTCGGGTTTTCGACTTGCCGGGTGTACATGTTTTTTCATTTCATCCCTTCATTTTGCCCGAACCCTTTTGGTTCGCCGGGAAGCCCTTATTTTTGCCTAGGTGTGTCAACCTAGCGGGTCTTTGATTAGGCGCAGTATTTTTCGACTATGTCCATGCTCTCAGAATGTAGGGAGTTGCCCCTGTTGGAAGTATTCTGCCATGCCCCAGATAATGGGCAATGCTCCTACTGTGCCCCTTGATTGGAGGTACTTCTGTTCACAAGGTGTTCATCGTGCGAATTTCCCTGCTGTTCAAACAAATAGTCATATGCAAACAAGGTTATTTTAAGAATGCAAAAGTCTATGTCTGTCTTGAATTTTGAAAATGCATTTTTTGTAATACTGTGCGATGTCAACTCAAGATTTTACAGCAAACCTTCAGGAGTCAGGATACCTTCGTAACAGTATGCTTTCGAACTAACCCATGCTTCAGCTAGGACTTTTAAGGGTTATATCGTGGCCTGGTTCACGGTTTAAGAGACAAAGGATAAAGGCTCAAATTATTTGTACCCACCCGCTCTTCGTGATGTTCTCCAAACCTAAACTCAGTTGATCATACGTTAGACCTTGTTTGAATCTTTGCTCTGATTTTCCGGTGATGATTCGGATGTTGACAATTTATTTTGGATAGGCAGTCATTCCTTTTTTGTTGAGGGTTTGTAAGACCTCTTTCTTGTCTGATTTTTGTTATCCCTTTCTTTTTTGCCTGAACTGTTTCCTTTTCTGGAATTACAGTCAGCGGGATGCCCCAGTTTCGTAAGTCTCCTTTATGGGTTTTGACTTAATGGGTTTTTCGTTTATGAATTTGATGATGACTGCCTGTTCTTTTGATTGTTCTGAACCATCACTGTCTTGGTGCCATTCGTTATGCACTTGGATCAACTGAGAGACTACCCTGCCCTAGGTTATGATTAAGAGTTTTGATTTTCGAAAATAAAAAACTCCTACTTCTTTGGCTCAGATGGGTTGACGAGGGATTATCTTCCTTATAACTCCAGTGTTTAGGAATTGAAACAATGCCTGTACCTCATCAGCGGGGTCTGTTCAAAAGCATACTGTAGATCGTGGTATCATTTTCGTCATCCTCCCTCAAGAGGTTTAGAATTTTCAATTAAGAATTGACCATCGCAAAAAATATGAAAGCAGTTTTAAGCATAGTAAACATAATTAATTCAAGACAGACATGTGTAATGCATTCATGAAATAAAAGAGTTTAACACAATAATTGTTTATCTGAACAAGAAAAGGAAAAATACAACTTGAAATCAAATGAACAAAAATCTAGCCATGCTTTGGCAATGGAGCGGTGATCACGTTGGGAGTCTCCGCAGGCTCAAACTCGATCTCTTTGGCATCGATCATGTTCTGAATTTTGTACTTCAGTGCCCAACAGTCCTCAGTATCGTGCCCCGGGCTATCAGAATGATAAGCACACCTTGCTTCTGGATTGTAGCTAGGAGAGGAGGTCTTAGGATTGGCAGTAGGGTTGATTACTGCAATCAGGTTCATCTTCACCATATGCTGCAATGCTTGTGACCAAGGCATGTTAATGTTGGTGAATTGCCTTTTAGGCCCTTCCGGCCTTTGCTGGTTTCCCCTTTGTGGTTGACGGCGTGGTGCAGAACCAGAGATCATGACTGCCCCTGCATGTTGATCACTGCGACTCTTTTGACTGTATACAGCATTGGATTCCTTCTTTCCCGTGTAAGGCTTTTTATGAATATCAGAAGGTGTGGCCTCTTGAATCTTCCCCGACTTGATACCAGCTTCAATTCTTTCGCCAGTCAGGATGAGGTCGGTAAATCCAGCAGATGAGTTACCAATGAGGTGATTGAAGAATGGCCCGGATAGGGTCCCCAAGAACATATCAACGAGTTCCCGGTAAGTTAACGGAGGTTGCACCCTTCCAGCAAGGTCTCTCCATCTTTGTGCGTACTCCTTGAAACCTTCACTTGACCCCAACGACATACCCTGGAGTTGGGTACGTGTGGGAGAAAGGTCGGCATTGTACTGGTACTGCTTATAGAAAGCAGTCGCCAACTCCTCCCAGTTACGAACTTTGGTCCCATCCAGTTGATAGAACCATTCGAGGTGAGTCCCTGAAAGACTTTCCTGGAAGAAGTGGATCCACAAGTTCTTGTCTGCTGAGTATGGTTGGATTTTCCGAACATAAGACCTGAGATGCAGCTTGGGACAAGACGCCCCGTCATACTTGGTAAAGGATGGTGCCTTGAACTTCCGAGGAATAATCACACCAGTTGACAAACCCAGATCTCCAAAATCCAGCCCAGGTACCTGTTGGATCTCCATAGCATTCAGCCTATCCTCCAACTGTTTGTACTTGTCCTCAGCCGGAGAGTACTGTTCGTTGTTGAAATCTGTCTCGCTGTCGGAGACCACTGGACTAGGCACCTCTCTCTCATGATGACTGCTTTCCCTCACAGATGGGGTTGTCCTCTCAGTTTCCTCCTGCGGTGTATTCCCAGATCTGCGTCTAGGGCTGAACAGAACAGTCCTCTTCTTCTTCTTGTCCTTCTTCAAAAGCAAAGCCTTCAGATCTTGTTGACCCTGAGCCAAGCCTTTGATCAGCTCCTGAAATTGGGCGTTCTGCGCCTGAAATTGGGCGTTCTGCGCCTGCAGAGTCTTGATAGATGCCTCGGTTGATGATTCAGGATTCATGACGAGACTGCTGAAATAAACAGCGAAGAAGGTAAGCAACCTGCAGAGAAAGGGTACCTGTTATGCAATGATGTGTATGACATGCATGTAATGTTTTCAAGGACCTCGAGGGATAAACAAGACAATATTGTTAGAACTTGGTAGCTTGATTGAAGGAACTGCATATTATTGAGAGTCCTTCTTCAAAGGGTCAAAGGCTCACCATATCCAGTGGGTCATAGCCCCTGACAACCTTGGCTAGAGGAAAATAAATCCTCCTTGCCCCTTGCTGGGATAGTTGGTTCATCATGACCTGCATCACAAGCCCTTGAGATCCTTGAAATGGGTTAGGATGTATGCAATGGTATGATGTCATGCTATACATGGGGTGATGTAGGTAAACCATGTTATGAGTCCCAATTAAGGACTATAAACAAAACCTGCAAGAACTCAAGGGTTAGATAACGAGCATGCAATAGTCAAGTACGAAGGCACACAAGTCACACAAAAGAGCCCTTAGAGTTTAGGCCAGCATGGGGTCTGGGTAGTACCCTCTTGAAGTTGGTGGGTTCAACCTGTCCTAATCAAAGTAACCGGGTTCTAAGGTTCCCAATATCACGGGATTGCTTTCATTGTTCATCGTTTCGATTTAGCCACTGAACTGGCGACCGAAATATTCCAGGAAAGCAATCCTCAATTGAGTGTAGTATCGAGTATCAACCAACCTCGGACTGCACCAAAGTCAGTTATCTCACTACCCTAAAGAGGCCAAGATGGTTCAATTAAGGTTCCTAAGGTCTGTTGATGCTTCATGACACCACATGGAGGCCCCGTACTCTCCTTGACTGAACTCAAGGGTTACCGGTACACACCAAAGTGCCACATCAACGTAGCAGACTGCTTCAACCATGTCGGTATACCCCGCACAGTTCCCTCACAGCCTTGTTGCTACTTTCTAAGAAGGTATCCCCCAGATCCGGGTTAGGATCTATAGAACTCCCAAGACAGTCCCACAATTTAAAGCAAGCAAAGAAAGCAATTGAAAACACAGTGATCTTAATCCTAAGGTACACCCCACTTTAAGTTTTATCCCCAGCAGAGTCGCCAGTTCTGTGATCGGTGGATCTGGAACTGACTGTTTTAAAGCTGGTTCGCGAAATGTCGCGGTAAGCAAGAGTCGCCACCGTCTTTTATTTTCTCCAAATGGAAAGGACAAAAGCACAGAAAAATTCCTTAAAGAGATTGCTCTCGGTTCGGGAGGTAGGTTATAGAAAGGGAAGGTGTTAGCACCCTTTCTATCCATGGTTATCCATGGGCTCTTAGATACTTGCTCAATGTGTTTTCAAAAATGTTTGCTTGCTTTTCAATTGTGGGTTTTAAAAGTTTCTTTGAAAAATTTCAATTCGACTCGTACGTCAGAGTGTTTGAAAAATTTGCTTTGAAAGCTTTTGAAAGTGTGTTGGTGTGAAAAGTATTTTTTGTTTGAAATTAGAGCAAGTATCCTTGAGAACCTACCTACCCTAAGGAATTCGTCTGTGTAAAAGTCCTTTAAAGTAGTGCCATCCCACCATTGAGAGGTAGGTAGCACCACCGTTGGAGGTGTTCGGGTCAATTCGAGTTTGTAGGGACATGGTGATCACCAGAGCAATAGGAAGACACCTTAGAAGCTACCCTCATGCCAGGTTCCCGGATCATGAGGACTTACTAAGACGTCCTCTACTCGACGATCACCTTTCGAAAGGCAACAGTGAGGCGTACCCTAGGGGTGGTGTGTGCGATTCGTGTGTCATGTTTCAATTATTTTGTCTTGTCATGTTTGTTGTGATCTACGCTCGATTTTATTTTTAAGTCCATACATTCTTTCATGCATATTTATTAACAGTTATATATTTGCGAGAAAATAAATCTAAACTATTACAAATGGCGCGGGTCCACATCGCCAAAATAAACCGAACCCGATTTGACTGACAGTAAAGAGCAATAAAATAAAAGTGCGAGAAATAAAATAAAAATTATTACAAGGCTTTGGGGCATATACATAATTATTTAAACGATATAAAATAAATGTGCGAAATAAAGGAATTAAAAACAAAACTAGGGCGTTGGACCCTTTTGCAAACAATTAAAATTAACAAGGAATTTAAAATTAAAATTAAATGAAAATGGTATTTTTGTGTTTTTTAGATTTAAAAGAAAAAAGAATTAATTAAAATAAAATGAAACGTCAAACCCTAATTCTAATGTTTTTTTAAGTTTATTATGAAAATATTGACTTTTAACCTAATTTAACTCTAAATTAATTTATGTACATTAAAAAATAAAATGAATAGATAAATAAATAATACTGTGAGAAAAAGGAAAAATTAAAAAGATTTAAAAATTATCAATTAACCTAACTCTATATTTTGGGATTTTTATTAAAAGGAATTAAAGTCAAAACCCTAATTAAACTAAATAATTTACATACAATTTATTTATGGAAATAATAAAATAAAAATTGTATTTTTTGGCATTTTTGATTTTATGATGTTTTTGTATTTTGATTGAAAATTAAATAAACAATGATTAAAATAAACATGATAATTAAAATAATAATTAAGAAGATATAAGGAAAAATAAAAATTAAATTGGCAAACCAGGGTGGGTGTAGTCCCAAAATTGGAGGTTCAGGCCTGGAAATTCTGGCCCATCAAGCCTTGAACTTGTTGACCTTTTTTGGATCATGTGTGATGCATCTGACCAGGTGTAGCGTGTCCCTCAAATCTAAGCCTTTAGTTTGATCTCCAGGGGGACGTGTCAAGGCTTGGTCTGGGGTATATGGTGCGTCTTCCTTCCAGCATGGCATGAGATTTATTTGTGAAAAATAATATGGAGGTTTTACACAGACCTGGGACTCGAACCCAGGTCTTAGACAATGCAAGCTTAACACCTGTGCCACTGAAGCAGTTCAACGCATTTGTAATATAATTGACAAATAAACAATATAATATAAAAGCGAAGCGTGAGTGGATTAGCGCGCGAGAATTTGAATTGACCAGTCAGTACATGCCACGAGTCCTTCTTCTTCGTCCCTGCAAAACAAAACTCAAAGGCAACGGTTTGGCAAACGTTGCCTAATACCATCTAACAGAAAATAGCGAATAGGCCTGTGTGGTTTAGAAATTAGGCGCGATGAGTGGTCCTTGTTCGTCTAGTCTCACTGAATGCAACCATGGTACTCATGAGCCTTAATTTTTCCTCTATGCAAAAGCCCTAATTTTGGACCCTGCAAAACCCTAAGGAACGAACATGGTATCTTGGCCAAAAGTGCACGAAAATTCGATTAAAAGTTATGGTCAGCTTGCAAACTTCACATTGAATAAGAATTCATGAATAAAAATGCACAAGGATGCGTAAATTATGATATGCGATTTGAAATTTTTTACGACACAGTTTGAGTTGTAGCTACCACTTCTTGGCGTTTTGATTGATGTTAGGAATTGGGATGTGTTCAGAAATGGTCCAGGAAGCTATTAGAAAAAGAATTAAGGCTTGAAAATTCCCCTAACCTTGATTTCAGATTTTAGTTATATGGCCAAAATTTCAATGTTCATGAAGGAACTAATCCTAGGGTTTTCACCATTAACCAATTTTCCTTCTTTTAAGCCAAACCCTAGACTTAGTGTGCAATTTAACCCTAGCCTGAGTTTTTGAGTTGGCCCATGATATATGGAAGTTGTCCAAATTCACATGACACTATTCCATTGATTTTTGAATTTTATTTGAATTTTTAAAGATTTAAAATGAATTAAATTATCAAAAATTAAATAAAATAGAAAAATCAATATTTGGTCTTGAAATTAATCATGGGACACGTGTGTGGCATGACAAGGATGAATCAAGTGGAAGAAAGTGGGCCCTTTTGTCAAAAATTGGAGTTTCAAGGATAGTTGACTTTTGCCATTTCACAAAAATTTCCCAACTTCTACAAGGCATAACTTGCTCAATTTTTAAGCTTTTCACATGTTCTTGGACATTTTGGAAAGGTCTTTGAGTCCTTTAACCAATGCCTTTGGTCCCATGTCATTTTTATTTACCAATCTCAAGTTATGGCCTTTGACTTAAAGTCCCTTTTTGTTGACTTTTGAAAATGACCTATAATGTTGAAATTGATAACTTTTTGTGAGAGCATTTCTTGGACTTGAAGTATGAAGATGAGTTGTAGGAAATGTCTTTCTCTTCAAAATGAGCTTTGGATGGAATTTTTCTGATAATCCATGTGAAAGTTATGCCCTGGTCAATTTCAGTTGACTTTTTCAGCTGTCCAAATATAGCAACTTTTGCATCTTTGATGATTTCTGAGCCAAATTTTGAGAATCATGATCAAGCATTGATCAAATGATGTTTGTGGCTTCAAAATGATATGTTGACCAAAAATTTGAACTTTTGACTGCCAAATGACCATTTTGCCCTTACAGTTGACTGTAGTGCAATCTAGGGTTTTGACTGTGCAATTTTGAGCTGAATGCCTTGAAACTTGATATGAGGATGCTTGACCATCTTTGTAAGCATATGAGACTTGATTGGGCCTTTGAACACTTCCTTTTCTTGATCAGACTCAAAACCCTAATTTTGACTGTATGGGAGACTGTTGCACTGCACAACCCTTGGGGAATTTTGTAGCTTGGCTTGGCAATTTCTTGAGGAATATGGGAGGGAAAATTTTGGGGTATAATAGTTGCCCCTGTTCAATCTTCTTAGACCTGAGGATGCAGATTGGCGGACGTGCCTTTCGTAATCCGAGGGTAGAAGATGATTGGACACTAGAGTGCCCAGAAATTTGCGCTCACATGTTAGCAGTGTGATGGAAATGGGCTTATAGATGCCATTTGGAGGTTGTTGGATAGGATGATGGGCTTATAGATGCCATCTGGATGTTGATCGCGTAGGAGATTCTTTAGCGAGAACCTGCATACCTGCAAAAGAAAATGAGTACCTGACACGTCACAGGAGCTGGTTTTCAGATGCTTGGTATAGATATGTCCTGACTGGTTACAGGAGCTGAGTCTGGAGCTTCAAACGGCGATGAAAGAACCAGGGATGATTACTACCTTAGCATGAATGGTAAGAGAACCTTGGGCGACTTTAACTTCAACAGCGCTCGTTGAGAAAAATCTTGGGTGTCTTTAACTTCAACAACGCTTGTTGAGAAAAATCTCGGTGACTTTAACTTCAACAACGCTCGTTGAGAAAAGATCTGGGGGATTTTAACTTCAACAACGCTCGTTGAGAAAAATCTGGGGTGTCTTCTACTGGGATAAGAATCAGGGAGATCTTAGGGTCGATCTGACTGAACCAGAGAAGGCCTTTGACTGGATAAGCATCAGGAAAATCTTGGGACGATTTAACTGAACCGGTCTAGGTCTTGAAATGTCTTCAACTGGATGAGCATCAGGGAGATCTTAGGGTCGATCTGACTGAACCAGAGAAGGCCTTTGACTGGATAAGCATCAGGAAAATCTTGGGACGATTTAACTGAACCGGTCTAGGTCTTGAAATGTCTTCAACTGGATAAGCATCAGGGAGATCTTAGGGTCGATCTGACTGAACCAGAGAAGGCCTTTGACTGGATAAGCATCAGGAAAATCTTGGGACGATTTAACTGAACCGGTCTAGGTCTTGAAATGTCTTCAACTGGATAAGCATCAGGGAGATCTTAGGGTCGATCTGACTGAACCAGAGAAGGCCTTTGACTGGATAAGAATCAGGAAAATCTTAGGACGATTTAACTGAACCGGTCTAGGTCTTGAAATGTCTTCAACTGGATGAGCATCAGGGAGATCTTAGGGTCGATCTGACTGAACCAGAGAAGGCCTTTGACTGGGTAAGAATCAGGAAAATCTTAGGGTCGATTTAACTGAACCGGTCTAGGTCTTGAAATGTCTTCAACTGGATAAGCATCAGGGAGATCTTAGGGTCGATCTGACTGAACCAGAGAAGGCCTTTGACTGGATAAGCATCAGGAAAATCTTGGGACGATTTAACTGAACCGGTCTAGGTCTTGAAATGTCTTCAACTGGATAAGCATCAGGGAGATCTTAGGGTCGATCTGACTGAACCAGAGAAGGCCTTTGACTGGATAAGCATCAGGAAAATCTTGGGACGATTTAACTGAACCGGTCTAGGTCTTGAAATGTCTTCAACTGGATAAGCATCAGGGAGATCTTAGGGTCGATCTGACTGAACCAGAGAAGGCCTTTGACTGGATAAGAATCAGGAAAATCTTAGGACGATTTAACTGAACCGGTCTAGGTCTTGAAATGTCTTGAGAACTTAACTGGATCTTTCCTGAAAGATAAAAGTCAGTCATATGCAATGCCTGATATGGATCAAGCAATGATGTTCTCAACATAAATGAGATTTGTATGATGCAGTGCGTTATGCATGCTATAATGATGTATGTGATGTTTTATGTATGTTTTTGTCTAGGAAAGTGAATCCTTGACGGGTGCCGGGAAGTTGTATCCTGGGTTGATGTCGAAGAATAGGTTTTGCTTCCGCTGGGGATGATAACTGCAAGGATACCGGTAGGAGAAGATGACTCCGTTGCGGAGTAAACTTGGCGAATGGAAGATTCTGTGGGGAGAAAAGATACTCTAGCGATCATGCTGGGAAGCAATACTCTGTGGGGATAGAGATGCTTTGCTGAGTGTTGATAGTAGTAATTTGCTGGCGATATCGTTGTTATGTTGGAAGTATTGATGGATTTCGCCGGGGATAGGAAAGAACTACGTTGACGATGACCTTTCCGCGGCTTTTGGCTGAGGATAACCCAGTTATATCCTGTTAAGGAAATAACTCTTTGAATAAAGCCGGTTGACGCGTCCGTGCTCTGCGAGGATAAGCTTCCAGAATTTATTGGGGATAAGCTTTTTGTTTGGGGAGATGGATTCCAACTTTCCTGGGGAAACTGGGTTGGACTCTCCTGGAGAAGTTTTGATATGCTGTAATTTTGTAAGTTGCGAGAGGGAACCTATGTAGGGTCGCCTGCTGATGAGCTCGTGTAAAACTGTATCTGAAATGGAGAAGGAACCTGGGTAGGGTTACTTGGCGAGGTAAGTTCATGTAAAACTTCTTGATGAACCGGGGTGAGGTTATCTTGAGCTAAATCCATGTAAGACTTCTGGGGGGAACCGGGGTTAGGTTACTTGGATAAGTTTGTGTAAAACTTCTGGAGGAACCGGGGTAAGGTTACCTGGATAAGTTTGTGTACAAACTTCTTGATGAACCGGGGTTAGGTCATCTTGAGATTAATCCATGTAAGATTTCTGGAGGAACCGGGGTTAGGTTACTTGGATAAGTTTGTGTAAAAACTTCTGGAGGAATCGGGGTAAGGTTACCTGGATAAGTTTGTGTAAAAACTTCTTGATGAACCGGGGTTAGGTCATCTTGAGATAGGTCCATGTAAGACTTCAGGAGGAACCGGGGTTAGGTTACTTGGGTAAGTTTGTGTAAAAACTTCTTGATGAACCGGGGTTAGGTCATCTTGAGATAGGTCCATGTAAGACTTCAGGAGGAACCGGGGTTGGGTTACCTTGGGATAAGTTTGTGTAAAAACTTCTTGATGAACCGGGGTTAGGTCATCTTGAGATAGGTCCATGTAAGACTTCAGGAGGAACCGGGGTTGGGTTACCTTGGGATAAGTTTGTGTAAAAACTTCTTGATGAACCGGGGTTAGGTCATCTTGAGATAGGTCCATGTAAGATTTCTGGTGAAACCGGGGTTGGGTTACCTTGGGATAAGTTTGTGTACAAACTTCTTGATGAACTTGTGGAGGAGGAGTCTGTGTATGACTTTGTCTGAAGTTTGAAAAGAAACCGGTGTTGGGTCGCATGACTTTGATTAAGTGGATGATGGTCCTGTTTGGTCTCGGACGTTAGCCCACGATCTGGAATTCGTAAAGGTAGATGGTAATCATTCTTATGCTGATCTGTCCTTTGTACTTTGGTTGACAAAGCAATTGGATCGCCTGGATAACTCATTATTGCCCCTGCTTCGGAGGTGAGGGAAGAGGATACATGTGTGGGTGATTGACAAATCTTCGGGTAGGCAAGTGACGAGATACCGGAACATAGTCGTACACTTTGATCCCTAACTTTGCCTGAACCGCCCTTTCGGGTTTTCAGTCCACCGGGATACCCATTTTTTGCCCAAGCCGCCTTTTCGGGTTTTCGACTTGCCGGGTGTACATGTTTTTTCATTTCATCCCTTCATTTTGCCCGAACCCTTTTGGTTCGCCGGGAAGCCCTTATTTTTGCCTAGGTGTGTCAACCTAGCGGGTCTTTGATTAGGCGCAGTATTTTTCGACTATGTCCATGCTCTCAGAATGTAGGGAGTTGCCCCTGTTGGAAGTATTCTGCCATGCCCCAGATAATGGGTAATGCTCCTACTGTGCCCCTTGATTGGAGGTACTTCTGTTCACAAGGTGTTCATCGTGCGAATTTCCCTGCTGTTCAAACAAATAGTCATATGCAAACAAGGTTATTTTAAGAATGCAAAAGTCTATGTCTGTCTTGAATTTTGAAAATGCATTTTTTGTAATACTGTGCGATGTCAACTCAAGATTTTACAGCAAACCTTCAGGAGTCAGGATACCTTCGTAACAGTATGCTTTCGAACTAACCCATGCTTCAGCTAGGACTTTTAAGGGTTATATCGTGGCCTGGTTCACGGTTTAAGAGACAAAGGATAAAGGCTCAAATTATTTGTACCCACCTGCTCTTCGTGATGTTCTCCAAACCTAAACTCAGTTGATCATACGTTAGACCTTGTTTGAATCTTTGCTCTGATTTTCCGGTGATGATTCGGATGTTGACAATTTATTTTGGATAGGCAGTCATTCCTTTTTTGTTGAGGGTTTGTAAGACCTCTTTCTTGTCTGATTTTTGTTATCCCTTTCTTTTTTGCCTGAACTGTTTCCTTTTTTGGAATTACAGTCAGCGGGATGCCCCAGTTTCGTAAGTCTCCTTTATGGGTTTTGACTTAATGGGTTTTTCGTTTATGAATTTGATGATGACTGCCTGTTCTTTTGATTGTTCTGAACCATCACTGTCTTGGTGCCATTCGTTATGCACTTGGATCAACTGAGAGACTACCCTGCCCTAGGTTATGATTAAGAGTTTTGATTTTCGAAAATAAAAAACTCCTACTTCTTTGGCTCAGATGGGTTGACGAGGGATTATCTTCCTTATAACTCCAGTGTTTAGGAATTGAAACAATGCCTGTACCTCATCAGCGGGGTCTGTTCAAAAGCATATTGTAGATCGTGGTATCATTTTCGTCATCCTCCCTCAAGAGGTTTAGAATTTTCAATTAAGAATTGACCATCGCAAAAAATATGAAAGCAGTTTTAAGCATAGTAAACATAATTAATTCAAGACAGACATGTGTAATGCATTCATGAAATAAAAGAGTTTAACACAATAATTGTTTATCTGAACAAGAAAAGGAAAAATACAACTTGAAATCAAATGAACAAAAATCTAGCCATGCTTTGGCAATGGAGCGGTGATCACGTTGGGAGTCTCCGCAGGCTCAAACTCGATCTCTTTGGCATCGATCATGTTCTGAATTTTGTACTTCAGTGCCCAACAGTCCTCAGTATCGTGCCCCGGGCTATCAGAATGATAAGCACACCTTGCTTCTGGATTGTAGCTAGGAGAGGAGGTCTTAGGATTGGCAGTAGGGTTGATTACTGCAATCAGGTTCATCTTCACCATATGCTGCAATGCTTGTGACCAAGGCATGTTAATGTTGGTGAATTGCCTTTTAGGCCCTTCCGGCCTTTGCTGGTTTCCCCTTTGTGGTTGACGGCGTGGTGCAGAACCAGAGATCATGACTGCCCCTGCATGTTGATCACGGCGACTCTTTTGACTGTATACAGCATTGGATTCCTTCTTTCCCGTGTAAGGCTTTTTATGAATATCAGAAGGTGTGGCCTCTTGAATCTTCCCCGACTTGATACCAGCTTCAATTCTTTCGCCAGTCAGGATGAGGTCGGTAAATCCAGCAGATGAGTTACCAATGAGGTGATTGAAGAATGGCCCGGATAGGGTCCCCAAGAACATATCAACGAGTTCCCGGTCAGTTAACGGAGGTTGCACCCTTCCAGCAAGGTCTCTCCATCTTTGTGCGTACTCCTTGAAACCTTCACTTGACCCCAACGACATACCCTGGAGTTGGGTACGTGTGGGAGAAAGGTCGGCATTGTACTGGTACTGCTTATAGAAAGCAGTCGCCAACTCCTCCCAGTTACGAACTTTGGTCCCATCCAGTTGATAGAACCATTCGAGGTGAGTCCCTGAAAGACTTTCCTGGAAGAAGTGGATCCACAAGTTCTTGTCTGCTGAGTATGGTTGGATTTTCCGAACATAAGACCTGAGATGCAGCTTGGGACAAGACGCCCCGTCATACTTGGTAAAGGATGGTGCCTTGAACTTCCGAGGAATAATCACACCAGTTGACAAACCCAGATCTCCAAAATCCAGCCCAGGTACCTGTTGGATCTCCATAGCATTCAGCCTATCCTCCAACTGTTTGTACTTGTCCTCAGCCGGAGAGTACTGTTCGTTGTTGAAATCTGTCTCGCTGTCGGAGACCACTGGACTAGGCACCTCTCTCTCATGATGACTGCTTTCCCTCACAGATGGGGTTGTCCTCTCAGTTTCCTCCTGCGGTGTATTCCCAGATCTGCGTCTAGGGCTGAACAGAACAGTCCTCTTCTTCTTCTTGTCCTTCTTCAAAAGCAAAGCCTTCAGATCTTGTTGACCCTGAGCCAAGCCTTTGATCAGCTCCTGAAATTGGGCGTTCTGCGCCTGAAATTGGGCGTTCTGCGCCTGCAGAGTCTTGATAGATGCCTCGGTTGATGATTCAGGATTCATGACGAGACTGCTGAAATAAACAGCGAAGAAGGTAAGCAACCTGCAGAGAAAGGGTACCTGTTATGCAATGATGTGTATGACATGCATGTAATGTTTTCAAGGACCTCGAGGGATAAACAAGACAATATTGTTAGAACTTGGTAGCTTGATTGAAGGAACTGCATATTATTGAGAGTCCTTCTTCAAAGGGTCAAAGGCTCACCATATCCAGTGGGTCATAGCCCCTGACAACCTTGGCTAGAGGAAAATAAATCCTCCTTGCCCCTTGCTGGGATAGTTGGTTCATCATGACCTGCATCACAAGCCCTTGAGATCCTTGAAATGGGTTAGGATGTATGCAATGGTATGATGTCATGCTATACATGGGGTGATGTAGGTAAACCATGTTATGAGTCCCAATTAAGGACTATAAACAAAACCTGCAAGAACTCAAGGGTTAGATAACGAGCATGCAATAGTCAAGTACGAAGGCACACAAGTCACACAAAAGAGCCCTTAGAGTTTAGGCCAGCATGGGGTCTGGGTAGTACCCTCTTGAAGTTGGTGGGTTCAACCTGTCCTAATCAAAGTAACCGGGTTCTAAGGTTCCCAATATCACGGGATTGCTTTCATTGTTCATCGTTTCGATTTAGCCACTGAACTGGCGACCGAAATATTCCAGGAAAGCAATCCTCAATTGAGTGTAGTATCGAGTATCAACCAACCTCGGACTGCACCAAAGTCAGTTATCTCACTACCCTAAAGAGGCCAAGATGGTTCAATTAAGGTTCCTAAGGTCTGTTGATGCTTCATGACACCACATGGAGGCCCCGTACTCTCCTTGACTGAACTCAAGGGTTACCGGTACACACCAAAGTGCCACATCAACGTAGCAGACTGCTTCAACCATGTCGGTATACCCCGCACAGTTCCCTCACAGCCTTGTTGCTACTTTCTAAGAAGGTATCCCCCAGATCCGGGTTAGGATCTATAGAACTCCCAAGACAGTCCCACAATTTAAAGCAAGCAAAGAAAGCAATTGAAAACACAGTGATCTTAATCCTAAGGTACACCCCACTTTAAGTTTTATCCCCAGCAGAGTCGCCAGTTCTGTGATCGGTGGATCTGGAACTGACTGTTTTAAAGCTGGTTCGCGAAATGTCGCGGTAAGCAAGAGTCGCCACCGTCTTTTATTTTCTCCAAATGGAAAGGACAAAAGCACAGAAAAATTCCTTAAAGAGATTGCTCTCGGTTCGGGAGGTAGGTTATAGAAAGGGAAGGTGTTAGCACCCTTTCTATCCATGGTTATCCATGGGCTCTTAGATACTTGCTCAATGTGTTTTCAAAAATGTTTGCTTGCTTTTCAATTGTGGGTTTTAAAAGTTTCTTTGAAAAATTTCAATTCGACTCGTACGTCAGAGTGTTTGAAAAATTTGCTTTGAAAGCTTTTGAAAGTGTGTTGGTGTGAAAAGTATTTTTTGTTTGAAATTAGAGCAAGTATCCTTGAGAACCTACCTACCCTAAGGAATTCGTCTGTGTAAAAGTCCTTTAAAGTAGTGCCATCCCACCATTGAGAGGTAGGTAGCACCACCGTTGGAGGTGTTCGGGTCAATTCGAGTTTGTAGGGACATGGTGATCACCAGAGCAATAGGAAGACACCTTAGAAGCTACCCTCATGCCAGGTTCCCGGATCATGAGGACTTACTAAGACGTCCTCTACTCGACGATCACCTTTCGAAAGGCAACAGTGAGGCGTACCCTAGGGGTGGTGTGTGCGATTCGTGTGTCATGTTTCAATTATTTTGTCTTGTCATGTTTGTTGTGATCTACGCTCGATTTTATTTTTAAGTCCATACATTCTTTCATGCATATTTATTAACAGTTATATATTTGCGAGAAAATAAATCTAAACTATTACAAATGGCGCGGGTCCACATCGCCAAAATAAACCGAACCCGATTTGACTGACAGTAAAGAGCAATAAAATAAAAGTGCAAGAAATAAAATAAAAATTATTACAAGGCTTTGGGGCATATACATAATTATTTAAACGATATAAAATAAATGTGCGAAATAAAGGAATTAAAAACAAAACTAGGGCGTTGGACCCTTTTGCAAACAATTAAAATTAACAAGGAATTTAAAATTAAAATTAAATGAAAATGGTATTTTTGTGTTTTTTAGATTTAAAAGAAAAAAGAATTAATTAAAATAAAATGAAACGTCAAACCCTAATTCTAATGTTTTTTTAAGTTTATTATGAAAATATTGACTTTTAACCTAATTTAACTCTAAATTAATTTATGTACATTAAAAAATAAAATGAATAGATAAATAAATAATACTGTGAGAAAAAGGAAAAATTAAAAAGATTTAAAAATTATCAATTAACCTAACTCTATATTTTGGGATTTTTATTAAAAGGAATTAAAGTCAAAACCCTAATTAAACTAAATAATTTACATACAATTTATTTATGGAAATAATAAAATAAAAATTGTATTTTTTGGCATTTTTGATTTTATGATGTTTTTGTATTTTGATTGAAAATTAAATAAACAATGATTAAAATAAACATGATAATTAAAATAATAATTAAGAAGATATAAGGAAAAATAAAAATTAAATTGGCAAACCAGGGTGGGTGTAGTCCCAAAATTGGAGGTTCAGGCCTGGAAATTCTGGCCCATCAAGCCTTGAACTTGTTGACCTTTTTTGGATCATGTGTGATGCATCTGACCAGGTGTAGCGTGTCCCTCAAATCTAAGCCTTTAGTTTGATCTCCAGGGGGACGTGTCAAGGCTTGGTCTGGGGTATATGGTGCGTCTTCCTTCCAGCATGGCATGAGATTTATTTGTGAAAAATAATATGGAGGTTTTACACAGACCTGGGACTCGAACCCAGGTCTTAGACAATGCAAGCTTAACACCTGTGCCACTGAAGCAGTTCAACGCATTTGTAATATAATTGACAAATAAACAATATAATATAAAAGCGAAGCGTGAGTGGATTAGCGCGCGAGAATTTGAATTGACCAGTCAGTACATGCCACGAGTCCTTCTTCTTCGTCCCTGCAAAACAAAACTCAAAGGCAACGGTTTGGCAAACGTTGCCTAATACCATCTAACAGAAAATAGCGAATAGGCCTGTGTGGTTTAGAAATTAGGCGCGATGAGTGGTCCTTGTTCGTCTAGTCTCACTGAATGCAACCATGGTACTCATGAGCCTTAATTTTTCCTCTATGCAAAATCCCTAATTTTGGACCCTGCAAAACCCTAAGGAACGAACATGGTATCTTGGCCAAAAGTGCACGAAAATTCGATTAAAAGTTATGGTCAGCTTGCAAACTTCACATTGAATAAGAATTCATGAATAAAAATGCACAAGGATGCGTAAATTATGATATGCGATTTGAAATTTTTTACGACACAGTTTGAGTTGTAGCTACCACTTCTTGGCGTTTTGATTGATGTTAGGAATTGGGATGTGTTCAGAAATGGTCCAGGAAGCTATTAGAAAAAGAATTAAGGCTTGAAAATTCCCCTAACCTTGATTTCAGATTTTAGTTATATGGCCAAAATTTCAATGTTCATGAAGGAACTAATCCTAGGGTTTTCACCATTAACCAATTTTCCTTCTTTTAAGCCAAACCCTAGACTTAGTGTGCAATTTAACCCTAGCCTGAGTTTTTGAGTTGGCCCATGATATATGGAAGTTGTCCAAATTCACATGACACTATTCCATTGGTTTTTGAATTTTATTTGAATTTTTAAAGATTTAAAATGAATTAAATTATCAAAAATTAAATAAAATAGAAAAATCAATATTTGGTCTTGAAATTAATCATGGGACACGTGTGTGGCATGACAAGGATGAATCAAGTGGAAGAAAGTGGGCCCTTTTGTCAAAAATTGGAGTTTCAAGGATAGTTGACTTTTGCCATTTCACAAAAATTTCCCAACTTCTACAAGGCATAACTTGCTCAATTTTTAAGCTTTTCACATGTTCTTGGACATTTTGGAAAGGTCTTTGAGTCCTTTAACCAATGCCTTTGGTCCCATGTCATTTTGATTTACCAATCTAAAGTTATGGCCTTTGACTTAAAGTCCCTTTTTGTTGACTTTTGAAAATGACCTATAATGTTGAAATTGATAACTTTTTGTGAGAGCATTTCTTGGACTTGAAGTATGAAGATGAGTTGTAGGAAATGTCTTTCTCTTCAAAATGAGCTTTGGATGGAATTTTTCTGATAATCCATGTGAAAGTTATGCCCTGGTCAATTTCAGTTGACTTTTTCAGCTGTCCAAATATAGCAACTTTTGCATCTTTGATGATTTCTGAGCCAAATTTTGAGAATCATGATCAAGCATTGATCAAATGATGTTTGTGGCTTCAAAATGATATGTTGACCAAAAATTTGAACTTTTGACTGCCAAATGACCATTTTGCCCTTACAGTTGACTGTAGTGCAATCTAGGGTTTTGACTGTGCAATTTTGAGTTGAATGCCTTGAAACTTGATATGAGGATGCTTGACCATCTTTGTAAGCATATGAGACTTGATTGGGCCTTTGAACACTTCCTTTTCTTGATCAGACTCAAAACCCTAATTTTGACTGTATGGGAGACTGTTGCACTGCACAACCCTTGGGGAATTTTGTAGCTTGGCTTGGCAATTTCTTGAGGAATATGGGAGGGCAAATTTTGGGGTATAACATATGTTTTTTTGTATTTATGAAAATAAAGAAAAGAATTTACAAGGAAACCCTAATTCTAGATTATTTTTAGTTATTAAAGAAAATATCCAAGTTAACCTAATTTATGCTAATTAATTAATTTACATGTTTATTTACAAAAATAAATAGTAATTAACAATAATAATAAATAGTGAGAAAAATAATTTAATTAAGAAAAAGATGAAAATGTCACAAAACCTAATTCTAGATATTTTTTATTTATTGAGAAAAAAGATTAAAGTTTAAAACCTAAATTAACTAAGTTAATTATTAGAATTTATTTACAAAAAATATTTTAATGGTGAAATAATAATAATTAAATATATTGTATTTTTTTTTATTTTCTGTTTTTTTATATCATGAAGAATTATTTTATGGAATTAAAGAAAACAATTAAAATAATTAAAACAATTTAAAAAGAATTAGAATTGAAGAGAAAATAAAATTAAAAAATGCAAACCAGGGGGTGTCAGGCCCCAAAGGGAGGTTTTTTGAAGTAATTTTGGCCCATGATCACAAAGCCTGTTTGACCTTTCCAGCTTGAGGGCGCGTGGTTGACTGGGGTACACCCTGGAATTCGTTCAGTGGCCCTTGGATCAATCATCATGTCCACTTGGCAGGCCTAAGCATGGGCGTGTATGGTAAGCCTTTGGTTGAACGCTGCATAGGAACATGTTATAACAAAAATCATGGATTAAATGGGGGTACCTGGGAACCGAACCCAGGTCCCAACGCTTAAGGGACACGTTGCCAGCCAACTAAGCTATTGTGTTTCTTTGTATACATAATGGATAGACAATATAATATATACAAAATAATGGTTAGTGGTATAAGACAAAAATTTACGCGCCAGATTTGAATCTCCCAATAGCATCAGGCCACGTCCATCTTCTTCCTTGTTTTCCCTGCAATTATAAAACAAATAGCGGGGGTTTTAAACCCCCACTAAGTGCAACAATGGATAATAGCGAATAGAAGAGGAGGGAGTATAAATTGAGCGCGAATAGTTCATTGGATTCGTCTTGCTGTAACGATTCTATCCATATAGGTTTGGAAGTCTAATTTTTCCATACATGAGAACCCCCAATTTTGAAGTTCTGAAACCCTAGGTTTCATCAATGGTGGATTTGGCTACAGGCAGTGTTAGTCCAATTAAATGTTACCAATCGCTTCAGAAAGATGTTAGTAGCATAAATCAACAATCAAAATATACCAATGATGCATAGAATGCAGAATTCGATTATGGAAATTTTTGTGAATAACACGATTCTGTTCTACCGTTTCCTTGGAGGTGGAAGCTTGTTCTTGGTTGCTATAGCTTCCTAGCAATGTCAGCAAGGTGTTGGAATAGGTTTTAGGCCTTGAGTGATCCTGCAAATGTGATTTTAGATTCCAAGTTTTTTTTGAAACTTTGCAATTTGGTTATGGCTCTTTTGTAACTTTTTCGTGTATGTCCCCATTAGGTCAGGTTATGCATAAGTATATGAACGAAATTAGGTCAAGAAACAAGCCCATAAGTCCATGAATTGATGATTTCAATATTTGATTTTTATCATATCTTTTTCAATCTTTTTTTCATGGAAACCCTTGCCAATCATGGAAAATCTTCCCTTTTTGAATGTGAAACGACTTGCCACCTTGCCCTAGTTTGATTTGCTGCACAAAAAGATTTGAAAAGCATTATTTGATATTTTTCTACAATTAAAATTAATTAAATGAATTAATAAGAATAAAAATTCAATTAATTAATTAAAAATAAGAAAATAAATCCTTTTAAGCTCAATGGGTCGTGCATAGGCTTTGGGTAATGATTCAAGGAAGAATTTGAGGCCCATTAGCAATTTTGAAGTGTTTTAGGCAAAGTTGACTTTTCAAAAATCCCAAACATTTCCCAACTTCTCCAATGCATATCTTGCTCAATTTTGAAGCTATGATCATGTTCTTGGACATATTGGAAAGTTTTTAAAGTCCTCTAACCAATTCCTTTGGTCCCATGTCATTTTGATTTACCAATCTCAAGTTATGGTCTTTGACTTAAAGTGCCTTTTTGTTGACTTTTGAAAATGACCTATAATGTTGAAATTGATAACTTTTTGTGAGAGCATTTCTTGGATTTGGAATGTGAAGATGAGTTGTAGGAAATGTCATCCCCTTCAAAATGAGCTTTGGATGGGATTTTTCTGATAAACCATGAGGAAGTTATGCCCTGGTCAATTTGCAGTTGACTTTTCAGCTGTCCAAAAATAGAAACTTTTGCATCTTGAGACTTTTTGAGCCATGCTTTGAGAATCATGATCAAGAATTGATCAAATGATGATTGTGGCTTCAAAATAATATGTTGACCAAAAAATTTGACTTTTGACTGTCAAATGACCATTTTGCCCCTGTAGTTGATTGTAGAGCAATTAGGGTTTTTGACTGTGCAATTTGATGCTGTGAGTCTTGAAACTTGACATATGGATGCTTGACAATGTGTATGAGCATGTGTGACTTGATTGAGCCCTTGGAAACCTCAATTTCTTTGCAAGAACCAAAACCCTAATTTTGACTGTGTTAGGAGGCAATTGGACTGTGCAACCCTTGAGAGATTTTGAAGCTTGATCTTGCCAAATCTTGAAGAATATGGGAGGGCAAATTTTGGGGTACAACAGTTGCCCCTGTTCAATCTTCTTAGACCTGAGGATGTAGATTGGGTGGCGTGCCTTTCGTAATCCGAAGGTGGAAGATGATTAAACACTAGAGTGCCCTGAAATTTGCACTCACATAGTAGAGTGTCAATGGTGTGATGGTGGGAATGGGCTTACAGATGCCATTTGGAGACTGATGGATAGGGGAATGGGATTATAGATGCCATCTGGTGTTGTGACAGAGTCTTGTCGGGAATGGGCTTATAGATGCCATTTGGAGACTGTTGGTATGTGGATGGGCTTACAGATGCCATCTGGGTGTCGATCGCGTAAGAGATTCCTTCGCGGGAACTTGCGTTCCTGAAAAAGAAAGATAATTACCTGGCCTGTTACAGGAGTTGACCTTCAAACTCTTCGTGTGGATGTGCCCTGGCTGGATACAGCTATCGAATCCGGAAAATAGTCGTCAATAGATACACCCTGGCAAGATACAGGAATCAGATCTTCAAACTCTTCAGACATGCCCTGGCAGGATACAGGAATCGAGTCTGGAATATAGTCGTCAACAGATACACCCTGGCAAGATACAGGAATCGGATCTTCGAACTCTTCAGACGTGCCCTGGCAAGATACAGGAATCGAGTCTGGAATTAGTCGTCAACAGATACACCCTGGCAAGATACAGGAATCAGATCTTCGAACTCTTCAGACGTGCCCTGGCAAGATACAGGAATCGAGTCTGGAATTAGTCGTCAACAGATACACCCTGGCAAGATACAGGAATCGGATCTTCAAACTCTTCAGACGTGCCCTGGCAAGATACAGGAATCGAGTCTGGAATTAGTCGTCAACAGATACACCCTGGCAAGTTACAGGAATCGGATCTTCAAACTCTTCAGACGTGCCCTGGCAAGATACAGGAATCGAGTCTGGAATTAGTCGTCAACAGATACACCCTGGCAAGTTACAAGAATCGGATCTTCAAACTCTTCAGACGTGCCCTGGCAAGATACAGGAATCAAGTCTGGAATTAGTCGTCAACAGATACACCCTGGCAAGATACAGGAATCGGATCTTCGAACTCTTCAGACATGCCCTGGCAGGATACAGGAATCGAGTCTGGAATTAGTCGTCAACAGATACACCCTGGCAAGATATAGGAATCGGATCTGGAATCACGACAATTGATAGTAATCATCTTTGGATTGACCTTTTTCCTGAAAAGGCAAAATATCAGTTGTATGCAATGTCATGATGTATGAAATGCATGATGTCATGATGTTCTCAAGAATGAATGAGATTGTGTTTTTATGATGCGTACATGCATGCGTCATGGTGTACGATAATGTGATGTTTATGAATGTATTTTCGTCTAGGAAAGTAAATCCTTGACGAATGCCGGGAAGTTGAATCCTGGGCTGATGTGGAAGAGTAGAGCTTTTTTGCTTCCACTGGGGATGATGGTTGCAAGAATACCGGTAGGAGAAGATGACTCCGTTAGGGAATAAACTTGGTGGATAGATTACTCTGCGGGGAGTGAACTCTGTGGGGAAAGAGAGGTACTTTGTTGAGATTTGATGATAACTCCGCTGGAGATACCGTTGGTAAGATTTGTTGGAAGATTTGATGAACTCCGTTGGGGGATAGGAAGATTTCGCCGGGGACGATCTTTCCGTGGCAATTGGCTGAGGATAACCCAGTTATATCCTGGTGGGGAAATAACCTTTGAATAAAAAGTCAAGGAGACGCGTTCGTGCTCTGCAGGGGATAAGCTTCCAGAATCTACTGGGGATAAGCTTCAAGACCTGCTGGGGATATGGATTCCACTTTCCTGGGGAAACTTTTGGACTGTACTGGGGAATTGGCTCCACTGGATGTCCGGTATTCCGCCGGGGAACAATCTGAGATCAAGACTGCCGGGGATGCTTGTTAGGAATGTTTGTATACTCCGTTGAGGAATGTTGAGATCTTCGGGGGATAATCCAACATCCTTGAGGCTGACAGTAGGTTAACTCTGCTTGGGGAGAGTGTCGATGATTTGCTAGGAGATATTGTGCCTTTTAGGGCTGGTTGGAGACCAACTGCTTGGGAGAGAATTGTTGAATCTTGGCTCACTCTCTGGGGAATTAAGATATCTTGGTTACATTCTTCAGCCAAACTTACCTTGGTACCTTGGTGGACAAAGCAATTAGATTGCTTAGACAACTCATTATTGCCCTTGTTTCTAATGTCACCCGTAATTAATCATTTGTTTCGCATGCAAATATTTACGAGTTAGCAATTAGTGTCAAGTGCATATATCACAATCGAACATTGGACGTTCTTCGCAAAGCAAAACAGAAAAAGGAAAAAAACAATTGGCAATTGATCTGAAAAGTGAATTTGTATTGATCTTTGATTTTGCCTGTAAATAAGCGTTTATGTACAAGAGGCTGACGTCCTAGTAAGAGAACGCCACCGAACAACAGAGTTTATACAATTTTGTGAAAAGGGAAAACAAAACAGCTATGTGAAAAGAATAATCCCACTGGGTTCCAACTCTGCTATCGCCTTTATATCTTCGAGCGTCTCATCACTTGGCTGCTCAGTTGACGATGAAGCTGATCGATCGATACCGTCTGAACCTGATGTTGATACCGGATTCTGGATGCAAGGTGACCCAATGAGACATAGTATTACGCTTTAATCCCTAACTTTTTCCTGGACTGCCCTTTCGGGTTTTCAGTCCACCGGGATACCCATTTTTGCCCAAGCCGCCTTTTCAGGTTTTCGACTTGCCGGGTGTACAGATTTTTTTATTTCATCCCTCATTTTGCCCGAACCCTTTTGGTTCGCCGAGAAGCCCTAATTTTTGCCTAGGTATGTCAACCTAGCGGGTCTTTTGTCATGCGTAGTATCTTTTTACTATGTCTGCATTGGCGGGGTGAGGAAGGTCGTCACCATCCATGGTAGTTAGGATCATGGCTCCTCCTGAGAACACATGCTTAACCACAAATGACCCTTCGTATGTAGGGGTCCATTTTCCCCTGGGATCACTTTAAGGAAGAATGATGCGTTTGATTACCAGGTCCCCAACTTGATACTCTTGTGGTCTGACTTTCTTGTTAAATGCCCTGATCATCCGTTTTTGGTACGTTTGACCATGACAAATAGCAGTGAGTCTCTTTTTGTCAATTAGGTTTAATTGATCAAGTCGAGTCTGGATCCAGTCATCTTCGCTCAGATCTGCATCCTTCATTATCCGAAGAGAGGGTATCTGGACTTCAATCGGCAAGACTGCCTCCATGCCGTAGACCAAGGAAAAGGGAGTTGCCCCGTGTGATCGGTGGATCTGGAACTGACTGTTTAACGCTGGTTCGCGAAATGTCGCGGAAGCAAGAGTCGCCACCGTCTTTTATTTTCTCCAAATGGAAAGGACAAAAGCACAGAAAAATTCCTTAAAGAGATTGCTCTCGGTTCGGGAGGTAGATTATAGAAAGGGAAGGTGTTAGCACCCTTTCTATCCATGGTTATCCATGGGCTCTTAGATACTTGCTCATTGTGTTTTCAAAAGTGGTTTGTTTGCTTTTCAACTGTGGGTTTTAAAAAGTTTCTTTGAAAAATTTCAGTTCGACTCGTACGTCAGAGTGTTTGAAAAATTTGCTTTGAAAGCTTTTGAAAAGTGTCAGTGTGAAAAGTCTTTTTGAGTTTGTTTTGAAGTTAGAGCAAGTATCCTTGAGAACCTACCTACCCTAAGGAATTCGTCTGTGTAAGTGTCCTTTAAAAGTAGTGCCATCCCACCATTGAGAGGTAGGTAGCACCACCGTTGGAGGTGTTCGGGTCAATTCGAGGTTCGGGACATGGTGATCACCAGAGCAATGGGAAGACACCTTAGAAGCTACCCTCATGCCAGGTTCCCGGATCATGAGGACTTACTAAGACGTCCTCTACTCGACGATCACCTTTCGAAAGGCAACAGTGAGGCGTACCCTAGGGGTGGTGTGTGCGATTCGTGTGTCGTTTTCAGATATTTGTCTTGTCGTGTTTATTGTGATCTACGCTTGATTTTAATTAAGTCATCCATACATTCTTTCATGCTTTTTTAACAGTTAAATATTTGCGAGAAAAATAAATCTAAAGCTATTACAAAGGCGCGGGTCCACATCGCCAAAATTGAACCGGACCCGATTTGACGGAAAATAAATAAAGCAATAAAATAAAAGTGCGAGAAATAAGATCGTTACAACGCTTTGGGAGAGATACAAAATTAATTAAAAGAAAGAATAAATAAAATGCGCGAATTAAATAAATTACGAATGCGGGCGTTGGACCCTTTTGCAAAAATATTTAAAGTTAATGAATTAATTATTTAGAATTAATGAGGAATTAAAATTAAAGAAAAAAAGAATGTTTTTGGTATTTTTGTGTTTTTTAAGATTTAAAGGAAAAAAGAATTAATTAAAATTAAAATGAAGCGTCAAACCCTAATTTTAATGTTTTTTAAGTTTATTATGAAAATATTGAATTTTTGACCTAATTTAAATCTAAGTTAATTTACATGCAAAATTTAATTATAGAAAATAAATAAAATAAATATAATTATTGTAAAAAGGAAATTAAAAGGAATGAAAATTGTTAATTAACCTAATTCTAATATTTTTTATTTAATATGAAAAGAATTAAATTGCAAACATCCTAATTAAAACTAAATTCACTATATGTTAATTTATTTACAAGGAAATAATTATAATAAAAATATTTATTATTTTTGGTCTTTTCTGATTTTTTTAATGAGGTTTTTATATTTTGTAAAAAAAAGCAATCAATTAATTAAACAATAATTAAAATAAAAAATAATAATTAAAGCAAGAATAAAAAATAAGTAAAAAAAATAGTGAAGGCAAACCAGGGGGGGGGGGGGGGGGGGGGGTTAGCCCCAAATTGGAGGTCTTGATCTTAGAAGGCTGGCCCAATTGATTTTGGCCTCATTGACTTTTTGGAATAGTGTGTGGATGCTTTGACTTAAGCCTACAGCGTTCTTTGAATCTTGGCCATTGATCTGGATTGGATGGACGCGTGTATGTCTGGATGAGGATGGAACATGGTGAACCATAGCGTGGTGCCTGCATAGGAATCGTTATGGCAAAATAATATGGAATTTGTCCAGACCTGGGACTTGAACCCAGGTCATGAGGGTTACAAACACGTCCACCTGCCAGCTGAGCCATCACGTTTCAATTAACATATTATATTAAATAAATAACAAAAAGCAAAACCCACGCGTAATGGTTAAAAACGCGCGCAATTCAAACTAGCGAATCACGCTTCGCCAACACATCATCTTCCCCATTGTTTTTATTTTTTTCTGAAACAGAAGCCTATGGAAACGGTTTTGCACGCGTGGTTTTAGGCAACCTACAAGAAAATAACGATTAGATGCTGGGTGTATATAAATTAATCGCGAAGGTCAAACTCTCTTCGTCTTGATGAGCTGATTGCAATGGTGGTACTGGGATGGTCTAATTTTGCTTGTATTAAGAATCCCTAATTTTGAAACCTGCAAACCCTAATATCCAAACATGGTAGATTCGCATATGTGGCACAAAAACACAATTGAATACGTTGGTTAGCTTAGAAACATCACACTGAACAAGAATACATAAATAAAAATGCAAAAAGATGCTTGAATTATGCTATACGATTTCAAGAATTTCGTGACTCAGTTTGAACATAATCTACCGATTCTTGGAGCTTTGTTTGTCGTTTGTGATTGGCACACGTTCAGAGAACCACAATAAAGCTATTGGGATCAAGATTGGGGCTTGAATCGTCTTGTAACCTTGAAATCAGATTTCAATTTTTGGACAATTTTTCAAGTTTGTATGGAGCTTCTTGCGCAGCTTTTCAGTCTAAGGCAATTAGGTTTTGATTCCTGATCATATAGTGAAGCTTTTAGGTCAACAAAATTGGATAATATCCAAGGCATTCATTGTTTTCAATCTTTGATTTTCTTAAGATTTTTTCAAATCTTTTCCATGTGCAATTTTGTTCAATCAGCTCAAATCAAACCAAATCCTTCCACAATTGGCTAAGCACGAGATCTTGAGCCTAGAATGTGCATAAAAAGATTTTTTTAGGTCAAGTTTATATTTTCTACATATTTAAATAATTTAAATGAATTAATATTAATATAAATTCAAATAAATAATTAAAAATTGAGAAAATACTTCCCCTTGGGCTTAATGGTCGTGCATAGGCTTGGCATGAAGAAACTTGGAAGAAAAATGGGCCCATTAGCAATTTTGGATCATTTGCATCAATGTTGACTTTTCAAAATTCCTAAAAATTTCCCAACTTCCACAAGGCATAACTTGCTCAATTTTTAAGCTTTTCACATGTTCTTGGACATTTTGGAAAGGTCTTTGAGTCCTCTAACCAATGCCTTTGGTCCCATGTCATTTTGATTTACCAATATCAAGTTATGGCCTTTGACTTAAAGTCCCTTTTTGTTGACTTTTGAAAATGACCTATAATGTTGAAATTTATAACTTTTTGTGAGAGCATTTCTTGGACTTGGAATATGAAGATGAGTTGTAGGAAATGTCTTTCTCTTCAAAATGAGCTTTGGATGGGATTTTTCTGATAATCCATGTGAAAGTTATGCCCTGGTCAATTTCAGTTGACTTTTTCAGCTGTCCAAATATAGTAACTTTTGCATCTTGATGATTTCTGAGCCAAATTTTGAGAATCATGATCAAGCATTGATCAAATGATGTTTGTGGCTTCAAAATGATATGTTGACCAAAAATTTGAACTTTTGACTGTCAAATGACCATTTTGCCCCTACAGTTGACTGTAGTGTAATCTAGGGTTTTGACTGTGCAATTTTGAGCTGAATGCCTTGAAACTTGATATGAGGATGTTTGACCACATTTGTAGGCATATGAGACTTGATTGGGCCTTTGAAAACTTCCAATTCTTGATCAGAACACAAACCCTAGTTTTGACTGTATAGGAGACAGTTGAACTGCATAACCCTTGGGGAATTTTGTGACTTGGCTTGGCAATTTCTTGAAGAATATGGGAGGGCAAATTTTGGGGTGCAACAGTTGCCCCTGTTCAATCTTCTTAGACCTGAGGATGCAGATTGGCTGGCGTGCCTTTCGTAATCCGAGGGTAGAAGATGATTGAACACTAAAGTGCCCAGAAATTTGCGCTCACATAGTAGCAGTGATGGCGGAATGGGCTTATAGATGCCATTTAGAGGTTGCTGGATAGGGTGATGGGCTTATAGATGCCATCTGGATGTTGATCGCGTAGGAGATTCCTTAGCGAGAACCTGCATACCTGCAAAACAGAAAAATGAATACCTGACACGTCGCAGGAGCTGATTTTTAGATGCTTGGTATAGATATGTCCTGAATGGTTACAGGAGCTGAGTCCGGAGCTTCAAACGCTGATGAATGATCCAGGGATGGTTACTGCCTTAGCATGAATGGTAAGAGAACCTTGGGCGACTTTAGCTTCAACAACGCTCGTTGAGAAAATCTTGGCGGGAATTACCATCTTTGCAATATCGGGAAGAAAACCATGAGCTATCATAATCTGAAAGGGAATCACCTCACTCGCCGTCGGAGAGGGGATCATAGGAAAAGGAATTGTCACCTCACACACCGTCGGAGAGAGAAACATAAGAGACTATTACCTCACACTCATCGTCGGAGAGGGAATCATCTGAAAAGGACTTACTACCTCACACACCGTCGGAGAGGGAACCATGGGAGACTATCACCTCACACTCATCGTCGGAGAGGGAAACATCTGAAAAAGGAATTACCACCTCACGCACTTGCCGGAGAGGGGACCATAAGAGACTATCACCTCACACTCATCGTCGGAGAGGGAAACATCTGAAAAAAGGAATTACCACCTCACGCACTTGTCGGAGAGGGGACCCTAGGAGACTATCACCTCACACTCATCGTCGGAGAGGGAAACATCTGAAGAAGGAATTACCACCTCACGCACTTGTCGGAGAGGGGACCATAAGACTATCACCTCACGCTCATCGTCGGAGAGGGAGACATCTGAAGAAGGAATTATCACCTCACGCACTTGCCGGAGAGGGGACCATAAGTTCTGCTGAGTCTTTATCAGAAAAATCTGTTGAGAGTCGATTTAGCTGGACTAGAGAAGGCTTTGAACTATGTTTGAGCATTTTAACTGCGTCTTTCCTGAAAGGTAAAGGTCAGTCATATGCAATGCATGATATGGATCAAGCAATGATGTTCTCAACATAAATGAGATTTGTATGATATGATGCGTCTATGCATGCTATAATGATATGTGTGATGTTTTATGAATGTATGTTTTCGTCTAGGAAAGTACATCCTTGACGGGTGCCGGGAAGTCATATCCTGGGCTGATGTTGGAGAATAAGCTTTTGCTTCCGCTGGGGGATGATAGTTGCAAGAATACCGGTAGGGGAAGATGACTCCGTTGCGGAATAAACTTGGCAAATGGCAGATTCTGCGGGGAGAAAAGATACTCTAGCGACCATGCTGAGAAGCAATACTCTGTGGGGATAGAGATGTTTGCTGAGTTGTTGATAACTTGCTGAGGATACCCTTGTTGTTGGAAGTGTAGATGGACTTCGCTGGGGTAAGAAGATTTTGTCGACGACGCTCTTTCCGTGGCTTTAGGCTGAGGATAACCCAGTTATATCCTGTTAAGGAAATAACTCTTTAAATAAAGCCGGACGACGCGTTCGTGCTCTGCGAGGGGATAAGCTTCCAGAATCTACTGGGGATAAGCTTATTGCTTGGGGATATGGACTCCATCTTTCCTGGGGAAACCGGATTGGACTCTTCTGGGGAGTTTTGATGCGCTGGGGAAGTGATTCCTTTGAATATTGTGATACCGCCGGGGAACAATCTTTAGGCCGAGACTGCCGGGGATGCTTGTTAAGAATATATGTGTTGCTGCTGGGAAAGTATTGAGATCTACGGGAGGACACTCAATTTCCTTGAGATTTGTAATAATTTTGCTTGGAGGAGAGTACACTTTTGTTGGCTTACTCTCTGGGGAATTCAGGTATGTTAGTCGTGTTCTGTAGCTGAACCTACCTTGGTACCTTGGAAGATAGAACAATTAGGCTGCTTGGACAACTCTTTATTGCCCCTGTTTCTAGTGTCACCTGCAATTAATCCCTTTGTTTCGTATGCAAATATTTATGAGTTAGCAAATTACTGTCAATGCATATATCACAAATTGAACCTTGGACGTTCTTCGCAAAACAAAACAGAAAAGGAAAAAAAACACTTGGCACGTTTAACTGAAAATATATTTGTATTGATTTTTGAATGGCCTGAAAATAGGCGTTTTGTATACAAGAGGCTGACGTCCTAGTAAGAGGTACGTCGCCGATCAAAAAAGTTTATACAAGTTTTGTACAAAAGAAAATAAAACAGCTGTGTGAAATATGAATGATCCCACTGGGTTTCAACTCTGCTATTGTCTTTATAACCCTGAGCGTCTCATCACTTGATGACCTTGGTTGAAAGTGAAGCTGACTGATTGATGCCGTCTGAACTTGATGCAGATACCGGATTCTGGATGCAAAGTGATCCAATGAGACATAGTATTACGCTTTTATCCCTAATTTTTGCCTGGACCGCCCTTTCGGGTTTTCAGTCCACCGGGATACCCATTTTTGCCCAAGCCGCCTTTTCAGGTTTTCGACTTGCCGGGTGTACAGATTTTTTTATTTTCATCCCTTCATTTTGCCCGAACCCTTTTGGTTCGACGGGAAGCCCTAATTTTTGCCTAGGCATGTCAGCCTAGCGGGTCTTTTTCATGCGTAGTATTTTTTAACTATGTCTGCATTGGCGGGGTGAGGAAGGTCGTCACCATCCATGTTGGTTAAGATCATTGCTCCTCCTGAGAACACATGCTTAACCACAAATGGCCCTTCATATGTAGGGGTCCATTTGCCCCTTGGATCACTTTGAGGAAGGATGATTCTCTTGATTACCAGATCCCCAACTTGATATTCCTGTGGTCTGACCTTTTTGTTAAATGCCCTGATCATCCGTTTCTGATACGTCTGACCGTGACAGATAGCAGCAAGTCTCTTTTCGTCAATGAGGTTGAGTTGATCGAGTCGTGTCTGGATCCAATCATCTTCGTTCAGATTTGCATCCTTCATTATCCGGAGAGAGGGAATTTGTACTTCGATCGGTAAGACTGCCTCCATGCCATAAACCAGAGAGAAGGGAGTTGCCCCGGTTGACGTCCTAGCTGAGGTACGGTACCCATGCAGAGCGAACGGTAACATCTCGTGCCAATCTTTGTAAGTTATTGTCATTTTTTGCACGATCTTCTTGATGTTTTTGTTAGCTGCTTCTACAGCCGCATTCATCTTCGGTCTGTAAGGAGAAGAATTGTGGTGCTGTATCTTGAACTGTTCGCAAAGCTCAGCGATCATCTTGTTGTTCAGATTGGTACCGTTGTCTGTAATAATCCGCTCAGGGACGCCGTACCGACAGATCAGGTTGTGCCGAATGAACCGTGCCACAACAGTCTTGGTTACCGTAGCATAGGAGGCGGCCTCGACCCACTTTGTGAAATAATCAATCGCCACTAGGATGAAGCGATGTCCATTGGATGCCGTAGGTTTAATCTCGCCGATCATGTCTATGCCCCACATTGCAAACGGCCAAGGCGCAGTCAGCACATTCAGGGGAACCGGAGGAACATGCACCTTGTCTGCGTAAATCTGACACTTATGACATGTCCTGGAGTGTTGGTAGCAGTCAGCTTCCATTGTGGACCAGTAATATCCTGCCCGTAGGATTTTCTTAGCCATAGTGTGCCCACTGGAGTGTGTACCAAAGGTCCCGTCATGTAGCTCTTCCATGATTCTTTCTGCTTCAGTTTTATCCACACAACGCAGTAAGGTCGAATCATGGTTTCGCTTGTACAAGATGTCGTTGCTAAGGAAGAACTTGGCTGCAAACCTCCTAAGGAATTTCTTATCATTGACAGAGGCACCTTCAGGGTATTCCTGAGCTTCCAGGTATCTCTTCACTTCATGGTACCAAGGCTTCTCAGTCACCAATTCAGTTTCGAGATCACAACAGTATGCCGGTTCGTCCAGTTTCCAGATGATGATCCGGGGAGCCTCATTATCCCATTTGACCTTGAACATTGAAGACATTGTAGCTAACGCGTCCGCTAACTGATTCTCTTCTCTTGGAAAGTGCTCGAAGGTTATCTCTGTAAAGTGGGGAATCAGGGTCAACACACATTCTCTGTAAGGAATCAAGTTTGGATGTTTCGTATCCCACTCTCCTTTAATCTGATTGATCACAAGAGCGGAATCTCCGAAGACACTTAGAAATTTGATCCTTAGGTCGATCGCAGCTTGAAGACCCATGATACACGCCTCATACTCTGCCATGTTGTTGGTACAGTTGAAACACAGCCGGGCAGTGAGTGGAGTATGAGTACCTTGTGGAGATATGATGATGGCGCCGATACCATTTCCCAAAGCATTGGAGGCTCCGTCAAAGTGCATAGACCATCGGGATCCTGGTTCAGGTCCTTCATCCGGTCCAGGTACTTCACAATCAGTTACTATCATAATGCTTTCATCCGGAAACTCGAAGTTCATTGATTGATAGTCATCTACAGCTTGATGAGCTAAGTGGTCTGCCAATACACTTCCCTTGATGGCTTTCTGGGTTGTGTACTGAATGTCGTATTCCGTCAAGATCATTTGCCATCTTGCAATTCTCCCAGACAGAGCAGGCTTTTCGAATATGTATTTTATCGGATCCATCTTTGAGATCAACAAGGTAGTGTGAGTCAGCATATACTGTCTCAGCCGGCGAGCAGCCCATACCAAAGCGCAGCAAGTTTTCTCGAGCAGTGAGTATCGGGTCTCACAGTCAGTAAACTTTTTGCTAAGGTAATAAATGGCGTGCTCTTTTCGGCCAGACTCGTCATGCTGCCCCAGCACACACCCCATTGAGTTATCCAGCACTGTCAGGTATAGTATCAGAGGTCTCCCCTCAACCGGTGGCATAAGGATAGGTGGTTCCTGGAGACACTCTTTGATTTTGTCAAAAGCAGCCTGACATTCATCGTTCCAACGTACTACCTGATCTTTCTTCAGCAGCTTGAAGATTGGCTCACAGGTAGCGGTCAGATGAGAGATGAATCGAGCAATGTAATTCAGGCGTCCTAAAAAACCTCTGACTTCCTTCTCTGTCTTAGGAACTGGCATCTCTTGAATAGCTTTGACCTTAGCAGGGTCCACTTGAATACCTTTATCACTGACCACGAAGCCTAGCAACTTCCCAGATCTTACCCCGAAGGTGCACTTGTTCGGGTTCAATCTTAGCTTGTACAGTTTTAATCGGTCAAACAATTTCTGCAGATGATCTAGGTGCTCTTCCTCAGTCTGGGACCTAGCGATCATGTCGTCCACATACACTTCTATCTCGTGATGGATCATGTCATGAAATAAGGCAACCATGGCACGTTGGTAGGTTGCCCCAGCATTCTTTAATCCGAACGGCATGACCTTGTAACAGAAGGTGCCCCACTGAGTGACAAATGTAGTCTTTTCCATGTCTTCAGGTGCCATCTTGATCTGATTGTAGCCTGAAAAGCCATCCATGAAAGAGAATACTTTGTGCTGAGCTGTGTTATCAACAAGGACATCAATGTGAGGTAAGGGGAAGTCATCCTTGGGGCTGGCCCTGTTCAGATCCCTGTAATCGACACACATTCTGACCTTACCGTCCTTCTTAGGTACCGGCACCACATTAGCAACCCACTGAGGGTAAGAAGTCACTGCAAGGAAACCGGCATCAAACTGTTTCATGACTTCGGCTTTAATCTTCTCGGACATCTCTGGACGCATCCGACGAACCTTTTGTTTAACTGGAGGGCAGTCTTCCCTAGTCGGCAAATGATGGACAACAATATCGGTATCCAACCCGGGCATGTCTTCGTAGGACCAGGCAAAGATCTCCATATAGTCATGTAACATCTTGGTTAACCGTTGCTTCACGCTGAGCTCTAGGTTGGCACCAATCTTTACCTCTTTTCTATCTGCCTCAGTACCCAGGTTTATGGTTTCCACTGGCTCTTCATGGGGTTGAATTGCCCTCTCTTCCTGAAGCAACAGTCTAGCAAGCTCGCCAGGCACTTCGCAATCATCTTCACCTTCGTCTTCGGCTAAGTTGATCGGATTTTCGAAGTCATAATTGGCAGTAGCAGAGTTGTTATCAGTAAGATCCAGAGTGGATTGAAACCTGTATGAGTGAGTGTGTGTGTAAATACAGCTGTTTTGAAAATTATGTAAAGGAAAGGAAAGACAGAAAAGGAACACAATATTTGCAATGCGAAAAATACGTCCAAGATTTTCATTCATGATGTATAAAATGACAGTTTGTATGCCCTCACAAATAGAACCACGGTGCCTCGGGTAAGACACCGGGCCATAGAGTTTATCATTGTTTATTACAAAATAACAAAACATAGGAATTCATTACTGCGTCACAAAGGTAACCGGGGTATGGTCCTTAGCAGTCCAATTGTTCAATCCGTCTTCGGCCGTCGGATAAATCCAGCTGTTGAATTCTGCTTCGTCCACTTCATGATCCTCCCCAACAGCATTCACTTCTGAGCTTTTAATAAATACCGGAGGCCTTCCGATCTTCGCTTTCCTCATAGCCCTCTGACCTTCTGAGGTGAAACCCAGCCCAAGTTTATCAGTCTTCTGAGTGAAGTCTGGAAGTTTGCCCCAGTCGGCACATTCACCCTTCTGCACCACAGCCCTGGCATCCTTCAGGGAAGCCATCTTCAAAGGACCACTTGCTTTTTCTGCTGCAATTGGAAACACCTCCTCGAAATGCTGAAAGGGGGTTTCAATAAACTCCCCATCCATCTCAATGTACCTGAAGGAGTTCAGGTGGCTCACCATATATTCTTCCTCTCCTTGCACGGTGACAATCTTCCCTCTGACGGGGTACTTCAGCTTTTGATGCAAGGTAGAGGTCACTGCCCCAGCCTTATGTATCCAGGGTCGACCCAGCAGACAAGAGTAAGATGGACGGATGTCCATCACATAAAAAGTGGAGTCGAACACCTGAGAGCCCACCCGAATCGGAATGTCAACTTCTCCATGGACCATCCTCTTTGAACCGTCAAAGGCCCTGACGATAATGTTGCTGGGTTTCAAATCCAGGCCTTCACAATCTAGACGATCTAGAGCCTTCTTGGGTAGCACATTCAAAGATGACCCAGTATCAACCAACACATGCGCCAAGGTGGTGCCCCTGCATTCGATTGAGACATGCAGAGCATCATTATGATCTCTCCCCTTTGCGGTTAAATCAGCATCTGAGAAACCCAAGCCATTATCTGCCGTTAGACTTGCCACGCAATCAGTGAACTGGACTACAGAGGTTTCATGTGGCACATGGGCCGTCTTGAGGAATGAGATGAGGGCCTTTGCATGGGCCTCAGAGCACAACAGTAAAGAGAGCATGGAGATCTTGGAGGGCGTATGCCCCAGCTGTTCCACAACATTAAAATCGCTCTTCTTTATAATCTTCAAAATCTCCTCCATCTCTTGTGGGGAGGCCTCAGCAGCTATGGGTATGGGTGCCTCCATCTGGGCAGGCTCAGCTTCAACTCCCTTGCCCCGAGCACTGGATGACTCGGCAGCAGGAGAAACAATCGGATCAGCAGCAGGAATAACAACTTGATCAGCAACAGGAATAGGTGCACTTGTAGGAACTATCAGGAGCGGTCTTCGGGCAGCAGGTGGTGCAATGTCAGGCGAGAAGAGCCTGCCACTGCGGGTAACTTTGGCTGGGCCAGTGATGTCACATATGCTGGCGCCAGCGTTGAGCTCTTGTTTAATCCCGTTTATATATACATCTGCCCCATAGTGCCAAGGGACAGCTTTATCAGATACATAGGGCAGGGGCCCTGGAACAGTGATAATAACGGGCGCAACGGTCATGATTTGAGTGGGCTTCTTCGGGAGAGCCGGAATTGGGTTATTGAAAATAGTCACTACAGAAACTTCTTCCATGGGAACCAACCGAACAACAGACTTCTTGAATAGAATCTCCTTGCTATCCATTAAGCTTTGGATGCCTAATTTTAGCAAGGGACAACCAGATGGGGACACTGCACAGAATAGGCAACCCTCACTACAACCCGGAAATAAACCGGCCTGCAGTAGGTTCTTCTTGACGACCTTTAGAGGAGTGGCTAGATCATCCACAGAAACAGGATAAACGTCTTCATCAACAACATTTACCCCGTGCTGAGGCATAGGGGCAGTAACTACATTCGGCTTTGCAGGCGCTTCGAATTGTATCTCCTTTGCATCGATAAGGTCTTGCACCTTATTCTTCAACGCCCAACAGTCATCGGTAGAATGCCCCGGGCTTTCTGAATGGTAAGCACAACGAGCATTCGGGTTGTACTTGGGAGATGTTGTATTGGGGAACTTCGGAGCCTCCCTGACAGTTACTAAGTTGGTGGCTAGCAACTGTGGCAGGATCTGTGATAGAGTCATGCTTAACCGGGTGAACTCCCTCCGGGGTCTTTCAGCCCTTTGAGAATTATTTGGCCGAGGAGCGGCAGCAGGCTTAGCAATCATCACCGCGCTGACAGATTGGCGGTGCTCAGGTCTCTCTGATTTCCTAGAACCATACACGGCACTAGACTCCTTTTTAAACGGTTTCTTTTCTGAACTAGATGATGATGCACCCTTTGCAATCTTCCCAGACTTCAACCCAGCTTCAATCCTTTCTCCAGTCAAGATCAAATCAGTGAAACCAGCAGAAGAATTCCCAATGAGGTGGTTGAAAAATGGCCCAGATAGGGTCCCCAAGAACATGTCCACCAGCTCCCGATCAGTCAATGGTGGCTGCACCCTGCCAGCCAGGTCTCTCCATTTCTGAGCGTACTCCTTAAAACCTTCGCTTGCACCTAACGCCATACCCTGGAGTTGGGTACGTGTGGGGGCAAGGTCGGCATTATACTGATACTGCTTGTAGAAAGCAGTAGCCAGCTCCTCCCAGTTACGAACTTTGGTCCCATCCAGCTGATAGAACCATTCGAGATGAGTCCCTGAAAGACTCTCCTGGAAGAAGTGGATCCATAGATTCTTATCCGCAGAGTACGGCTGAATCTTCCGAACATAGGACCTTAAATGCAGCTTGGGACAAGACGCCCCGTCATATTTGGAGAAGGTTGGTGCTTTGAACTTATGAGGGATAATCACACCAGTTGACAAACCCAGATCTCCGAAATCCAGCCCAGGTGCCTGTTGCACCTCCATAGCCTTCAACCTGTCCTCCAGTTGCTTGTATCTGTCATCTGAAGGAGGGTACTGCTCTTCATCAAAATCCGTCTCGTTGTCGGAGACTACTGGAGTAGGAACCTTGACTTCTGCCTGAGAAGGACTCTTGCCAACAGAAGAACCAGCCTCTTCATGTTGCAGAGTATTGCCAAACCTTCGGCCCGAGTTGAACAGAACAGTTCTTCTCTTCTTCTTCTTCTCCTTCTTCAGGAGCATAGCCTTTAGTTCTTCTTGGCCTTTAGCCAGACCCTTGATTAATTCCTGGAACTGCGCATTCTGCGCCTGGAGAGCCTTGATTGATGTTTCTGTTGATTCAGATCTGGGATTCATGATGCTGAAATAAACAGCGAAGAACTGTAAGCAACCTGAAAAAGGGGAAAAACCTGCTATGCACATGATGTATGAAATGCGTATGGATTATGTTTTCAAAGACAATCGGGAATCAACTTTGTAAACAAAAAAGTAACACACTTTATTAGATTCAACTTTGCAACTGAAATTATTCAACAAGTTGCCCTTAGGCGTTACATGAAAGGAAATACTGGAAAGGACATAAAACTGTAAAGGCACATATGGAGCTCCTTATTGATCCCATGGTCTCCTCTTCTCAGTACGGATGTATGCATTCAGAGCTCTCTCATTCTCCAACTGCTTTGTCAGCTTCTGGATCTTTGATTCCTGCTCATTGAACTTTTCCCGGTAAGAATCCCGTTCTTCTTGCAGTTGCGACCAAGATCTCTTCAATGTCTCATAATCAGTAGGTACCTGAGGAGGAAGGACAGTCGGAGGAACACCATCTTTGTCAGGACATTCAAGAATGACGGGTCTGACAGCTTCATACGGCATACCTAACTTCTGGGCACGGATGCGGACCCATTTGCAGTAGGCTTCCATAGGTAGAGAAGTCTTTGGCCCTAACTCTTGTGGGTCAGCTTTATGAACCTTGTCCCAAGCCTTGATGAACCTACGACGCAGCTCGTCACTATCCACCTGAAACTCGAAACTGATGTGAGGCACCAACATCTCATGGGGGCCTGCTCTTCTTGCTCTTCCAAACTGACGGAGTGCCAGACACGGATTGTAAGAGATCCCTCCTTGAGTACCAATCAGAGGAACATTAGGATACTCCCCGCATCGATCAATAATAGCTATCTCATCCAAACCTCTGCAAGTCCAAATGATGTCTTTATCGGTGAGAGACATTAACCTATGAGCCCAACCTCTCCCTTCTTGGTTCTTCAGTACGAACTTAGGGAGGTGCGAAATAAACCACCTCACCAACAAAGGGATACAACACCATAGGGTTCCTCGTCTTCGGGTAGTACGGGCATGAAGTTGTTGCAAGATGTCACCCAAGAGAGTGGGCACAGGGTTCCGAGACATAAAGATCCTAATGGAAGTGACATTGATGAAGTTGTCAGGATTAGGAAACAGGACTAACCCATAGATTAGGAGAGCCAAGATGTCTTCATATGCCCTAAAGTCCAAGTCATTCCAGAAGCTGTTAGCTTTACCAATCAGAAACTTGGCCAAGAAACCCTTAACTCCGCTTCTAGTTACCCAGTTGTCTGTTACCTCTCGATGGGTCAAAGGAAGAGCTGTAGCCACATCCTCAAGCCTGAGGGTCTTTTCCCAACCAGTAAAGGGAGTCTGATCCAAGATAGGGATACCAAGCAGATTAGAGAACTCTTCCAGGGTAGGGACCAGCTGGAAGTCTTGAAAGGTGAAGCACTGGTACTGAGGGTCATAGAACTGGGTCAGAACACTCATCAACTGTTGATCCCGCTTTGCAGTGACTAAACTGAGAAGGGAGCCATGCCTCTGAATGAAGGAAGTGGTATTTGGAATTCTGCTAACCAACTCATCAAGCAACTCAGGTGAACGAACAAAGTTGAACCGGATAGTATTCCTTCGCACAGGCATCATAATGTCCTACAAAACAGAGCAAAGATGAAACCCTCTTGTCTTTGAAATGGTCAGTTCTTATGCAGGATGCATGCAATGCTCATGATGCTATGATGTTATGATAAAGCACACCACATACAGATACAAAGGCAAACATGGTAAGGCACACAAGTCACACAAGGCAAGCCCCTAAAGTTTAGGCCAGCATGAGGTCTAGGTACTACCCTCTTTCAGTTTGTTGGTTCATACCTGTCCTAATAAAAAGTAACCGGGTTCTTAGAGGATCCCAATATCATTGACTACCCTCAATCGGTCATAACTCCAGCATCGCAATCTTTTCTTGCGGCCAGAACCATCACGAGAGTTTAGCCTCAATGGGCGTAGCATACTGCTACAATTCTAAAGGCCAAGTTGTGTCAATTAAGGTTCTAAGGTTGTTGGTGCTTAATGACTCCTTAGAAGACCCATATTCTCCTCGTTGCGACACAAGGGATATCGGTACAGACTAAGGTGCCACACCAACGTAGCCACTGCTTCACCTGTGTCGGTCTACGCCGGACAGGTCCCTCACAGCTTATGCTACCTAAACAGGGTATCCCCAGATCCGGGTTAGGATCTATGTATCTCCGATGCAACCTACAATAGTAAAGCAAACAAAACAATACAAGTGAAAACACAGTTATGACCTAGCCCTAAGGTACACCTCACTTTAAGTTTGTCCCCAGCAGAGTCGCCAGTTCTGTGATCGGTGGATCTGGAACTGACTGTTTAACGCTGGTTCGCGAAATGTCGCGGAAGCAAGAGTCGCCACCGTCTTTTATTTTCTCCAAATGGAAAGGACAAAAGCACAGAAAAATTCCTTAAAGAGATTGCTCTCGGTTCGGGAGGTAGATTATAGAAAGGGAAGGTGTTAGCACCCTTTCTATCCATGGTTATCCATGGGCTCTTAGATACTTGCTCATTGTGTTTTCAAAAGTGGTTTGTTTGCTTTTCAACTGTGGGTTTTAAAAAGTTTCTTTGAAAAATTTCAGTTCGACTCGTACGTCAGAGTGTTTGAAAAATTTGCTTTGAAAGCTTTTGAAAAGTGTCAGTGTGAAAAGTCTTTTTGAGTTTGTTTTGAAGTTAGAGCAAGTATCCTTGAGAACCTACCTACCCTAAGGAATTCGTCTGTGTAAGTGTCCTTTAAAAGTAGTGCCATCCCACCATTGAGAGGTAGGTAGCACCACCGTTGGAGGTGTTCGGGTCAATTCGAGGTTCGGGACATGGTGATCACCAGAGCAATGGGAAGACACCTTAGAAGCTACCCTCATGCCAGGTTCCCGGATCATGAGGACTTACTAAGACGTCCTCTACTCGACGATCACCTTTCGAAAGGCAACAGTGAGGCGTACCCTAGGGGTGGTGTGTGCGATTCGTGTGTCGTTTTCAGATATTTGTCTTGTCGTGTTTATTGTGATCTACGCTTGATTTTAATTAAGTCATCCATACATTCTTTCATGCTTTTTTAACAGTTAAATATTTGCGAGAAAAATAAATCTAAAGCTATTACAAAGGCGCGGGTCCACATCGCCAAAATTGAACCGGACCCGATTTGACGGAAAATAAATAAAGCAATAAAATAAAAGTGCGAGAAATAAGATCGTTACAACGCTTTGGGAGAGATACAAAATTAATTAAAAGAAAGAATAAATAAAATGCGCGAATTAAATAAATTACGAATGCGGGCGTTGGACCCTTTTGCAAAAATATTTAAAGTTAATGAATTAATTATTTAGAATTAATGAGGAATTAAAATTAAAGAAAAAAAGAATATTTTTGGTATTTTTGTGTTTTTTTAAGATTTAAAGGAAAAAAGAATTAATTAAAATTAAAATGAAGCGTCAAACCCTAATTTTAATGTTTTTTAAGTTTATTATGAAAATATTGAATTTTTGACCTAATTTAAATCTAAGTTAATTTACATGCAAAATTTAATTATAGAAAATAAATAAAATAAATATAATTATTGTAAAAAGGAAATTAAAAGGAATGAAAATTGTTAATTAACCTAATTCTAATATTTTTTATTTAATATGAAAAGAATTAAATTGCAAACATCCTAATTAAAACTAAATTCACTATATGTTAATTTATTTACAAGGAAATAATTATAATAAAAATATTTATTATTTTTGGTCTTTTCTGATTTTTTTAATGAGGTTTTTATATTTTGTAAAAAAAAGCAATCAATTAATTAAACAATAATTAAAATAAAAAATAATAATTAAAGCAAGAATAAAAAATAAGTAAAAAAAATAGTGAAGGCAAACCAGGGGGGGGTAGCCCCAAATTGGAGGTCTTGATCTTAGAAGGCTGGCCCAATTGATTTTGGCCTCATTGACTTTTTGGAATAGTGTGTGGATGCTTTGACTTAAGCCTACAGCGTTCTTTGAATCTTAGCCATTGATCTGGATTGGATGGACGCGTGTATGTCTGGATGAGGATGGAACATGGTGAACCATAGCGTGGTGCCTGCATAGGAATCGTTATGGCAAAATAATATGGAATTTGTCCAGACCTGGGACTTGAACCCAGGTCATGAGGGTTACAAACACGTCCACCTGCCAGCTGAGCCATCACGTTTCAATTAACATTTTATATTAAATAAATAACAAAAAGCAAAACCCACGCGTAATGGTTAAAAACGCGCGCAATTCAAACTAGCGAATCACGCTTCGCCAACACATCATCTTCCCCATTGTTTTTATTTTTTTCTGAAACAGAAGCCTATGGAAACGGTTTTGCACGCGTGGTTTTAGGCAACCTACAAGAAAATAACGATTAGATGCTGGGTGTATATAAATTAATCGCGAAGGTCAAACTCTCTTCGTCTTGATGAGCTGATTGCAATGGTGGTACTGGGATGGTCTAATTTTGCTTGTATTAAGAATCCCTAATTTTGAAACCTGCAAACCCTAATATCCAAACATGGTAGATTCGCATATGTGGCACAAAAACACAATTGAATACGTTGGTTAGCTTAGAAACATCACACTGAACAAGAATACATAAATAAAAATGCAAAAAGATGCTTGAATTATGCTATACGATTTCAAGAATTTCGTGACTCAGTTTGAACATAATCTACCGATTCTTGGAGCTTTGTTTGTCGTTTGTGATTGGCACACGTTCAGAGAACCACAATAAAGCTATTGGGATCAAGATTGGGGCTTGAATCGTCTTGTAACCTTGAAATCAGATTTCAATTTTTGGACATTTTTTCAAGTTTGTATGGAGCTTCTTGCGCAGCTTTTCAGTCTAAGGCAATTAGGTTTTGATTCCTGATCATATAGTGAAGCTTTTAGGTCAACAAAATTGGATAATATCCAAGGCATTCATTGTTTTCAATCTTTGATTTTCTTAAGATTTTTTCAAATCTTTTCCATGTGCAATTTTGTTCAATCAGCTCAAATCAAACCAAATCCTTCCACAATTGGCTAAGCACGAGATCTTGAGCCTAGAATGTGCATAAAAAGATTTTTTTAGGTCAAGTTTATATTTTCTACATATTTAAATAATTTAAATGAATTAATATTAATATAAATTCAAATAAATAATTAAAAATTGAGAAAATACTTACCCTTGGGCTTAATGGTCGTGCATAGGCTTGGCATGAAGAAACTTGGAAGAAAAATGGGCCCATTAGCAATTTTGGATCATTTGCATCAATGTTGACTTTTCAAAATTCCTAAAAATTTCCCAACTTCCACAAGGCATAACTTGCTCAATTTTTAAGCTTTTCACATGTTCTTGGACATTTTGGAAAGGTCTTTGAGTCCTCTAACCAATGCCTTTGGTACCATGTCATTTTGATTTACCAATCTCAAGTTATGGCCTTTGACTTAAAGTCCCTTTTTGTTGACTTTTGAAAATGACCTATAATGTTGAAATTGATAACTTTTTGTGAGAGCATTTCTTGGACTTGGAATATGAAGATGAGTTGTAGGAAATGTCTTTCTCTTCAAAATGAGCTTTGGATGGGATTTTTCTGATAATCCATGTGAAAGTTATGCCCTGGTCAATTTCAGTTGACTTTTTCAGCTGTCCAAATATAGTAACTTTTGCATCTTGATGATTTCTGAGCCAAATTTTGAGAATCATGATCAAGCATTGATCAAATGATGTTTGTGGCTTCAAAATGATATGTTGACCAAAAATTTGAACTTTTGACTGTCAAATGACTATTTTGCCCCTACAGTTGACTGTAGTGTAATCTAGGGTTTTGACTGTGCAATTTTGAGCTGAATGCCTTGAAACTTGATATGAGGATGTTTGACCACATTTGTAGGCATATGAGACTTGATTGGGCCTTTGAAAACTTCCAATTCTTGATCAGAACACAAACCCTAGTTTTGACTGTATAGGAGACAGTTGAACTGCATAACCCTTGGGGAATTTTGTGACTTGGCTTGGCAATTTCTTGAAGAATATGGGAGGGCAAATTTTGGGGTGCAACACCCCGGTTGACGTCCTTGCTGAGGTACGGTATCCATGAAGAGCAAACGGTAACATCTCATGCCAATCTTTATAGGTCACTGTCATCTTCTGCACAATCTTTTTGATATTCTTATTCGTCGCTTCTACAGCCCCATTCATCTTCGGTCGGTAAGGAGAAGAATTGTGGTGTTGTATCTTGAACTGCTCGCAGAGCTCAGTGATCATTTTGTTATTAAGATTTGTGCCATTGTCCGTAATGATCCTCTCAGGGACACCGTAGCGACAGATCAGGTTATGCCGAATGAACCGTGCCACGACATTCTTGGTTACTGTAGCATAGGAAGATGCTTCAACCCACTTTGTAAAGTAATCGATCGCTACCAGGATGAAGCGATGCACGTTGGATGCCGTAGGTTTAATCTCGCCGATCATATCAATGCCCCACATTGCAAAAGGCCAAGGTGCTGTCAAGACATTCAGAGGAACTGGAGGAACGTGCACCTTATCTGCATATATCTGGAACTTGTGACATGTCTGGGAATGTTGGTAGCAGTCGGCTTCCATTGTGGACCAGAAATATCCTGCCCGAAGGATTTTCTTTGCCATAGTGTGTCCACTGGAATGCGTTCCGAAAGTACCTTCATGCAGTTCTTCCATGATTCTTTCTGCTTCAGTCTTATCCATATAACGCAGTAAGGTTGAATCATGGTTTCGCTTGTACAGAATGTCATTGCTAAGGAAGAACTTCGCTGCGAACCTTCTCAGAAACTTTTTGTCGTTGACAGATGCACCTCCAGGGTATTCTTGAGCTTCCAGATACCTCTTCACCTCATGATACCAGGGTTTCTCAGTTACTATCTCAGCCTCAAGATCACAACAGTATGCAGGTTCGTCCAGTTTCCAGATAATGATCCGGGGAGCCTCATTGTCCCATTTGACTTTGAACATAGAAGACATCGTAGCTAACGCGTCCCCCAACTGATTCTCCTCCCTTGGGAAGTGTTCAAAAGTTATCTCTGTGAAATGGGGGATCAATGTCAACACACACTCTTTGTAAGGGATAAGATTTGGGTGTTTCGTATCCCACTCGCCTTTGATCTGATTGATCACGAGAGCGAAATCTCTGAAGACACTCAGAAACTTGATCCTTAAGTCAATTGCAGCTTGAAGACCCATGATGCATGCCTCATACTCCGCCATGTTGTTGGTGCAGTTGAAACATAGCCGGGCAGTAAGTGGAGTATGAGTGCCTTGAGGGGATATGATTACAGCGCCGATACCATTACCCAAAGCGTTTGAGGCTCCGTCAAAGTGCATAAACCATCAGGATCCTTCCTCAGGCCCTTCATCTGGTCCAGGTACTTCACAATCAGTCACTACCATGATGCTCTCGTCAGGAAATTCAAAGTTCATTGACTGGTAGTCGTCCACTGCCTGGTGTGCCAAATGGTCTGCCAATACACTTCCTTTGATAGCTTTCTGAGTCGTGTACTGGATGTCGTATTCTGTCAAGATCATTTGCCATCTTGCTATTCTTCCAGACAGAGCAGGCTTTTCGAATATATACTTTATTGGATCCATCTTTGAAATCAATAGAGTAGTGTGAGTCAGCATATACTGTCTCAGCCGGCGAGCAGCCCATACCAAAGCGCAGCAAGTTTTCTCGAGCAGTGAGTATCAGGTCTCACAGTCGGTAAACTTTTTGCTAAGGTAATAAATGGCGTTCTCTTTTCGGCCAGACTCGTCATGCTGCCCCAGCACACACCCCATTGAGCTGTCAAGTATAGGATTAGAGGTCTCCCTTCAACCGGTGGCATAAGAATGTGTGGTTCTTGGAGATACTCTTTGATTCTGTCAAAAGCGGCCTGACATTCATCGTTCCAATGTACTACCTGATCTTTCTTCAGCAGCTTGAAGATTGGTTCACAAGTAGCAGTTAGGTGCGAGATGAATCGGGAAATGTAATTCAGACGCCCTAGAAAGCCTCTGACTTCTTTCTCTGTCTTAGGAACTGGCATCTCTTGTATGGCTTTAACCTTGGCAGGATCCACCTGAATACCTTTGTCACTTATGACGAAGCCTAGCAAATTTCCAGATCTTACCCCTGAAGGGGTGAAAAACACAAGAAGGGGGGGTTGAATTGAAAAACTGGAATCTTAAAGCAAATGACAAGGTATTTTTATCCTGGTTCGTTTGATCTCAAACTACTCCAGTCCACCCGTTCAAGGTGATTTCGCCTCTCTCCAACGAGGTCTTAATTCACTATATTCAACTGAATACAAATCTGCTTTAGCAACTGCTAAAACCTTCTTGATTCAAACCACAATCCGGTTTGTCAAGGCAACACTTTCTTACAAAGGTATAAGGAAATGTGTATGAATGTTTCTACAAAACTATATCACAACTGTGATGTTTACACAAATGAAGCTTAGAATTCTAGGTTGCTAAACGCTAATAAAGTATCAGAGTTTGTTGGTTTAGCAAAACTTGTAGAGTGAAGATTATTGTTCAGCTTTGTGCGTGTAGAGAGTTTGGAAGCATTAGCCGTGATAATCTTCAAAGCTTGGTTTATATAGCACTTGAGAAGATGAACGTTGAAGCAAATATTCTTGATTCAATGCTATTAACAAGCTTTCCTTTTTGAGCAGATCTTGTCTAGAATGATGCCGTTGGTATTGATTAGCTTTCAATGCACAGTACCGTTGCTTCTTCAATGCACGTTCTGGCTTGGCTCATTCTGATTCTGCTTCGCTGCTGATGAACTAATTTGTTTCTGTATCAGAGTGTTTTACGCGCAGTTCTGTTCATCAAGCTTCAGCATGTGCAAGCGTTGATCATCTGATCTTGACGTTCTGATTCAGCAACTTCTGATGCTGGTGTATGAACTCATATTCTGATGCTGAAGACGAGATCTTGCTTATTTCAATCAGCATATCTGCAAGTCAGAGCATAGTAATTTTAGGCAGCATATAATTCAATCATGAAATATTTAACTACTATATCTTTTCACTTTGTTATCATCAAAACTTAAATATAGGGTACTAGATTCAAACATTGTTCTAACAATCTCCCCCTTTTTGATGATGACAAAAACTAGATATTTTAAATGAAAAATAACGTGAAAAGTTATCAGATCTATGTATCAGAATAAGAAGTACGGAGAAGTCAGAGTTAAGAGATACTCCCCCTGAGTTTGTTACTTCCCTTTGATATGCGTGCTCTTCAGAGTCAGATCTTTTTCTATCTTTGAGCATCAGATTGTAAGTCTTTGACTTATCAGAGAGCAGAGCTTCAGAGCTTTTCCTGTCAGAGCTTTGCTTCGAATCAGAGTGTTAAGGATGATCAGAGCTTCATATATCAGAACTTCATAGTTGATCAGAGCAACATGCGCTTGATCAGAGCTTCTAGTTCTTAGTCTTCATAGTGTTCGGAGCTTCCTTGTGCCTGTAGACTTAACAACAAAACAGAAAAACATTTCAAGTAATAGAGTTAGAATGTTTGAGAGTTTCTGTCTAGTTAGCCGTTATTGATTTTAAATATCATTCTTGTTCTCCCCCTTTTTGTCAGCAATCAAAAAGTGCTAGTGATGTGCTAAAACAATTTAGATCAGAAAAACAAATTATATTAAAAATAGTTCAGAGCACAAAACATTACACAAACATAGTCAAAACATAGTCAAAAGTACATCAGAAAATGAAGAAAATATAGAGAATGTCATGCAAAAAAATTTCAAGGTTGTGGGGGCATGCGTGAGAACAGGCTTTCCAGCATTGCCTGAATCTTTTCAGAAGTTGCATTCTGCTTCTGAACCATGGTGACAACAGTATCAATCTTGCTGTCCTGGACATTCATTCTTGCTTCCATCTTCTGATCATTCTCTTCCATCCGCTGCTGTAGACGCAAGTCATTCAGCCTTAATTCTTCCAGAGCTTGCCTGTCCAAGGCAGCTTGAGAACTTTCAGCAGGAGGAAGCTTCTCAGAACTTTCAGCTACATCTTCTGCTGGGTTCTCTTCCTGAAGAGTCTTGTCTTCTTCTGAAGGTTGCACCTGTGCAGCTTGTTCTTTCTCAGACCACGATTCAGAGTCCAGAGGGAGCACAACTTCTTGAGGCAGCTGACTCTCAACTTCCTTCAGCAGCTTGCTAAAGTTCTGTTGAGCCTGCTCATAGTTGACGTCCTGCAGCTTGAGTGCTTCAGCACGAACCCATACTCTGAACTGTGACCAGAGCTGATCAGAAGCAGCTGGGTCGATCATCCCCGGACAGACTTGCTTCAAGGAAGCAATCCACTGCAGCATACCTGTTTCAAAGTCCAAAATACCAGAGCCAACATCTAATTGCTTTGGTTTGGGAATGGCCAATTTGTGTCTTAAATCAGCAAGACGTTCAAGACTTGTTAAGTCAATGAAAGTTTTGCTGGGGTTTTCAGAGGATTGGCTTTCAGAGGTGTGCTGAGGTGCTGTTTGTTTTGGTGGATGGTTATCAGAGTCAGAGGATATATCTATTGGAGTGGTTGGAGTTTTTGGAGGTGTTGATTCCTCTGATGATGGTAACTGGGGTCTGACAATGGTGGTTCCACATGGCAACTGTATTGCCAGCGGTGAAGGTTGAGGTGAGTGGGGATCAGAATGATGAGGAGATGGGGTTTCATAGCGATGAAACTCTGTTTGAGGTGAGGGAGGATTATTTTCTGGTTGAGGAGGTGGAATCTCTGATTGCTCAGGGATCAGAGGTTCTTCAGTGATAGGTTGTTGTTGTTGTTCTGGTTCTGGTTGTGGTTCTGGTTGAATTTCTGGTTCAGGTTGAATTTCTGGTTCAGGTTGTGGAGGAGGAATATTTGGTAGTTCAGAGTGAGGTTGAACAGAAGCATGTTCACGCTCAATGTCAGCTAGCACTCTATCAAGTGCTGGTGTTGTTGAAACAGTTGGTTGTTGTTTGGTAATTTTGAGTGGGATTTTAATTCTGGTTCTTCTGAGTTGTAAGGCCTCAGAAGGGTCTTCTGGAATGGTTTCATCAATAGTGGGGATTGGAATGGATATTCTGTGAGAGGTTTGAGGCGGAGCAACAGATGTTGGAATAGTAGAGGAAATTGAAATAGGAGCAGCAGATGAATTACCTCGTTTCTTTGGAGTCTGGTGAGATGATCCTTCTGCTTTCCTCTTCTTTGACTTCTTCTGAATCACTTCAGGTTGAACTTGACTCAGATCTTTGATCTTCAGCTTTGAACCTGCATCTTCTTCCTTGAAAGAATCTGGATACTTGGCAACCATATCAGGTTGGGATTCCATTTCAGAAAATCTTGGGAAATCACTCAGAGGCACTCTTCTTCTGGAGATGTCAGCAGTTGAAGAAGCTCTGGGTTCCTTCCTGATATTGTCTATCAGCTTCATCTTTTTCAGGTTCTTAGCATTCAGCGGTTTTCCAACAGTTGGTTCAAAATTGCCCAGTACTTTAGCTTCGCTCAGATAATCTATCAGCTTATTCTCTGTCAGAATATCTGATATGAGCCTCCCAAACGGTATCCAGTCCCTTTTGGTCCTTTCTTCTTCTCTAGTCTCTTTCACACTAGTCTTCAGATGATTGAACAGGAAGTGTGCCAAATTGATCTTCACCCTCTGATTAATAAAGTAGATCAGAAATTGCTGATCCACGTTTATATAGTCAGGAGAGCTTGTTGGCTTCCTGTGATTGAAACAGCCTAGAACAATCTTGGCCCACACTCTGCAGTGATCCTTCAGATCCTTGATTTTGCTGCTGGGAAAACCAAGGGTGAAAATGCAGTTTGCTACCACACCTATATCAGGGCATCTATCAGCCATGTCCACACAACGGACTCCACCACCACTTTGACCAATTAACCTAGCAATGAGGTCTTCAGAAATTATTATCTTCTTTCCCATGACAGAAGAGACGACTAGATGCTTATCAATCTTGGCATGAATCCAAAATTCTTTGACAAGCTCTGGGAAGGTTGGTCCAACCAGTCTATCAAAGTACCTCTCCCACTTTTGAGCTTTGACTTCCGCAGTTAAGTCAAATCCATTATCCTTCAAACTTTCGAAATCGATGATCAATTCAGAGAGAACCTCAAGATTCTTTACCGGTGTGAGAAGAGTTCTGGTAGGCGCTTGATATTGCTCAGAGGTTTCCTTCTTCTGATTTCCTGCAGAAATGCTGGAGGATGCCATTGTTCTCACACAAAAGCTTGAGAGTGATTTGAGAAAAGCTAGGGTTTTGAAGGAGATATGCAGAAAAATTCTTAAGAGATTATGAGTAAGCGTAAAGATTAAGAATGAAGAGTAATGTGCTTAAATAAGGATTTCAAAAATTATTTTGAAAAATAAAACGTTTTTAAGAGAGAGAAAAAAATAATGATTGCCATTAACAGGCGTGATTACTTTTGCATTTAATGCTTGCTGATTTTGGGGGATTTGAGAAAGATACTTAAAAACGGTTACCAGACATGTGTCTCAATGCACCCAATCAGCGCTTTCCTTTCTCAGAAACGTGCACGCGTTCTGCTTCAGGGATTTGCTGATGATTGGATGACACTTGTTTGATGTAGTGATCAGCACGTCTGTATTTGAGATTAGACTCTCAGATCTTTAGACTTGCCTCTGATACAATCTGCATGTTCTAACTTTCTGAAAGAAGATTGATCAGAAGTTCACAGTAATATAAATACATTCTGAAAGATAAAAATACGGAATTAAAGCATTTTCATTCTGGGCATACTTTCATGCTGAGATGTTTCAGAATGAAATTAAACCTATCTTCTGAAAGGGGTTTAGTAAAGATATCAGCCCATTGATGGTCTGTATCTATAAATTTCAAGTTTAAAATTCCTTTCTGAATATAGTCCCTAATGAAATGATGTTTTATTTCTATATGCTTAGCTCTAGAATGTAAAATAGGATTCTTACTTAAGCAAATAGCAGAAGTATTATCACAAAGAATAGGAATGTTACTCTCAAAAATCTGGAAGTCTTCAAGCTGACTTTTCATCCAGAGCATCTGTGTGCTACATCCAGCTGCTGCTATGTACTCAGCTTCTGCTGTTGACAGAGCAATAGTTGATTGCCTTTTGCTGGACCACGAGATCAGATTTTCTCCCAGAAACTGGCAGCTTCCAGAAGTACTTTTTCGTTCCACTCTGTCTCCAGCAAAGTCAGCATCGCAGTAGCCTACTAAACTGTAATCACTAGATTTTCTATAAAACAAACCCAGATTAGTAGTACCTTTCAGATACTTGAAAATTCGCTTAACAGCTGTTAAGTGAGATTCTCTAGGATCTGATTGGAATCTAGCACAAATACATACGCTGAATAAAATATCAGGTCTTGAAGCAGTCAGATAAAGGAGAGAACCAATCATACCTCTGTAGACTTTCTGTTCTACACTTTTGCTTACCTCTTCTCTTTCCAGAATGCACGTGGGATGCATTGGAATCTTTGATGGCTTACATTCTGAGAGGTCAAATTTCTTCAGAAGATCTCTGATGTATTTGCTCTGATGAATGTAAGTTCCCTCTGGAGTTTGATTGATCTGAATTCCTAGAAAGAACTTTAGTTCCCCCATGAGGCTCATCTCAAATTCTGCCTGCATACACTTAGCAAATTTTCTTCCAAGAGAAGGATTAGTAGAACCAAAGATTATATCATCCACATAAATTTGACAGACTAAAATGTCACTCTTAACTGTTTTACAGAATAGAGTGGTGTCCACTTTCCCTCTGGTGAACTCATTTTCAAGCAGAAAGTTACTTAGCCTTTCATACCAAGCTCTGGGAGCTTGTTTCAGACCATACAGTGACTTTTTCAGTTTGAAAACATGTTCTGGATGTTTTGTATTTTCAAAACCTGGGGGTTGGTGAACATACACTTCTTCTTCTATATAACCATTTAAGAATGCACTTTTGACATCCATCTGATACAGAGTGATGCCTTTATTAACAGCAAATGAGATTAAAAGTCTTATAGATTCTAACCTGGCGACTGGGGCAAAGGTTTCTGTATAGTCTATCCCCTCTTGCTGACTATAACCTTGTGCAACCAGTCGTGCCTTGTTTCTGACGACTTCACCTTGTTCATTAAGCTTGTTTCTGAACACCCATCTTGTTCCAATGACGTTGAATCCTTTTGGTCTTGGAACGAGATCCCATACGTCGTTTCTGGTGAATTGATTCAGCTCTTCTTGCATTGCCAGAATCCAGTCATTGTCCAGAAGTGCTTCATCAATAGAAGAAGGTTCAATCAGAGACACAAGTCCCATCAGAGTTTCTTCAGAGTTTCTGAAGCTTGCTCTTGTTCTGATTGGATCTTCCTTTCTTCCTAGAATAGTCTCTTCTGGGTGATCCACACTGCTTCTGGGTACTCTCTTCTGAGGTTGATCAGCAGCAGTTGTAGGAGTTCTAGCATTGCTTCTTTCAGACGTTGAAGGAATGTCTGTGTTGAGAGCTTCTGATGACTTGTCTTCAGAACCTGCAAATTCAATTTCTATACCTGCAAGATTTTCATTCTGCTTTGACTTTTCAGAGTCAAGCTTGTCATCAAAACGAACACTGATTGATTCTTCCACAATCTGTGTTTCTGTATTGTATACTCTGTACCCTCTTGAGCGTTCAGAGTATCCTAACATAATACACTTCTGTGCCTTAGAATCAAACTTGTTCAAATAATTCTTAGTATTTAACATGTAGCAAGTACATCCAAATGGATGAAAATACGAAATGTTGGGCTTTCTGTTCTTCCACAATTCATATGGAGTCTTTTCCAGAATAGGTCTTATTGAGATTCTATTCTGAATGTAGCACGCTGTGTTTATTGCCTCTGCCCAGAAAATCTTAGCAACGTTTGTCTCGTTGATCATGGTTCTGGCCATTTCTTGCAATGTTCTGTTCTTTCGTTCTACAACTCCATTTTGTTGGGGAGTTCTAGGACAAGAGAAATCATGCAGAATGCCTTTGTCATTAAAGAATGACTCAAAATCTTTATTTTCAAATTCTCCACCATGATCACTTCTGACTTTAACGATTCTAAGATCTTTTTCATTCTGAACTTGGTTACAGAAGGTAACAAACACAGAGTGTGACTCGTCCTTGTGTCTTAAGAACTTTACCCATGTCCATCTGCTATAGTCATCTACGATTACTAACCCATACTTCTTGCCACTGACAGAAGCAGTCTTAACTGGTCCAAATAAGTCAATGTGCAGAAGTTCTAATGGCTTAGAGGTAGAAACAACATTTTTGGATTTAAAAGAGGGTTTTGCAAATTTGCCTTTCTGACATGCTTCACACAGAGCATCTGAATTGAACTTCAAATTTGGAAGTCCTCTGACCAGATTGAGTTTGTTAATCTGAGATATTCTTCTCATACTAACATGTCCCAATCTTCTGTGCCAGATCCATTGCTCGTTGTTAACAGACAGAAGACATTTTACGTTCTGACTCTTAAGTTCAGAAAGTTTGATTTTGTAAATGTTGTTTTTCCTCTTACCATTAAATAAGATAGTCCCATCTTTCTGACTAACAGCTTTACATGATTTTTGATTAAAGATTATATCATAACCGTTATCACTTAATTGACTTATGGATAACAGGTTATGCATCAATCCATCAACAAGCAGAACATTATTAATAGAGGGAAGATTTCCGTTACCTACAGTTCCAGAGCCAATTATCTTTCCCCTCTGATTGCCTCCAAAGCCAACGTGGCCTCCAGGCTTAAGTTCCAGGCTTTGGAACATATGCCTTCTTCCCGTCATGTGACGTGAGCAGCCAGAGTCCAGGTACCATGACTGGTGTTTCTGACTTGCTGCTAAAGATATCTGCAACATGTATTATTTTATCCTTAGGTACCCAGATCTTCTTGGGTCCTGATTTGTTAGTCTTACCAAAACTCTGGTTGAATTTTGGTTTCACAAAGTGATTACTACTAGTATATTTGATGTCATGTGTGTGACCATACACAAAGTGTGAATTTAGAGGAGTGTATTTAATGGTTAAATCCATGACATTTTTAGGTGTAGGAACCTTACCTAGGTATCCTATTCCTTTCCTGCCGTTTCTGCTAACACCATAGATCATTGAAGCCATTCTGCTTCTATCTATGCTTTTAGCAAGGAACTTCTGGAAACTATGATCATACTCCTTGATGATCTCATCAGCGTTGCTGGGAGTTTCAGCAATTGGTTTCTTCTGAGAGTTTTGTAAAGAGTTTTCTAATTTTAAAATTTTATCTCTCAGCTCAGAGTTTTCCAATTTGAGACTCTCAGACTTATTAGAGTCAGATTCAAGAGTCCTTTTCAGGTCTCTGAATTTAGCTCTAATCTGCTGATAACGTTCCAGAATTTCATTTAGGCTTTCAGCAAGTTCAGCCTTTGTAAAATTAACAGCGAAGTTAGGGAATACCTCTTCTGTGTCTGATTCTGAGTCTGAGTCAGAAGCTTCACTGTCATCTGGAATGTTAGCCATAAGCGCTATGTTCGCCCTTTCATCATCTGATTCTGAGTCAGCTTCAGACGAGTCAGAGTCATCCCATGTGGCCATGAGACTTTTCTTCTTCTCTCTTCCAAACTTCTTTTTGGGCTTTTCCCTCTGAAGCTTTGGACAGTCACTCTTGTAGTGACCTTGCTCATTGCACTCGTAGCAGATGATGTCTTTTGTGCTTGGCTTCTTGCTACCTGAGGAGCCTTCAGATCTTCTGTATCCAGAGGAAGAATCTGTCCTTCTGTATCTGGAGGAAGACTCGTTCTGATCAGATCTTCTGGGATTCCTGAACTTCCTTTGTCTTTGCTTCCACAGTTGATTTACTCTTCTGGAGAGGAGAGAAAGCTCGTCTTCTTCTGATGAGGATCCATCAGATGTTTCTTCAACTGCCTGCAAAACTTTAGATTCAGATTTTCTGTTAGATTTTAAAGCTATAGGCTTACCTTGCTTCTGGGGCTCGTCAGCTTCCAGCTCTATCTCATGACTTCTGAGGGAGCTTATAAGTTCCTCCAGAGTGATTTTGTTGAGATCTTTCGCCAGCTTCAGAGCAGTAACCATAGGCCTCCACTGCTTGGGTAAACTTCTGATTATCTTCTTGACATGGTCAGCAGTAGAGTATCCCTTGTCCAGAACTTTGAGACCAGCTACCAGAATCTGGAATCTAGAGAACATAGTTTCAATGGATTCAGATTCTTCCATTTTAAACGCCTCATACTTCTGAATGAGCGCCAGAGCCTTTGTTTCCTTGACTTGAACGTTGCCCTCATGCGTCATTCTGAGAGAATCAAAGATGTTCTTAGCTGTGTCTCTGTTGGAGATCTTCTCATACTCAGTATAGGAGATAGCACTGAGAAGGATGGTTCTGGCCTTATGGTGATTCTTGAAATCACGCTTTTGTTGATCAGTCATTGATTTTCTATCAATCTTCTGACCAGTTGCATTAACAGGGTGCGTGTATCCATCTGTCACCATATCCCACAGATCAGCATCATGTGCTAGAAAGAAGCTTTCAATTCTGTCTTTCCAGTAGTCAAAGTTTTCTCCATCAAAGACTGGAGGTTTGCCGCTGAATCTGTCTCTGTCCTCATTGGTGTCATTGCTGAAATGAGAGTTGTTTCCTGCCATAGTGTTTTTCTGACGCTGGATCTTGTACTGACACGGTTAAGTGTTTTAGCTCAGAACCAGGCGCTCTGATGCCAATTGAAGGGGTGAAAAACACAAGAAGGGGGGGTTGAATTGAAAAACTGGAATCTTAAAGCAAATGACAAGGTATTTTTATCCTGGTTCGTTTGATCTCAAACTACTCCAGTCCACCCGTTCAAGGTGATTTCGCCTCTCTCCAACGAGGTCTTAATTCACTATATTCAACTGAATACAAATCTGCTTTAGCAACTGCTAAAACCTTCTTGATTCAAACCACAATCCGGTTTGTCAAGGCAACACTTTCTTACAAAGGTATAAGGAAATGTGTATGAATGTTTCTACAAAACTATATCACAACTGTGATGTTTACACAAATGAAGCTTAGAATTCTAGGTTGCTAAACGCTAATAAAGTATCAGAGTTTGTTGGTTTAGCAAAACTTGTAGAGTGAAGATTATTGTTCAGCTTTGTGCGTGTAGAGAGTTTGGAAGCATTAGCCGTGATAATCTTCAAAGCTTGGTTTATATAGCACTTGAGAAGATGAACGTTGAAGCAAATATTCTTGATTCAATGCTATTAACAAGCTTTCCTTTTTGAGCAGATCTTGTCTAGAATGATGCCGTTGGTATTGATTAGCTTTCAATGCACAGTACCGTTGCTTCTTCAATGCACGTTCTGGCTTGGCTCATTCTGATTCTGCTTCGCTGCTGATGAACTAATTTGTTTCTGTATCAGAGTGTTTTACGCGCAGTTCTGTTCATCAAGCTTCAGCATGTGCAAGCGTTGATCATCTGATCTTGACGTTCTGATTCAGCAACTTCTGATGCTGGTGTATGAACTCATATTCTGATGCTGAAGACGAGATCTTGCTTATTTCAATCAGCATATCTGCAAGTCAGAGCATAGTAATTTTAGGCAGCATATAATTCAATCATGAAATATTTAACTACTATATCTTTTCACTTTGTTATCATCAAAACTTAAATATAGGGTACTAGATTCAAACATTGTTCTAACAACCCCGAAGGTGCACTTGTTCGGGTTCAATCTCAGCTTGTACAACTTCAGACGGTCAAACAGCTTCTGTAGATGGTCAAGGTGCTCCTCCTCAGTTTGGGACCTTGCAATCATGTCGTCGACATACACTTCTATCTCATGATGGATCATGTCATGAAATAAAGCAACCATGGCACGTTGGTAGGTTGCCCCAGCATTTTTCAACCCGAAGGGCATGACCTTGTAGCAGAAGGTGCCCCACTGAGTAACAAAGGTAGTCTTTTCCATATCTTCAGGAGCCATCTTGATTTGATTATAACCTGAAAAACCATCCATGAAGGAGAACACCTTGTGCTGAGCAGTATTGTCAACCAGAACATCAATGTGAGGTAGGGGGAAGTCATCCTTGGGGCTGGCCCTGTTCAGATCCCTGTAATCGACACACATTCTGACCTTACCATCTTTTTTCGGCACCGGAACCGCGTTAGCAACCCACTGAGGGTAAGAAGTCACTGCAAGAAACCCGACATCAAATTGCTTCATAACCTCAGCTTTGATCTTCTCGGACATCTCTGGACGCATACGGCGGACCTTTTGTTTAACCGGAGGGAAATCTTCCTTGGTAGGCAGGTGATGGACCACAATGTCGGTATCCAACCCAGGCATGTCTTCGTAAGACCAGGCAAAGATTTCCACATAATCATGCAACATCTGGGTCAACCGTTGTTTTACGCTGAGCTCTAGATTGCCACCAATCTTGACTTCCTTTCTATCTGTCTCAGTACCCAGGTTTACCGTTTCCACTGGCTCTTCATGTGGCTGAATGGCCCTCTCTTCCTGGAGTAACAGTCTTGCAAGCTCACCAGGCACTTCGCAATCATCTTCACCTTCGTCTTCGGCTAAGTTGATCGGATTTTCGAAGTCATAACTGGCAGTAGCAGAGTCGTTACCAGTGAGATCCATAGTGGATTGGAACCTGTATAAGTGAGTGTGTGTAAATATAGCTGTTTTGCAATATATAAAGAAAGAAAGAAAGGGAGCACAAGATTTGAAATGCGAACAACGTCCAATGTTTTTATTCATGATATATGGAAATGACAAGTAATAAGCCCTCACAAATGAAGCCACGGTGCCCCGGGTAAGACACCGGGCCATAAAGTTTCAATTTATTGTTCATTACAAATTAAAGAAACAAAGGAATTCATTACTGCGTAACAAAAGTAACAGGTATGTAGTCTTTTGCAGTCCAATTGTTCAGTCCACCGTCGGTCGTCGGGTAGATCCAACTATCAAACTCTGATTCCTCAGCCTCGCCTTCAATAGCATTCACTCCCAGGTTAGTGATAAACACGGGAGGTCTTCCGATCTTTGCTTTGCGTACATCCCTCTGAGCCTCTGCAGTAAAAACCAGCCCAAACTTGTCAGTCTTAGGAGTAAAATCAGGGAGCCTGCCCCAGTTAGCACATTCACCTTTTTCAATTACAGCCCGGGCGTCCTTCAAGGAAGCCATCTTCAAAGGAAAGTCTTCTTCAATCATTGTCTCAGATGACGCCAATGTTGGAGGTACCTCTTCAAAATGTTGAAAGGGGGTTTCAATAAACTCCCCGTCCATCTCTATATACCGGAACGAGTTCAGATGACTAACCATGTATTCCTCCTCCCCCTGCACTGTAATAATCTTCCCTCTGACAAGGTATTTGAGTTTCTGGTGTAGAGTGGATGTTACAGCCCCGACCTTGTGGATCCAGGGACGACCCAGTAAACAAGAATAGGATGGACGAATGTCCATCACATAGAACGTTGATTCAAAGACTTGGGAACCAACACGAATTAGGATGTCCACTTCACCATGTACCATTCTCTTCGACCCGTCAAAGGCTCGGACAATGATGTTACTAGGCTTCAACTCCAGACCCTCACAATCCAACCTGTCTAAGGCCTTCTTGGGCAATACATTCAGTGAAGAACCGGTGTCCACCAACACGTGTGCGAGAGTAGTGCCCCTGCATTCTATGGAGACATGCAAGGCATCATTGTGGTTCTTTCCCTTAGCGGTCAGATCTGCATCAGAGAAACCCAACCCATTGTCGGCGGTCAAATTGGCTACACAATCAGTAAATTGATCCGTAGATGTCTCTTGTGGCACATGGGCCGTCTTCAGGAATGAAATCAGGGCCTTGGCATGGGCCTATGAACACAGCAACAGTGATAGCATAGAGATTTTGGAGGGGGTATGCCCTAGCTGCTCGACGACATTGAAGTCGCTCTTCTTGATGATTTTAAGGATTTCCTCCATCTCTTGCTGGGAGGCTTCAACATTAACAATCTTTGGTGCCTCCATTCGGGCAGGCACATCAACAATCCCTTTGCCCCGAGTGTTAGATGACTCGGCAGCAGGGGTAGAAACTTGATCAGAAGGGGAAACAGGCACACTTGTAGGCGTAACGATAAGAGGTCTTCGGATAACTGGTGGCGCAATGTCAGGCGAGAAGAGCCTGCCACTGCGGGTAACTTTAGCGGGACCGATGATGTTACTGATACCGGTACTAGTATTGAACTCCTGCTTCACTCCAAGCACATACACATCTGCCCCATAATGCCATGGGACAGCCTTGTCAGATCCATAGGGGAGAGGCCCCGGAACAGTAATGATGATGGGTGCAACAGACATGATTTTGACTGGCTTCCTCGGGGGAGCCTTGGTAGGATTGTTGAAGATGGTGACAACAGATACTTCTTCAGTAGGAACAATAGGAACAACGGTCTTTTTGAACAAGATTTCTTTGCTATCCATCAGGCTTTGGATGCCTGACTTCAGCAACAGACAACCAGCAGGGGAAACGGCACACAGAAGGCAACCCTTGCTACAACCTGGAAATAAACCGGCCAGCAGCAGGTTCCTCTTGACAGTCAACAGAGGAGTAACTACATCATCCATAAAAACTGCATATAGGTCTTCCTCAATAGCATTTACTCCATGCTGGGGCATAGGAGTAGTCACAACGTTAGGCCTTTCGGGCGCCTCAAACTGTATTTCCTTGGCGTCGATAAGGTCTTGAACCTTGTTTCTCAGGGCCCAACAGTCATCAGTAGAATGCCCCGGGCTATCAGAGTGATAAGCACAGCGGGCATTGGGATTATACTTCGGAGAGGTTGTGTTTACCACCTTCGGAGCCTCTCTGACGGTTACCAAGTTGGTTGATAGCAGTTGCGGCAAGATCTGTGACAAGGTCATACTAAGCCGAGTATATTCTCTTCTGGGTCTCTCACCCCTTGGTTGGTTGGGTTGCCGAGCAGCGGCAGCAGGCTTTGCAATTACCACCGCGTTGACAGCTTGGCGGCGTTCTGGTTTGTTTTGCCTTCTAGGCCCATACACAGCACTGGCTTCCTTCTTGAAAGGCTTCTTCTCAGAACTTGAGGACACACCTTTCTGTATCTTCCCCGATTTCATACCAGCCTCTATCCTTTCCCCAGTCAGAATGAGATCTGTGAACCCTGCAGACGAATTACCGATGAGATGGTTGAAGAATGGCCCAGATAGGGTCCCCAAGAACATGTCCACTAGTTCACGGTCGGTTAATGGTGGATGCACCCTGCCAGCCAGGTCCCTCCATTTCTGTGCATACTCTTTAAAACCTTCTCCCGATCCTAGCGACATACCCTGGAGCTGGGTACATGTAGGAGCGAGGTCGGCATTATACTGATACTGCTTGTAAAAAGCAGTAGCCAATTCCTCCCAGTTACGAACCTTGGTCCCATCCAGCTGATAGAACCATTCGAGATGAGTCCCTGAAAGACTCTCCTGGAAGAAATGGATCCATAAGTTCTTGTCCACAGTGTATGGCTGGATCTTTCGCACATAAGATCTGAGATGTAGCTTTGGGCAGGACGCCCCATCATACTTTGCGAAAGATGGTGCTTTGAACTTGTGTGGGATCACCACACCAGAAGATAGACCCAAGTCTCCGAAATCCAACCCAGGCACTTGTTGAATTTCCATGGCATTCAGACGATCCTCTAACTGCTTGTACTTGTCTTCAGCTGGAGGATACTGCTCCTCATTGAAATCAGTCTCGTTGTCAGAGACCACCAGACTAGGAACCCTTCCCCCCTGGGGACTGCCTTTCCCTACAGAAGAACCAGCTTGATCAACCTCATTCTGCAGTGTGTTACCAAACCTCCGGCCAGTGTTGAATAATACATTTCTCTTCTTCTTCTTCTTCTTGACTAGCAGAGCCTTCAATTCCTCCTGTCCTTGGGCCAAACTCATGATCAGCTCTTGGAATTTGGCGTTCTGAGCCTGAAGGGCCTTGATGGACTGCTCAGTAGCTGGTTCAGGATTCATGATGCTGAAATAAACAGCGAAGAACATTAAGCAACCTGAAAAGAAGAGTACCTGCTATGCACATGATGCATGATATGCTGTTTATGCAATGCATTCAAGGGTTCGAAAGTTCAAATTTGTTGTAGACAAAAAGGAACACACGTTATCATTAAGAAATAATTGTTCAGTACATCAAGGCCTCATGGGAAAATATTACAAAGTAAATCAATCCCAAAAGACACTGCGCATCCTCTTCGGAGCTATGTAAGTGTTGAGAGTCTTTTCCTCGTGCAGTAGGCGGGTGAGCTCCAAGACCTTCTTCTCACTAGCATGTAGACTTGACTCAAGAGAATTCCGTTCTTCCTTTAGCTGGATCCAGCTCTTCTGCATTTCTTCCCAGGATGTGGGCATGTCAGGATGTTGGATAGTGTAGGACACTTCTCCTTCCAAAACTGGCTCTTTGATCACAGGGAGAACATGAGGATATGGCATCACTAACTTCTGGGAGCGGGCTCATACCCACTTGAGATAAGGCTCCAACGGGATGGAGTTCCTGTGCCCCAGTGTCTTGCTGTCTACCTTGCTGGGCATCCTCCAAGCTCTAATAAATCTTTGGCGAAGTCCTTGTGCATCGTTGTCGAAGTCAAAAACTATGTCAGGAATTAACATGTCATGAGGGCCATCCCTCCGAGCATATCCAAACTGTCTCCAAGCCAGGCATGGGTTATAAGTAATACCTCCTCTGATTCCAAGTAAAGGAACATTAGGATACTCTCCGCAATGATCAATGATGGTGACATTTTCTCTGGACCGAGAACACCAATGTATATCAGCATGTGTAAGAGTCATCAATCGTTGTGACCATCTCAAACCCTGCTCGTTCTTCAAAACTGATTGTGGAAGGTGCGAAATAAACCACCTTGCCAGGAGAGGAGTGCAGCACATAAGAACACCTCTTTTTCTCATGGTTCGAGTGTAACATGAGTGAAGGATGTCCCCAAGCAACGTAGGTATAGGATTCCTGGACATGAAGATCTTGACAGCATTGATATCTATAAGCTGATCTGGATCCGGGAACAACACCAACCCATAGACAAGGAGTGCCACAACTTCTTCAAAAGCTTGCAGGTCAAGGGAGTTCCAACATTCTTGGGCCTTCTCAAACAGAAACCTGGCCAAAAACCCTTTGATACCACTTCTAACTTCCCAATGTCCTTTGATGTCAGATGGTTGTAGGCGTAATGCTTTAGTAATCTCTTTAAGTTTGGGTTCCTTTTCCGTACCGTTGTAGGGTAGTTGACTAAGGATAGGGATCTTCAGAAGCCGGGAGAACTCTTCCAATGTAGGCACCAGTTGATAATCCAGGAAAGTAAAACAGTGGTGCAGAGGGTCAAAGAACTGGAAGAGGACCTTTATCATATCTTCCTCAATGTTGGTGTTGACCAAGCTGATGAGTCTTCCATGCCTCTCACTGAAAGAAGAGCTCTCGGGAATCCTGGATATAAGTTCCTTAAGCTGAGGAGGGATCCTTACAAGGCTGATCTGATTTGTCTTTCTGCGGATAGTTTCCATGTCCTATAAAACAAGAACAAAGATGAAGATTCGAACCCCTGAAATGGTTAGTTAATGCATATGATGTTGTATGATGTTATGATTCTATGATTAAACACACCACAAGTATTCACAAAAATCAAACATGATAAGGCACACAAGTCACACCACAACCCTTAGAGTTTAGGCCAGTATGGGGTCTGGGGTACTACCCTCTTGAAGTCGGTGGGCTTAAAACCTGTCCTATCAGAAGTAACCGGGTTCTAAGGGTCCCAATATCATTGGATTGTTTTCTGTGTTCATTATTTCGATTTAGCCACTGAACTGGCGACCGAAATATTCCAAGAAAACAACCCTCAATTGAGTGTAGTATCGAGTATCAACCAACCTCGGACTGCACCAAAGTCAGTTATCTCACTACCCTAAAGAGGCCAGGATGGTTCAATTAAGGTTCCTAAGGTCAGTTGATGCTTCACGACACCACGCGGCGGCCCCGTACTCTCCTTGACTGGACTCAAGGGTTACCGGTACTCACCAAAGTGCCACATCAACGTAGCAGACTGCTTTAACCATGTCGGTATACCCCGCACAGTTCCCTCACAGTCTTGTTGCTACTTTCTAAGAAGGTATCCCCCAGATATGGGTTAGGATCTATAGAACTCCCAAGACAGTACCCACAATAATAAAGCAAACAATTCAGACAATTGAAAACACAAGTGATCTTAGTTCTAAGGTACACCTCTCTTTTAAAATCTCCCCAGCAGAGTCGCCAGTTCGGTGATCGGTGGATTTACAACTGACTATTTAACGTTGGTTTCGCGAAATGTCGCGGAAGCAAGAGTCGCCACCGTCTTTTATTTTCTCCAACATGGACAGGACAAAAGCACAACAAAATTCCTTATAGTTTCTCGGTTCGGGAGGTAGATTTATAGAAAGGGAAGGTGTTAGCACCCTTTCTATCCATGGTTATCCATGGGCTCTTAGATACTTGCTCTTATGTTTTCAAAATGTTTGCTTTTCAAGAGTGAGTGGGTTTGAAAAAGTTTCTTAGAAAGATTTCTGAATAACTCTTGTATCAGCCCTCAAGAGTGTTTGAAAAATTGTTTTGAAAGCTTTTTGAAAGTGTCGGTGTGAAAAGAGTTTTGATTTGTTTTTGAAAAGAGCAAGTATCTATGAGTCATCTACCTACCCTAAGGAATTAGGCTGTGTAAATGTCCTTAAGGTAACGCCATCCCACCATTGAGAGGTAGGTAGCGTCACCGTTGGAGGTGTTCGGGTCAATTCGAGTGTAGGGACAATGTGGTCACCGAAGCAACAATAGGACACCTTAGAAGCTACCCTTATGTCCTTGATCCCTTTTTTATTCTGAGGCAACCGTTTTGAGGCAGCTATTCCGAGGCAACCGGATCATGGACATAAGGACTTACTAAAACGTCCTATACTGGACGACCACGTTTCGAAGGCAACAGGTGAGGCGTACCCTAGAAGTGGTGTGTGTATTTGTGTGTTGTTTTCATGTTATGTTTTATCTTTGATCATGGCATTGTGAGCTACGCTTGTTTTTAATTAACCATTCATTCTTTCATGCAATTTAGAATTTAAGAGTGCGGAAAGTAAAAGCGGAAAGATAAAAGCTACGCTATTACAAGGCGCGGGTCTATACATCGCCAAAGTACAAAGACCCGTTTTTTGATAAAAGTGCGGAAAGTAAATAAAATACCTAATTACTATTACAATCCTTGAGCAGTTACATAATGATCAATAAGAAAATAAATGCGCAAAAAGAGATAAAATTGGACGTCCGAGGGTTTTGACCCTTTTGAAATTAAATTAAATTAAAGTCCAATAATTATTTAATTAAAGAAAAGAAGATGTTTTTATGTTTTTTTGTATTTATGAAAATAAAGAAAAGAATTTACAAGGAAACCCTAATTCTAGATTATTTTTAGTTATTAAAGAAAATATCCAAGTTAACCTAATTTATGCTAATTAATTAATTTACATGTTTATTTACAAAAATAAATAGTAATTAACAATAATAATAAATAGTGAGAAAAATAATTTAATTAAGAAAAAGATGAAAATGTCACAAAACCTAATTCTAGATATTTTTTATTTATTGAGAAAAAAGATTAAAGTTTAAAACCTAAATTAACTAAGTTAATTATTAGAATTTATTTACAAAAAATATTTTAATGGTGAAATAATAATAATTAAATATATTGTATTTTTTTTTTGATTTTCTGTTTTTTTATATCATGAAGAATTATTTTATGGAATTAAAGAAAACAATTAAAACAATTAAAACAATTTAAAAAGAATTAGAATTGAAGAGAAAATAAAATTAAAAAATGCAAACCAGGGGGGTGTCAGGCCCCAAAGGGAGGTTTTTTGAAGTAATTTTGGCCCATGATCACAAAGCCTGTTTGACCTTTCCAACTTGAGGGCGCGTGGTTGACTGGGGTACACCCTGGAATTCGTTCAGTGGCTCTTGGATCAATCATCATGTCCACTTGGCAGGCCTAAGCATGGGCGTGTATGGTAAGCCTTTGGTTGAACGCTGCATAGGAACATGTTATAACAAAAATCATGGATTAAATGGGGGTACCTGGGAACCGAACCCAGGTCCCAACGCTTAAGGGACACGTTGCCAGCCAACTGAGCTATTGCGTTTCTTTGTATACATAATGGATAGACAATATAATATATACAAAACAATGGTTAGTGGTATAAGACAAAAATTTACGCGCCAGATTTGAATCTCCCAATAGCATCAGGCCACGTCCATCTTCTTCCTTGTTTTCCCTGCAATTATAAAACAAATAGTGGGGGTTTTAAACCCCCACTAAGTGCAACAATGGATAATAGCGAATATAAGAGGAGGGAGTATAATTGAGCGCGAATAGTTCGTTGGATTCGTCTTGCTGTAACGATTCTATCCATATAGGTTTGGAAGTCTAATTTTTCCATACATGAGAACCCCCAATTTTGAAGTTCTGAAACCCTAGGTTTCATCAATGGTGGATTTGGCTACAGGCAGTGTTAGTCCAATTAAATGTTACCAATAGCTTCAGAAAGATGTTAGTAGCATAAATCAACAATCAAAATATACCAATGATGCATGGAATGCAGAATTCGATTATGGAAATTTTTGTGAATAACACGATTCTGTTCTACCGTTTCCTTGGACGTGGAAGCTTGTTCTTGGTTGCTATAGCTTCCTAGCAATGTCAGCAAGGTGTTGGAATAGGTTTTAGGCCTTGAGTGATCCTGCAAATGTGATTTCAGATTCCAAGTTTTTTTTGAAACTTTGCAATTTGGTTATGGCTCTTTTGCAGCTTTTTCGTGTATGTCCCCATTAGGTCAGGTTATGCATAAGTATATGAACGAAATTAGGTCAAGAAACAAGCCCATAAGTCCATGAATTGATGATTTCAATATTTGATTTTTATCATATCTTTTTCAATCTTTTTTTCATGGAAACCCTTGCCAATCATGGAAAATCTTCCCTTTTTGAATGTGAAACGACTTGCCACCTTGCCCTAGTTTGATTTGCTGCACAAAAAGATTTGAAAAGCATTATTTGATATTTTTCTACAATTAAAATTAATTAAATGAATTAATAAGAATAAAAATTCAATTAATTAATTAAAAATAAGAAAATAAATCCTTTTAAGCTCAATGGGTCTTGCATAGGCTTTGGGTAATGATTCAAGGAAGAATTTGAGGCCCATTAGCAATTTTGAAGTGTTCTAGGCAAAGTTGACTTTTCAAAATTCCCAAACATTTCCCAACTTCTCCAATGCATATCTTGCTCAATTTTGAAGCTATGATCATGTTCTTAGACATTTTGGAAAGGTCTTGAAGTCCTCTAACCAATGCCTTTGGTCCCATGTCATTTTGATTTACCAATATCAAGTTATGGTCTTTGACTTAAAGTGCCTTTTTGTTGACTTTTGAAAATGACCTATAATGTTGAAATTGATAACTTTTTGTGAGAGCATTTCTTGGACTTGGAATGTGAAGATGAGTTGTAGGAAATGTCATCCCCTTCAAAATGAGATTTGGATGGGATTTTTCTGATAAACCATGAGGAAGTTATGCCCTGGTCAATTTGCAGTTGACTTTTCAGTTGTCCAAAAATAGAAACTTTTGCATCTTGAGACTTTTTGAGCCATGCTTTGAGAATCATGATCAAGAATTGATCAAATGATGATTGTGGCTTCAAAATAAGATGTTGACCAAAAATTTCGACTTTTGACTGTCAAATGACCATTTTGCCCCTACAGTTGACTGTAGAGCAATTAGGGTTTTTGACTGTGCAATTTGATGCTGTGAGTCTTGAAACTTGACATATGGATGCTTGACAATGTTTATGAACATGTGTGACTTGATTGAGCCCTTGGAAACCTCAATTTCTTTGCAAGAACCAAAACCCTAATTTTGACGGTGTTAGGAGGCAATTGGACTGTGCAACCCTTGAGAGATTTTGAAGCTTGATCTTGCCAAATCTTGAAGAATATGGGAGGGCAAATTTTGGGGTACAACATTGTCTATCGAAAAAATAGTCATGTCCCTCGAACATGGGCGTTTTAGCAAAGACCCTCGATAAAAGATCGTAGTCCCTCTATGACCCTCGATGTTTCCTTTGGTAAATGATCTAGTCCCTAAACGAAATTGCTAAAACATCCATAGGTTTCCTTCTATGAATATACGATGACCCACGCTCGTCCCTTCACATCCAACGATGGGACTTCTCACCAAATCAATGGTAAGATAGCAACACCTAAAGGAGGAGGAAAAGAACATCTAAAGACCTTTTGAGTAGGTAGATTTGTCCTAGTTGCTTGCTTGCTCACAACAAAAACATTCTATACAACGACACTCTCACTTTGAAACATTTTCAAAACACAACACTTTGTATGCATTCTTATAGAGACGAGAATCATTACAAAGACACATTTTCAAAATCACTTTCAAAAACACATCTCACAAACACTTCTTTTTGAGTCATTTTTGAAACAAACACTTTTGTATGTGTTCTTGTAGAAACGAGAATCATTACGAAGTTACATTTTCAAAATACTTTCAAAACCCACACCATACAAAGCACAATTTCCAAACAAAAGAAATTGATCTAGCAAGTAACTAATAGCCCATGGAAAATCATGGATGAAAAGGGTGCTAATATCTTCCCTTTTCATAATCTACCCCCCGAACTCAAGAAAACATCTCTAAAGGTTTTTCCTGTTCTTTTCAGCCTTTCCTTATTGGATAAAAGAAAAGTCGATGGAGACTCTTGCTAACCTCAACATTTGCAATCAAACGCAAAACCTTCAAGTCAGTTCTCCCACCGTATCATAGAACTGACGACTATGCTGGGGAAATAATCTAAAAGTGGGGTTACCTTAGGGATAGATCACATTTGTTTGCTTTCATCGTTTGTTTTGTATGCTTTACATTATTTTTCTTTGTTTGGGTTTGAATCCTCTACCCGGATTTCGGATACAATATAGGTAAGTAGCAATACATTGTGGAAACTGTGCGGGGTATACTGACATGGTCTAAGCAATAGCTACGTTAGTGCGACATATTTGTGGGTACCGGTAGCGTTTGAGTTAATCAAAGAGAATACGGGGCCACTGAGTGATGTCATAAAGCACTAATGGACTTATAGAACCTTTACTTGACCAACTTGGCCTTTAGGATGTAGTGAGATGACCGGCTTTGGTGCAGTCCGAAGTTGGTAGATACTCGATATGAGGTTTGGATTTTTGAGATATTTCGGTCGCCATTAAAGAGGCTTGTGCTGAGACAATGCTCAAGGAAACAAATCAGTGATATTGAGATCCCTTAGAACCCAGTTACTACTTCTAGGACAGGTTAAGCCAACTAAACTTCAAGAGGGTACTTACCTATGAGACTCCATGCAAGCCTAAACCTAAGGACTTGTCTACTTTGTGTGCATATGATTATTTGTAATATAAACTTTCTTACTTTGCATACTTTGTACATAACATCATGGCATCATACCATAGCATTTTCAATAACATCGAACCATAGCATTTCAAGGATCTCATCGGTTTTTGATGCAGGGTCGCGTTGAACCAGACGTCTATCAAGGGGCAAGAGGATTTATTTTCCTCTAACCAAATGCCGTCAAAATATCAAATACAACAAACTTGAGTCAAGGGATTCAACCCACTTGGCATGGTAAGCTTAATTCTCGTGGAAGGACATCCACCGATACAAATTTCTCCAAAAAAAATCTATTGATCAAAGTTCAACTTCTAACTTTTTCTTGTGTTTACCCTGCGAGATCCTTGAAAACATGCATCCACATATCATGCATCATATCATGACAGGTTTCTCCCATACAGATCTCCTTATCTTCCTACTGTTTATTTCAGTAAGATGGATATAGAACAAACGGTGAAGGGCATCCAGGCTCAAAACGCTCAACTTCAAGAGATGTTCTTGAACCTATCTAAGGGACAAGAAGAGATCGAGGCGCTCCTCACTAGGGGCATGATCATGGGAAATTCTGGGGACGACAGAAATGACCAGTTGAAGCCGCTACAAATCGAGATAGTCGTAATGAAAGTCCAGATGATGGGACAACTGGTGGGCCAGATGGCTCTCATCCAAAACTTGGCTCAGGGACAAGAAGAGATGAGAGTCCTCATCAACAAGCTTCGTCAAGACGATTGCAATCGTATGGGGAAAACAACCAGGATTAGAAATCAAGCCACTGCTCAGCCTCCCATGAGACAAGAAGTCGATTTAAGGGAGAGAAGACCTTCCCAAATTGCTTCCACGACACGATCCCAACAACGACTTCGTCAACATCAACCGGAAAATCAGCAAAGGCAAAGCGAGCCCAAAAGACAGTTTACCAACATCAACATACCATTGTCTCAAGCTTTACAACACATGCTGAGGATGAATTTGATTACACCAATAAGACCTCATCCAAGTCCCAAAACTTTTTCTCCCAGCTACAATCCCGATGCCAGGTGTGCCTATCATTCCAATAGTCCTGGGCATGATACAAATGATTATTGGGCGCTAAAGTACAAGATTCAAAACCTGATCAACGAAGGATTGTTGGAGTTTACACAAGATGGCCAAACGGAATTCTTCTGCCGTCCCTCAAAGGATCACCACCTAAAATGACAAGTTCAGACAAAGAGGCTTTTGTTCATTTGATTTTTCAATTGTAATCTCTTTTATTGTTTAAACAATTATCCATTAATGTCAAACTTTGTTTCATTAATGCATTGCATATGTTTGTATTGAATTCATCCATTCGTTTTCACTATATTTAAACTATGACTTTTACTCTCTTTATGACATTCAACTCTTGCTAAAAGTTACAAGCCTGGATGACGAAAACAATGCCATAAATCTCATACAGTATGCTTTTGAACAGACTTTGCTGACGATGTACATGCGTTCTTTCAAATCCTAAACACTGGAGTTATAAGGAAGATAATCCCTAGTCAACCCCTTTGAGCCAAAGAAGTAGGAGTTTCCTTTTTACATAAATTAAAACCTTTAATCAAAACCTGGGACAGGGTAGTCTCTCAGTTAATTCAAATGCGCGTTCAGTCGCAAATTTTCACTTTGTAATACAACGAATGACATCAAAAACATTTCTTTTAAATCAAAAGATAGTGATGGTTCCCTACCAAATAGGCAGTCATTATCTCTCAAAAAATAAAAGCCCACTAAGTCAAAACCTACAAAGGAGACTTAAGAAAAAACTGGGGCATCCCGCTGATGTAATCTCAAAATAAGAACAGTCGGGTAAAAATCAGGGATAAAAAATAAATAAAAAAGGGGTCACTAAAAATCCTTAACAACATGAAAATTGTTTCAAAAATTGACTGCCTTCTGACAAACTTAACTTGTCTGAACCATCACCAAAATGTCCTTCCAAACTCAATTAGAGTTCAAACACACAATTAACTGAGTTTAGGACTGAAGAACGTCACGAAGAGTGGGTAGGTACAAATACATTTTTAGCCTTTATCCTTTGTTTCTTAAACCGTGAACCAAGCCACGTTACAACCCTTCAAAAGTCCTAATTGAAGCATGGGTTAGTTCGAAAGCATACTATTACAAAAGGTATCCTGGCTCCTGTAAGGCTTTACTCTAAATCCTGAGTTTCAATTTTCCTACAAAACTTCTTTACTTACTAAAACGCATTTTCAAAACTTCAAGTAAAACATAAACTTTGCATTACTTGAATATCACTGTTTGCATATGGCTATTCGTTTGACAACGGAGAAATTCATACAACAAATATCCGATGAAAGAAAGCTCTCTCAGTGAACAAAATTACTTCAATTGGGATGACATTTCCAAATGGCAAATCTCCTGTCAACAAGGGGCATGACATGTCACTATCCAGCACACTTGGGGCAGTCAAGTTAAGATTCAAAGAATCTCTCAAAGAATTGTTGAATAACTAGGGGCAGGTCTCCATCACTTGGGGCATTGAACGCAAATCCCGATAGAGGTTTACTTACAATCAAATAGTTCCTGGTAATGCCACATTCACTCGCTACTAGGGGAAGTGACAAATCTCCCCAAAATCATTCTCATAGGATTATTCCCCCGCCATATTTTCAATCTCTGAAAACCTCTTCCCAACTGAGTCGACTTCAAGAATCCTCGAGGATTTCTTCTAGTGAAGCCGCCGCCTCTCCAACACACTAAGCAACAGGGTTTATTTCCCCAACAAATGGCAGGATTCCCTATCTTGAGGTGGCCTCCCCGACTACTACAAATCAAAGGACCACAACTCCTCTTCCCCCGTTGACTACTCTACAATCCCCAACAAGTTACTATAAAGCCTGGACCCGACCAAATATCAGTTCAACTTCGTCCATCAAGAGATAACTCTCAATAGAGCAACGGACAACCAAGACTCCTGATCTCTTTTCCCCAAGCAGGAATCAACACTCTCTAACAGAGTATTCTCAAACAAAGTCAATATTCCCCAGCGGAGTTCTCCTCAAAAAAACAGGAATCCTCAGTGGAGACATTCTAGGCAAAGTTTGAAGACACACCTACTCTTCAACAGCAGTCCGGGATTTAATGACTCCCTAGCACTTGTCAAGGACTTATTTTCCAAGACAAAATTACATTTTAACAACATGCATAACATATGCATACAAAATACACAAATCTAATTTATTTTGAGAACATCATTACGCAATGGATACATCATGACATTGCATACAACTAACTTTTTACCTTTTCAGGAAAGATCAATCAACAGATAAAGGTCATCATATTGCTGAGGTAGTAATCGTCCCAAGATTCCTTCATCATCTTTTTGAGGTAATAATCATCCAAGATTCCTTCATCATCTTTTTGAGGTAGTAATCATCCAAGATTCCTTCATCATCCTGCTGAGATAGTAATCATCCAAGATTCCTTCATCATTCTGCTGAGGTAGTAACCGTCCAAGATTCCTTCATCATTCTGCTGAGGTAGTAATCGTCCAAGATTCCTTCATCATCCTGATGAGGTATTAATCATCCAAGATTCCTTCATCATCCTACTGAGGTAGTAATCATCCAAGATTCCTTCATCATTATGCTGAGGTAGTAATCATCCAAGATTCCTTCATCATCCTACTGAGGTAGTAATCGTCCAAGATTCCTTCATCATCCTGCTGAGGTAGTAATCGTTCAAGATTCCTTCATCATCCTGCTGAGGTAGTAATCATCCAAGATTCCTCCATCATTCTTTTTGAGGTATTAATCATCCAAGATTCCTTCATCATTCTTTTTTGAGGTAGTAATCATCCAAGATTCCTTCACCATTCTGCTGTGGTAGTAATCGTCCAAGATTCCTTCATCATCCTGCTGAGGTAGTAATCATCCAAGATTCCTTCATCATCCTGTTGAGTTTTCAGATGCAGTTCAAATATGCTCTATATATGGATGCCATCCTGATACTCATTCAGATTCAGTTTTCAAATATAGTCCAAATACAATCACCTTTGAATGACATCTATAAGCTCATCTCTGACGGTTCCCAATCATTCTTGGATGACATCTATAAGCCCATCTCCGACAACTATCCCTCGTTTCCTCCAGATGGCATCTATAAGCCCATTTACAATTCATCTTCGAGTGCAAATTTCTGGGCACTCTAGTGTTCAATCATCTTCCACCTTCAAGTCACGAATGGCGGATCCGCCAATCTAACTCTTCAGGTTTAAGAAGATTGAATAGGGACAGTTGTTGTACCCTAAAATTTGCCCTCTCATTTCTCAAGGGATCATCCTGGACCCTCGGGTTTTCTTCCATCCAATGACAAGCCTTGAATTACAAATTTTTCAAGAAAGTCATTCACAAGGGCAAAATGGTCATTTGCACACTAAAAAAGTCAAACTTTGACTTTTGGATCAAAATCAAGTTTCAAGGATCATATTTCATCAAGACATGTTGAAATATGAAGTTTGTTTCATCAAGAAATTCAAAAGTCAAAATTACTTTGGAAAAAACAAAATTCTAAATACTTAGAATTTTTCTAAGTGTTTAAGAAATATGACAAGCTCAGAACTTCTGATCAGGTTATCACCATGATGCAAGCTGATTCTGGATTAACTTCTAACACAAGAGTTATGGAATCAAACAAGATCTGAAACACAGCAGAATAGAACATCACCTAAGAATGTTGGGATTTCAAGTTATAACTCCTCAAATAATGTCCTTGAAACTGAAACACTCACCAAATTCTGGACACTTCCAAGACAGAGTTTGGTCAGAACTTCTGGGCCAGTTTTCACAAAGATTCATTCAGAGTTTGCAAGGGTAATTCAAAGAAGATTTACAAAGCGTGTTGCAGGCTCCCTAGAAAGTCTGAGAGCTCCTTCAAAACATGCTGGAGCAAGGAGATACAAAGATCAAAAGTTGGATGTTTATTCTAAGTCACGCTGAAGCTGAACTTCTGATCCAGAATTAAGAAATGATGCAGAATCTCACGTTGCAGGATTTCTGGTTTGATCAATCTCATCATCATTTAATGCTCACAACCATTTTTGGGTCTTTATTAAAAGGATTTCCCCATGTGTGGCATTGAGGTACCATCACTGTCTTGGAAAAGCAAACTTTTGTACAAGAGTGTGTTGGGCCCATACGTTGCTTTTGCTTTTGAGGTTACCTTTCCTTAATTCCCGCTTACAAATCCAGCTTAGGTGCTGCTAAAGCTTCTAACCACCATACTTGCTTCAAGAACAAGGCAGCACCCTAGCATGTGATGGTTGTACTCTCCAAGCTACAAGATCTTTGCCTATAAATTGAGAGTCATTGGCAACTGTAAAAGGGTCGAAAATTTGAGAAAGAAAAAGCCTTGAACCCCTGCTAAAATTCCAAGAGTCCAAAATTGCAAATATAAAAATACAAAACCTGTTAGCTTTTGATTCTTGCATTCAGACTCCTTTTTTTTCTCAAGTGTTTCTTGACCAAAGCCATCCATACAATTTTGGATATACATTCAGAAGCCATCCTAACTTCTATAGTCAAACTGTAACACACTGTCCATCAATATCCACCTCAAAGAAGTCAGAACTTTACTCCTTGGCTGTTCCAGAATTTTCCAATCATTCATAGCCCAAGTTGAAAGTTTCCAGCCTACTGAGCACATGAGGAAGTTGGTCAGAACATCACAAGTGGTCAGAACCAGACTCCATCTCACATAACATTTTCCAGCTGTAAGGTAAGCTTATGCTGACTCTCGTCATATTACTTAAACATTGTTAGATTTGCACGTTCAAAAACACAATGTAGACATCCTGACTCTGATTCAGTATATTCATATATTCCATGTATGTTTTCCTAAGTATGGAGAATTTCATTCCAGAACTTCTTGAAGAAATTAGGACTCAAAATTAGTATTAGCAAACTCATGCTTGCTTCTAATTCATAGTTCTGATATCTCTTGTTTCTGAAACATTATGAAACCTGCCATAACTGTTATATGCGCATCTTCTATTTTGTTGAGAAATGACTAAGTTGCAGATGTTCTGACTAGCATCGAGAGGGAGATAAATTTCTGCCACTGGCATCAGAACTTCTGAAGTCTTCTTTGTTCCCAGCGGACCTAGAACTTCTAACTTTACCTATTTCTACTAATATGATTTCTGTTTTTTTTTTGCAGCACGCCAGAGTCATAACTTCTGATCTCTTTTAGTTCAGCAATGCGCTGATTCTATTTTCTTTTTCCTTACTATTTTTTCTATCACTTCTATTTTCACTAATCAAAAAAACTAAAAACATTTTACATTTTACATGCTTTATTTTATTTCTTAAAACAAAAAGATTAAAAAAGATTTTCTTAAACAAAACTTATTTCTTTTCTTAAACAAAACAAGTCCATTTCACATTTTCTTGTACATTCTTATCCATTTGATATGGTTGTAATAGTAACTTAGGATTTAATTTTATTTGCAATCCCCATTTGTAAATATGTACACCCCATCCCCCTAATGACTGTAATAGTGCAGAATATTTACTTTCTGTATTTTTTATTTCTTTCATATATTGCTAGTAATTAGAGTGTATGGCAAGACAGGAAATCAACAAATAGAGAACCCTAATCAGGACAAAAATGCATGCAATCAAACACACTTTACACACATGCACACCTTAGGGTAATCTCACTTGTTGCCTATCGGAAAAATAGTCATGTCCCTCGAACATGGGTGTTTTAGCAAAGACCCTAGATAAAAGATCGTAGTCTCTCGATGACCCTCGATGTTGCCTTCGGTAAATGATCTAGTCCCTAAACAACATCACTAAAACATACTTAGGTTGCCTTCTATGACTATACGATGACCCACGCCCGTCCCTTCACATCCAACGATGGGGCTTCTCACCAAATCAATGGTAAGATAGCAACACCTAAAGGAGGAGGAAAAGAACATCTAAAGACCTTTTAAGTAGGTAGATTCACCCCTAGTTGCTTGCTTGATCACAACAGAAACATTCTATACACCGACACTCTCACTTTGAAACATTTTCAAAAGACAACACTTTGTATGCGTTCTTATAGAGACGAGAATCATTACAAAGACACCTTTTCAAAATCACTTTCAAAAAAACATCTCACAAACACTTCTTTTTGAATCATTTTTGAAACAAACACTTTTGTATGTGTTCTTGTAGAAACGAGAATCATTACAAAGTTACATTTTCAAAATACTTTCAAAACCCACACCACACAAAGCATAATTTCCAAACAAAAGCAAGTGATCTAGCAAGTAACTAAGAGCCCTTGGAAAACCATGGATGAAAAGGGTGCTAATACCTTCCCTTTTCATAATCTACCCCCCAAACTCAAGAAAACATCTCTAAAGGTCTTTCCTATTCTTTCCAGCCTTTCCTTATTGGATAAAAGAAAAGTCGGTGGCGACTCTTTCTAACCGCAACATTTGCTATCAAACGCAAAACCTTCAAGTCAGTTCTCTCGTCGTATCACAGTCATTAAGCGCTAACTGACCTTTAGAACCTTTTAAATTGACTCGTCCTAAGCCACTAGAAAGTAGTGAGACGGGCGACTTTGGTTTCGACCGAAGATTGGTTGATACTCGATGCTACACTCATTGAGATTGGACTTTTGGGATATTCTGGCCGCAATACTTTGGTGCTTGAGCTAGAACAATGCCTAAGAGAAAGGTCAGTGATATGTGACTCCTTAGAATCTGTTACTTTTAATAGGACAGGTTGAGCCAATTAAACTTCAAGAGGGTACTTACCTACAAACTCCCTGCAAGCCTAAACCTAAGGACTTGTTTGCTTTGTGTGAATATTTGTACTTGCTTACTTTGCATACTTGTACATAACATCATAACATCATACCATAGCATTTTAAATAACCATTTCAAGGATCTCAAGGGTCTATGATGCAGGGTTATGTTGAACCAGACATCTATCAAGGGGCAAGTGGATTTATTTTCCTCTAACCAAACGTCGTCAAAGATCAAGTACAACAACTTGAGTCAAGGGCTACAACCCACTTGACATGGTGAGCTTAATTCTCGTGGAAGGACATCCACCGATACAAATTTCTCCAATCAAAGTTGTAAGTGATTACTAACATTTACCCCGCGAGATCCTTGAAAACATGCATCCATATATCATGACATGTTTCTCCCATACAGGTCTCATTATCTTCCTACTGTTTATTTCAGTAAGATGGATATGGAACAAACGGCAAAAGATCTCCAAGCTCAAAACGCTCAATTCCGACAAATGTTCCTGGCCATGGCTAAGGGGCAAGACGACCTGAAGACTCTCCTTCTCAAAGACAAGAAGAAGAAGCCTAAGAAGTCAGTAGGCGTCCTGAACTTGGGAATAAGACTTAGAGGACCAGTCAAGGGAGCTCTAGATCTTTCAACTCCATCCAACATGGGGGATAGTGATGAAGAAGAAAATAGTCTGGAGATTGATGAAGTCGAAGCTGACTACTCTGAGGAACAATATCCTCCCGCTGATGACAAGTAAAAACAGTTGGAGGATCACCTCAATGCTATGGAGATTCAACAGATACCTGGCTTAGATTTAGGAGGCGTGGGTTTGGTTTCTGGGGTGGTCATCCCGCCAAATTTCAAAATCCCTACCTTTTCTTTGTACGATGGAGTCTCTTGCCCTAAGATATACTTAAAGTATTATGTCCGCAAGATTCAACCATACACAACTGATCTGAAGCTTTGGATCCATTTCTTCTAAGAGAGCCTAGCAGGGACTCAACTTGATTGGTTCTATCAATTGAAGGGTTCTCACATCCACACCTGGGAGGATCTAGCTGCTGCTTTCTACAAGCAGTACCAGTACAACGATGATCTTGCACTAACTCGTGTGCAATTGCAGAACATGACCATGGGTTCCAAAGAGAGCTTCAAAGGATACGCCCAAAGGTGGAGAGATCAGGATGGTAGGGTGCAGCCCCCTCTAACTGATAGGGAACTCACTGACATCTTCATGGGAACTTTGACGGGACCTTTCTTCAATCACCTAATTGGAAGCTCCTCTGCCTGGTTCACCAAGATAATACTGACTGGCGAAAGAGTCGAAGCTGACATCAAAAGCGGTAAAATCCAATGGGGTGCATCCTCGAGTACAGGGAAACAACCTTTCATTGGGAAGGAAGAGTTTGATGCTGCGTACGGTTAAAAAGGTCGTAACCAAGGCAACCACGATCAACACGTAGGAGCAATCCTGATCTCTAATCCTACACCTGCTCAACAAAGACAGAGGCATCAGCATAAGGAGGTCGCGCCTAAAAGACAATTCACTAAGATCAACATGTCACTGGCTCAAGCGCTATAACACATGTTGACAGCATAATTGATTATGTTAAAAGCTCCTCTCTGGAATCCCAACACTTCCGCTCCTACCTATCATCCCAATGAAAGGTGTGTATACCCCTATGATAGTCTGGGACACGACACGAACAGTTGTTGGGCTCTGAAGAACAAGATCCAAGACATGATTGATGCCAAGGAGGTTGAGTTCGACCCTCTATGGGCTCCTGACGTGATCACTGCTCCTATGCCGAATCATTGAGAGCGTCTTTTTCATTTTGAATTTTAAATTGTAATTTCTTTTGTTATTCAAACAATTATCTATTAATGTCAAACTTTGTTTCATTAATGCACTGCATATGTTTGTCTTGAATTGATCCATTTGTTTTCATTACATTTAAACTATGCTTTTTACTCTCCTTATGAGATTTAACTCTTGATAAAAGTTACAAGTCTTTAGAGGGAGGATGACGAAAACAATGCCTTCATCTCATACAATATGCTTTTGGACAGACCTTGCTGACGATATACAGGCGTTCTTTCAAATCCTAAACACTGGAGTTATAAGGAAGATAATCTCTATTCAACCCCTTCGAGCCAAAGAAGTAGAAGTTTTCTTTTTTACACAAATTGAAACCTTTAATCAAAACCTAGGGCAGGGTAGTCTCTTAGTTAATTCAAATGCGCGTTCGTTCGTAAAACTTTCATTTCATAATACAATGAATGACATCAAAAATATTCCTCTGGAATCAAAAAACGGTGATGGTTCCCTATCACATATGCAGTCATTATCTCTCAAAAGAAAAGCCCACTAAGTTAAAACCTACAAAGGAGACTTAAGAAAGCTGGGGCATCCCGCTGACTGTAATCTCAAAACAAGAACAGTCAGGCAAAAATCTGGGATGACAAATCAAAGTGAGGTCACTACAAATCCTCAACAAAATGAAAAATGTTGCAAAAATGTCTGCCTTCCGATAAACTAAACTTGTCTGAACCATCACCAAAACGTCATTCCAGACTCAATTGGAGTTCGAACACACAATTAACTGAGTTTAGGGCTGAAGAACATCACGAAGAACGGGCGGGTACAAATACACTTTGAGCCTTATCCTTTGTTTCTTAAACCGTGAACCAAGCCACGTTACAACCCTTCAAAAGTCCTAATTGAAGCATGGGTTAGTTCGAAAGCATACTGTTACAAAGGTATCCTGACTCCTGTAAGGCTTTACTCTAAATCCTGAGTTGAATTTTTCTTACAAAATTTCTTTACTTGCTAAAACGCATTTTCAAAACTTCAAGACAAGCATAAACTTTGCATTATTTGAATATCGTTGTTTGCATATATGGCTATTTGTTTGACAGCGGAGAAATTCACACAACGAATATCCAAAAAACGAAAGCTCTCTCAGTGAATAAAATCACTTCAAGTGGGAAGATACTTCCAACGACAAATCTCCTATAAACAAGGGGGCATGACATGTCACTATCCAGCACACCTAGGGCAGTCCAGTCAAGATTCCAAGAAATCTCTCCAGAAGTGAAGAATAACCAGGGGCGGGTCTCCATCTAAATCACTTGGGGCATTAAACACAAATCTCGATAAAGGGTTACGTACAGTCAAACATTTCCTGGCAGTGCGACAAACACTTGCTACTAGGGGCAATGACAAATCTCTCCAGAATCCTTCTCATAGGATGACTTCCAGCCAAAGTTTCAATCTCTGAAAACTTCTCACCAGTTGATTTGACGTCAAGAATCCTCGAGGATTTTCCCCAATGAAGTCGTCACCTCTCCAACAAACTGGCAACATGATTTATTTCCCCAACAAACAACAGGATTCCCCAGCTTGAGTTTTCCTCTTCGAGTACTACAAATCAGAGGACCACAACTCCTCTTCCCCAGTAGACTACTCTACAATCCCCAGTAAGTTACTGTGAAACCTGGACCCGACCAGACATCGGTTCAATTTCGACTCCGCAGTAGAGCAACGGATAACTGAGACTCCTAAACTCTTTTCCCCAAGAAGGAATCAACACTCTCCACAGAGTTTCCAACGTTCCCCAGCGAAGCTCTCCTCAAACAACAAAACAGGAATCCCCGATGGAAACATTCTAAGTAAAGTTTGAAGACACACCTACTCTTCGATAGTAGTCCAGGATTTAATGACTCCCCAACATTTGTCAAGGATTTATTTTACAAGACAAAAAATACATTCCAACAACATTTCGCATTTCATACATCATATTACATACATGACAAGTGCATACGACGCAATCTCATTTATTTTGAGAACATCATTGCACCATGCATTTCATATATGATGATATTGCATGCATCTAACTCTTTACCTTTTCAGGAAAGATCAAATAAACAAATGGCTATCATCAACAATCTTCAAAAGGTCAGAAATTAATACCAGTAACAAGCCAGGGCAATTATCTACAAGACCAGCTGAAGCAATCCTACACGGGCTCCTTTCCATACACTCTTCTAGAAACGGTTCAGATGTGATCCAGATATGGCTGACATTCTGATACTTACTCCAGATTCTCTTTTAGAAACAGTTCAGATGCGATTCAGATATGGATGACATTCTGATACTTACTCCGGATTCCTCCTAGAAATAGTTCAGATGCGATCCAGATATGGCTGACATTCTGATAATTATTCCAGATTCTCTTTTAGAAATAGTTCAGATGTGATCCAGATATGGCTGACATTCTGATACTTACTCTAGATTCTCTTCTAGAAACAGTTCAGATGCGATCCAGATATGGTTGGCATTCTGATACTTACTCCATATTCTCTTCTAGAAACAGTTCAAATGCGATTCAGATATGGCTGACATTCTGATACTTACTCCAGATTATCTTCTAGAAACAATTCAGATGCGATCTAGATATGGTTGACATTCTGATACTTATTCCAGATTTCTCCTAGAAACAGTTCAGATGCGATCCAGATATGGCTAACATTCTGATACTTATTCCAGATTCCTTCTAGAAATGGTTCAGATGCGATCTAGATATGGCTGACATTCTGATACTTACTCTAGATTCCTTCAAATACAGTTTAGATACGATCCAGATTCTGATGTCATTCTATCACTCATTCAAATACAGTCCAGATACGATCCATATTCGGATGTCATTCTATCACTCGTTCAAATACAGTCCAGATATGATCCAGATTCAGATGTCATTCTGTCACTCATTCCAATGTCATTATGACGCTCATTCATTACATCTTTCAGATACGAGTCAGATACAATTCATTTATGAATATTATTCTGATACTCATCCAAGACCTCTACTGGTTCAGTTTAAATCTCTCAACGGTTTATCCTGATTCTTTCTAGTAGAAATTTTCTCTGGTTCAGATAAGTCACTCCAAGATTTATTCTGATTCTTCTCCAGACCACTGCTGGTTCAGTTTAAATCTCTCAACGGTTTATTCTGATTCTTTCCCGCATACATCTTTCTCTGGTTCAGATAAATCGCTCCAAGATTTACTCTGATTCTTTCCAGTTAAAGAAAATTCAAGACCTCTAGTGGTTCAGTTTAAATCTCTCAACGGTTTATCCTGATTCTTTCCCTAGACATTTTTCTCTGGTTCAGATAAATCGCTCCAAGATTTACTCTGATTCTTTCCAGTTAAATAAAATTCAAGACCTCTACTGGTTCAGTTTAAATCTCTCAACAGTTTATCCCGATTCTTTCTCATAGACATTTTCTCTGGTTTAGATAAATCGCCCCAAGATTTATTCTGATTCTTTCTAGATCTCTGCCGGTTCAGTTTAAATCTCTCAATGGTTTATCCTAATTCTTTCTAGTAGACATTTCCTCTGGTTCAGATAAATTGCTCCAAGATTTGTTCTGATTCTTTTCCAGTTGAAGTCAAGTTTAGACTTAGTCTAATTTCTGTCAACAATCGCTTTGGATGGCATCTATAAGCCCATCTCCAACAACTATCCAGCATTCCTCCAAATGGCATCTTTAAGCCCATTTCCTACATAATCAACCACCACATCATCAAGTGCAAATTTCTGGGCACTCTAGTGTTCAATCATCTTCCACCTTCAAGTCACGAATAGCAGATTCGCCAATCTAACTCTTCAGATATAAGAAGATTGAACAAGGGCAGCTGTTGTACCCCAAAATTTTCCCTCTCAATTCTCAAGGCTTTTTTCACAAAGATTCTCAGCATTCAAGCTTTCACAAGTGTATTGGGATTTTCCAGTACCAAAATTAAAAGGGAAACTGTCAAAAAGGAAGAAAATGGATAAAAATAACATTTTGACAAATTTGGAGGAAAACAGGTCTCCTTCGATTCAGCACCCTTCGATTGACTCTTGGCCTCTTTCGATTGCTCAAAATGGCTGCTAGCGTGCCTCTTTCTCCTGGGCATGTGACTTCTTGTTGCAGGTTTCATTTGTGCCTTTTGTTGCCTGCATGCTTGCTTTGAAAACCAATTTCTGCTGCCACAAGTGCTCCATGCAGGGCAAGCCTTTCGATTGGACAAGTATGCTGCCTGTATGCTTGTAATCGAAGGCCATGACCTGCTGGCCACATGTACCCCCTGCAAGGCAAAGTCTTCGTTTAGACACAAGTGCCTACATGAAAGTCTTCATTCAGACACAAGTGCCTACATGCAAGTCTTTGTTTGGGAACTCATCTTCTGCGTGCCTGCATGCAAACTTCAGTTGAGCAAGAGCCTCATTCGAACGTAACTTGGATTACATCCTTCATTTTGAGCAGGAGCCTTCTTCAAATGCAACTTAGGTATTCCCTTTATTTTGAACTTAAAGCCCCCTTTGAATGCAAGTTTAGGTACATCCTTCATTTGGATTTGAAACCTCCTTCGAATGAAACTTGGGTACATCCTTCATTTGGATTTGAAACCTCCTTCGAATTCAACTTGGGTACATCATTCGTTTGGATTTTAAACCTCCTTCGAATACACTTGCACCAAGGGCCTCTTGAAGACTATGCTTCATGCAAGCTTCGTTTGATCCAAGAGGTATCTTCATACAAGATTTGACTAAGTTCTTGCTTCCCTTGAAAGGGCACCCTTCAATTCAGAAGCCAGGAACTTCCCTCATGCTAAACAGACACAAGGCAGTGACTCCCTTTATGTTTGTTTCAATCCACATGCTTTGATTGTGCAATATGTTTCCTTCGAACACAAGCCTTTGATTGGACATAAGCAACCTACATACAAAGCTTATATTAGAGCTTTGATTCCCTTCGAATCAGCTTCCTTCTAATCCAAGCTAAACCATCCGAAGCAGGTTTCATTTGAAGCAAATCTGAGGAAATCTCATGACCAGCTACTTGTCAGGCTACTTTGCTTCCAAATCTTCACATAATAAGAGGTTTACACAAGTTTGCGATACATTATATGAGGGTTCGAAGGTTTATCCACTGGATAATACCATTCTGGGACGAAAAAGGCAACAAGTCATGTACCCTTTCTTCATAAAGATTGCTTTTATCACAAAAGCAGCTTTCCACCTGAATTTCGTCTGAACGAAAAGCAGGGCCAGAGGCACAAGTCTAATCAACTTCCAAGAGGCCCCCCACTTGTACCTTTCACGTTACCTATTATTTTATTGTTTTTGCAAGGCTGGCTACTTCAACGTCTCCCAAGCATTTCCTCTATAAATAGAGGAACCATGAACAAGTAAATGAGGATATTTTGACTAGAGGAACGAAACCTCCAAAATCTTCTCAAACACAACCAAAACTCTCAAGTTCATCAACACTTGAGAAATCAAAAACCCAGAATCACACCCATCTCCTTAGATTCTGAAGAATTCCCAACTCTTTAGTATCCTTCGAATCCAGCTTAGAAAGAAATATAATACTTGTTTCTTTTCTTTCTTCGAATCAGCATTCCAAGCCAAGTTTCAGGCCCCTCTCCTTCGAATCTAGTGGAAAGAAGCCTTACACCTGCTTTTGTACCTCCTTCAGACCCAATCATCCTTAAGCTTGTCCTCTTCAAATCTAAAATGTACCTGTACCTTGTTCCCTTCGAATACACTAGAAACAGAACACTTGTGTCTTTCCTCCTTCGAATCCAGAAGCATCAAGGCAGCAACTCAAGTTCCAACACTTACATTCCAACGTCAATCAAGGTAAGTCCCCTTAACCTTAAGCTTTTCGTTTCAAACATAACATGTAAATAATATTTGCTCCCTTTTTATTTCTATACTTTTGTCTGCATGCTTTTCCTTGTCCAAGTGTATGTTAAAGCTAATCTGTACAGTCCCCTAAAAATGTTGGAATATAAAATATGCATGCTTCGGTATACTTGCTTCGATGCATATGCATGCTGTGATACATACATTTTCAGCACCCACACACACTTGCTTCAAACACACTGACCTACAAGCCCAGCCAGAGGCACGCTCACACTGATTTCCAGGCATAATCGAAAGGCGCACCCTGTTGATTCCAGGCCCCAGCCGAAGGAGGCAAAAAAGGCACGCCCAACTGCTGACAAGCCCAATTGAAGGCCACTTCTCACGCCTCAGGCCAAGCCCAATCGAAGGCCATGACTTCACTGTTGCCAACCCCAATCGAAGGAGGCTAACAGAATGCAAATCGAAGGCTGCTTCTCCTGCCCCAATCAAAAGACACTCATTTTCCTTCTTTTTATCTTATTTTTTCCTTTATATTTATATGCCCTTCAATATGGTTGTAATAGTGTAGGATTTATTTTTTGCACTTTTTATTACTTTTGTACAAATGCTAGTAATTAGGTGTGTATGGCAAGATAAAACCAACAAGTAGACAACCCCTAATCACGACAAAATTCTTGCAAATCAAACACAATTTGCACACATGCACCCTTAGGGTATCTCACTTGTTGCCTCGGAAAAATAGTCATGTCCCTCGAACATGGGCGTTTTAGCAAAGACCCTGGATAAAAGATCGTAGTCCCTCGATGAGCCTCGATGTTGCCTTCGGTAAACAATCTAGTCCCTAAAACGACATTGCTAAAACGTCCCATAAATTTTCTTCTATGACTATATAAACGTCCCACGCCCGTCCCTTCACATCCAACGATGGGGCTTCTTACAAAAACAATGGTAAGATAGTAACATCTAAAGGAGGATGAAAATAACATCTAAGACCTTTTGAGTAGGTAGATTTGCTCCTAGTTGCTCGCTTGCTCACAAAAAAAACATTTTATACACCAACACTTTTATTTTGAAACATTTTCAAAAGACAACACTTTGTACGCGTTCTTATAGAAACGAGAGCCATTACAAAGACACCTTTTCAAAATCACTTTCAAAAACACATTCCACAAATACCTCTTTGAACTATTTTCGAAACAACACTTTGTACGCATTCTTATAGGAACGAGAGCCATTATAAAGTCACATTTCCAAAATACTTTCAAAACCCACACCACAAACACATTTTCAAACAAAAGCAAGTGATCTAGCAAGCAACTAAGAGCCCGTAGATAAATACGGATGAAAAGGGTGTTAATACCTTCCATTTTCATAATCTACTCCCAGAACTCAGAAATAATCTCGAAAGGTCTTTCCTGTTCTTTTCAGCCTTTCCTTATTGGATAAAAGAAAAGTCGGTGGCGACTCTTGCTATCCATAACAATTGCAATCAAACGCAAAACACCCAAGTCAGTTCTCCCACCGTGTTACAAGAGGGAAACCACCTTAGTCCATACCATCACCGATGAAGATGAATACAATGTCCAATTTTCCCTAGTCCATACACAGTTGAATTATCGTCCTTCACATTTCAAGTTTCTTGATGAGCGTGATGGCGTTAGAACATAATTTGGTTCTACATCCTAGTAAGAGTTTTGATGATAACAAACACATGATATAAAGAACAAATAAGCTCGCTAATAAAAGTATCTTTACATGCAGGAAGTTCTGATGTGAAAAAGATGTTCTGATGTAACTCGAAGTTTTGCCAGTAAATCACTAGAAGTTCTGATTATGCGAGCATATAAGTTTATAGTACCATGATAGATTCAGGTGCATCAAATCTGTGTGACACGTTTATATGAAGAAGTTCTGTTACAACTTCTGAATGCACCAGCAATGTGAAACAAGATCTCTGATACTCTGATTTGCAAAGTTCTGATACAAGCTGTAAAGGACTCTCAACGGTAATATTCATCCTCTGATGTGAGAAGCTCTGAAGCGTTACAATTCCATCAATGCAATATCATAAGTAACGGCTACAAACAGACAAGGATCTCTTGGTTTGGAAAGTTCATTAACTCATATTATGGACATACCAAAAGTATCTTCTTATGTCACTATTGCATGGCCTATATAAAGAAGACATAAAGAAGATTTCAAATGATGAACTACTGCGCACAAAAAGAAGAAATTACGTGAAGCTACAGCAACGCAGCAATCATCTTTCATCCATAAATACTCATAGTTAAACTGTGTAAAACATCACTGTTAGTGATATTGTTTTAGTAGAAACACCACTGTACACATTTATTCAATTATCTGCTTAGACATTTCCTAGAGAAAACCGGGTTGTGGTTTTGGACTCAAGAAGACTTTGGCAGCAGTCAAAGTAGTTGTGTAATCAAGTTTGTTTAGTGAATTAAGACCTCGTTGGAGAGAGACGAAATCACCTTGGCGGGTGGACTGGAGTAGTTTGAGTTCAAACGAACCAGGATAAAAATTAAAGTGTTCTTTCCATTGTATTTCGTGATTCCAATTCAACCCCCCTTCTTATGTTTTTTAATTCTTCAGATGGTACATTACACGATTAATGCCAACATACAAAAAAGAAATGTTGTAAGTATAAGCACAAGATTAAGATTCCAACTATCACATCACTTTGTTTTCTTTGAGGTCACAACCAAAAGCAGATAATTCTAATATAATTTTGGGTATTGTGTTCCTAATTCAAGTCATCTATAACAATTAGATTCATTAGAGGTAAAGCAGAAAAAGTGAAACCCCTAGTAACTTTCTTGGGATCGAGTATATAAATCCCCCTTCCATCCTTAGCCATAACTTCTTCCTTCAAATATTATATGACCATCTTCCTAAGAAACCATAAAAAGGGAAAGATATACAAAAGAGAAATAAACGTTTTTTGTTACCTTGAAATAAGTGATTTTGGCAGGTCGCACAGATAAAGGCCACCAAAGAGACATTACAAAGACATCAGAGCAATAATCGACGGGAATTGTTTGTGAAAACTTGAAGCAAATGCTAGACAATAAAGGAGGTATTACTAGGTCTCAACTGTGGTGAAAAGGGAAAATTTTATACTTTGACTCCTTATGTATCCATTGGTACAATTGTCACACGATAAACATTAAATATCATCATAAATTACATTGTTCCACCAACGATCATAATCTAGTCTCGATATATGAAAACATTTTAGCAACCTAAAAAGAGGGTCATCGTCATTGTCTGACCTAGAAATAGTGTTAATTTAATCCCATAAAGCGATGCATTTATGAGACGAGCATTCAATGTGCATGTTCTCAATGCAACCGACTTCCCTTCAAAAAAATTCCACTACCTTCAAATAGACGCTGACTCAAAAAGCCGGTAAATAGCCAAGGGTGTCACGAGCCACACAACCATCGCTTCAACTAGTAGTAACAAGGGCTTGAAGGGTAATAATATGGGTTGTTCGTACCACCCACAAATAAAGTCTCGATCATAGGTATCAACACGGAAGGTGCGAGAAATAAGTGGGGAACATGTGAGACCTCAGCGGAGCTTGGAGCCTGTGATCCAAGCCTGCGGCTTATCTCCCACTATCAAATCTAATCAAATAAGGATCCACACAATCCGTCGAATTAAATGGAAGTTGTTTTATCCGCTCACCATATATAAGTTTCACACGCACCAATTTTAGGTATCTCTTTCACTCACACTCGAGACTACTTTTGAAATACTTTATTCACTTGAACGTTAGAGTGTTAACCTTACGGGTCCACCGTGCTTTGTCGTACCTAGAGCAATCGACGCTGCACTAAAAGAACACATTCCTCTTACATCTTCTATTTCTGCTTCCAGCATAAAATACTGTCTTTTATCATCACCACAAATTATGAATTTGCTCATGCACGCTTTAGAATAAGATAATTTAGATTATATGATTGATTCAGAGTCTTGTACCCAAAAATTTATACTGGGTCAAGATTAAATAAGTACAATTGGATCACATTAGATTTTCAAGCATCAAGTCGAAGAGGAAACTATTGAAAGAGCAAAGCAGATAAATTTGATTTTTTGAAAAAGTTGAAGAAAAGAAAGCTTGCTTTGATTCATACTAGCTTCGACTGGGCATTGCTTCGATTCATGCTATCTTCGACTAAACTCCTTCCTTCATGCTAGCTTAGACTAGGCAATGTCTCCCTTTGAAACAACTTGCTTCGATCCAGAGGTTTGGATTGGACGTTTGGCCTCCTGCATGCAAGCTTCGTTTGGAAAATGGCTATCTTGATACCAAGATTTGATCAGACAAGGGGCTACCTTCACAACAAAGCTTCGATTGGAGTATTAGTTTCTGTTGTACCCCAAAATTTGCCGTCTCATTTCATCAACATTTTTCATCACAAGACTCTTGGAACTCAAGAACAAGTTAGGGTTGGCTCTGCTCAAGACACCTCCTTACACTGTTGACCTAAATTAGGGTTTGAGTTTGCACAGTGATATTTTAACCAACAATGCCCAAATTGACTTTCATACTTCATGTTGGAATCACAAGTTTGTCCATACCAAGTTTCAAGCCTTGATCCAAATTTTTGCCCAGTCAATTGGACAATTGACCTAGAAATCAACTGTATTGGGGAAAAAGTCAACGGTGGCCAATTGACAGTCAAACCTCATGAAATTTGACCCACATCAACATTATGAACTCATATGAACCATTTGATCAAGTTTGGGTCACAATTCCATAAAAAATTGGATCAGATCATCAAAAGGGCAAAATGGTCATTTTTAGGGTTTTGACTGTACAAAGGCAATTTTTGACTATTTGACCTAGCCAATGACAAATCAAGCTCAACCATGGACTCAAGGACTCAATTACATTGTCTTGACCCATTCAACAAGTTCAAAAGATCTCAAATTCCTAGGATTGACAGATAAATTTTTCAGTCAACTGATCAAAATTTGACCGTATGCTGAAAAGTCAAACTTTGACTTTTTTGGTCAAAATCAAGTTCCAAGGGTCATTTTTCATCAAGACATGTCAAATTATGAAACTTGTTCATCAAGAAACCCAAAAATACAAATTAGGGTTTAAAATGGAAAATTTTCATAACTTAGAAATTTTCTAAGTTATGAAATTTTCTTATTTTTTCCTAACTTTGTCCCATTTTTTCACCAAGATGAAAATGGATTCAAACAAAACTTGCAACATGAAATTTGTATTCCATCACAAAGTCTACAACTTTTATTCACAAAGTTTTCTCAAAAGAAGCTTGTATCTCAAGTTGTGATTTTTGGAACAAGGGTACCTAAAACTTTTAACTTAAAAAAATTTTGCCCTAGTTTAGCCAGGATTTTAACCCATCTTCTTGGCCATTTTTCACATAGTTCTAATTGGAGTTTCAAGTTGCATTTAAAAGATGGATTGTAGTACATGTTTCAATATTTCCAAATTGTCCAAGACCTCCTCAAACACCTTTGTGGTTAGGGAGAATCGAATGCTTGAAGTTGGCAAAAACTCACTTTGATCCATGGCCAATACATGTTCATACCACTTGCCAAATCTGATCTAGCTAGCTTGGTTCACAATTAAAGGCCTCTAAACCAGTTTTTATTCCATAATTTAATGCAAATCCATTGAGCCAAGGCATTGTCTTGATCATTAGGGTATTGTACACTAGATTAAGCCTTAAATAGAAAAAGTAACAATGCCATTTTTGCTTGGACTTTGCTTTATGTCAAAACAACATCCTAGAGCATTGAACCAGATCTTATGCTGCAAACAAAATCCACTAATTAGAGGGGCCAAGAGGGTTGTGTGCAGGGTGATAGGATGGCCTGTACAAGTCTATAACCTCACTTCCACTCTTTTGCTTCAAGAAGAAGAAAACTTGCAAAACACAAGGCATCTCTCACATCTGATAAAACCAACTAAAACAAAGTTGTCAAATAGTTTTCATACACCCTAACAAGCCAGAAACACGAGTCCTGGACCTCTCAAAACTCCTTGTGCACAAATTCCCCATTTTCTTGCAAAACAGGGCCAGTTTTGCATTTTGCAAGCCATCATCAAACTCCATCGTGCGTTTTGCCCAAAGATACTTCAAACACCTTCCAACCAACACACCTGAACTATTCCAGACCTCCATTGCTAGCTGTAACACCATTAACGCACATTGCCATTTTTGTTTCAAAGCTTTGTAGGTTGAGTTCTGTAGCACGATTCAAGCTACTTCAAAACAAACTAAGCATTGGGAAAGCTTCATTGGACCTCAGGCAAGCTCAAAAGAAACTCAAGCACCCTTGGAAGTTGTTGCATTGTCCAGTTCGAAGTCAACTGAAACAGGTATTTCATGAGCTTCTATCTCTCTATTTAGGAATAGTTAGACTTAGGTTTGTGAATGAAAGATGTTGTATTCATAGCCTTGAAACCATACATGTGGTTAGTTTTCATTTAAATTAATCGTGCTAGGAGAATTTTGTCCATGAACTTTCTGAAAAAAATAGGTTAAGAATTAGGGCCAGAGAAATTCTCTCTGGTCTTTGAGAGTTAGGTTAAGTTTTTTTATATGGTTAGATTCGTTATTTGATGCTCTACAAGTTTCATGTTATGAGTTTTGTCAAAAAATCAAGGAATCAGGAGATAGCATCTTGTGGAATTTTTTTTATTAATAACCAAGTATTAAAAAAATATTTCGCAAATAACCGGGTTTCGGAAAAAATTACGCAAATAACCATGTTTGAGATGGCTCCACAAAGGAGGAGCCATCTCATTTGGCGCATGCACCTAGGGTTTTGCCCTAGGCGCCATCTCAGTTGGCGCCTCCATTGGCTTTTAGCCAAGTGAGATGGCGCATGCTCCTTAAAAAGGAGAGGAGGCGCCATCTCACTTGGCACCTAGGGAAAAACTAGGGTTTTTTGCTGTTTTATAAATAATTCGTCCGTTTCTTTGAAATTTCTCACACTTTCTCGCACTGTATTTTTATTTTGTACTCCCTTATTTACGTAATGACGTCGCCTATGATTTTTAGCAGAGATGGTTACGTTATATTCTCCGCCACGAAACCTGCGATGAAAATGAAATTCTGGCACATTCACTCCATGGAGCGTCTGAAGCGAGAGTTGATGCGGTGGCTAGATGGAGACATCGCCGAGGGGGAAAAAATTCGAAGGATCCAGCGAAAACGAACAACAACCTCGCATGCGACAGGAAGACCTAATGTGTGGTTGGAGGAAGTCAAAACAGACAGTGATGTAATGCTGATGATGCATGGGTCAGATGAAATTGTGTTAACAGTTGTAATTTCCTAGATTGATTATCGTTAATCATTGTTGTACGCGAAAACCCTAATGTAATTTCCTATATTGAATTTCTTAAATTGTGTGAACAGTTTTATTAACGGAAAACCCATAATGTTTACAACACAAATATTGAAAAGATTTATTGTATTACAAAATTTATGTGGTCGAGCCAGACGCCCGATTCGGACAGTTTTTGCGATTGTGTCCGACCTGACGGCATAAACCACACTTTCTTTCCAACCTGTCAAGATCGTCCATTTCTGTTGTTATGCGCCTGCTTTTGGGATGACCCTTCTTGTTCCTTCGCATTTGGTCATTGTGCCAAACTATATCACCGTTGTATTCAGGCCAATAGTCCGGTTTTGCCACCAAAGGAAAGTTGTTGTTGTAAACAGTGAGCAACGTTTCAGATTTATAAACGTTTGAGAGCAGTTGAAGCGCGTCTTGATGGGTATGCGCACAAGCGGCAATGACATGAGAGCAAGGCATACGAAAAGCTTGAAACCTGCCACAATCGCACCATTGAGAAGGTAAAATGACCCTGTATTCTTGTCTTGCCAGGCCTTCATTGTGGTCAATTGTCTCTTTCACAATGAAGTTGTGGCTATGGCGGTCAAACCGTGTAACCATGTGAGTGTTGGCTTTAGCACTTTCAGCCTTAATGTATTTCATACAACTTTCACTCCATAGTTGTCCTGATTGCAAGACCGCATACCACATTTCACCTCTTTTGGCAAATAACGCAGCCATCCTAAAATACGTGGATTTCACCAAGGCAATGATGGGGAGGTTTCATATGCCCTTGAATACCCCATTCATTGATTCAATAAGATTTGTTGTCATATGCCCCCATCTTTGGCCATTGCCGTATGACCTAGTCCACTTTTCGACCGGTATATTGTCGATCCACGTACCGGCTTCTGGGTTAGACAAACGGATCTCGTTGCGGTAATATTTGAATGTGGGCTGTGTCAGTGCGTATCCCGCATTCATCACCGCTTTCCTCAATGTTTTGTCCTTGACCTCCCTCGAGAAATTCTGGACGATATGCCTGACGCAATAGACATGCGTAGAAGGAGGGTCATGCCAACCATTTGCCGGATTATTATAGGCACCTTCAATGGAGGCATGTCTGTCCGAGATCAAACAGAGATCTGGTTGAGGAGCCACGTGTGTACGAAGATTTTTCAGGAAAAAGCTCCAAGCACCGCCGGTCTCCCCCTCGACAAGGGCAAACGCAACGGGGAAAATGTTATTGTTGCCATCTTGTGCAACTGCCATCAAAAGCGTGCCTTTGTACTTCCCATACAACCAAGTCCCGTCTATTTGTAGAATTGGTTTGCATGATGCAAACCCTGTGATGCATGGTTGAAAAGCCCAAAAGACGCGACTGAATATTCCGTTGCCATGTAGTAGACTACCATCTTGAGCGTACGCTGGCAATGTTTCCAGAACATAAACACTACCTGGAGAATATGTCTTGAGTGCATTTAGGTAGCGTGGAAGTTCTCGGTATGACTCCTCCCAGTTTCCGTACACCCTTTCAATCGCCTTAGTCTTTGCTAACCACGCCTTACGGTAAGACAGAGTGTAGTTAAAAACCGTGGTGATGTGGGAGATGATTGTTTTCACCTTCAAAGAAGGGTCGTTGCTGACCAGGGGTAGGATTTCTTGACAGATTAGATCATGGTTGAGTTTTCGGTGGTCTTGTGATTGAGTGGAACTTACACAAGTATGGGTAGTCATGGAACCTATGACCCAGCAGTCACCCCTTAGTCTGTATGAAGCGGTCAGCTTGAACATGCAGTCAGGGTGGACACACTTGATCTTGTACCTTTCCGGGTTTACACGATCCACCTTATAATCAACCGAGTTGAGCATGTGAAATTTTTTGATGGCCCTTATGCATTCCTCTCTCTATTACGAAACTTGTCCTTCTCTTTTAAATTTTCATCTGATTGCATATACGGTTGGAAAAACAAGTCCGTAGAAGGTTCATCTCCGCCCATGTTGAAGTTTGTCATGTGCGTAGGTGGTGTGTAGATTTTGTCGGTAGGAATACTTGGGATGCCATCATCGTCAGAATCGTCGTTCACCATTTCATCGAACTCTAACTCGTTATCTTCTTCTTCATCATCAACTGCATCCACCTCATCTTGCTCATTCTCCAAAGGATCAACCTCCTGTGTCACCGGAGGCTCTACCTCCTGTGTCACCGGAGGCTCTTGAAACAGAACGTACAACTCAATAGAGTCGTTTCCAGAATAGACATGGCTGGAAATCATGTTCTGGAAATCCTCGTCATCTTGAATTGTAACCTTATAAAATATGACTTGGTTGTTTCCAAAAAAGACTGGACTCTGATAAAATATCTGGGATACCGGGCCTCGTTCAAGTTTGGCCTCCAATCTTTTCTTAAAGTAGGAGAAATTTGCTTTCCCGTTTAAGAGAAATCGGACATTGTCGGTGTTTCTAAACAAAAACCCAACTGTGGGACACATGTATGTCTCACCGTTGAAATGTGCTTTGACAACAAATTGTGGTGAAGAGGCCATTGTGTAGAATTGTTTTAGGTATGAAGGTGGGAATGTTTTGGGTTTATTGATTATATGAAGGTATGAATGCTGGAATGTTTGAAGGTTAGATGACTGATTCGAAGGTTGGAAAATTTTACAGTTTATGTGAATGAATGTTATGTTCAACCTAAGGCAAAATATTTCAATTAAGTAAGTGTTGCAACCCCCCAAGGCTGCCAATAATATTACATGCATGGGCTTATGCTGCCACCTAGCCTGGCCCTATTCTACACACATAAAAGTTTTGTGTAAGCCTGCCACCCATCTACTCCAATGGCCTTGCATGCAACAGAGAAAGGAATCCCAAAGGCTGTCACGTAGCCTGAGCCAATGCTGTAAAACGTGACACCTCTTATTCGCCAAATGGGGTGGCGACACCATTCAATTTTGTACTATTTCTCCAAGTGAGATGGTGCCTCCCTTACTGTCCAATCGTGATACATGCATGGGCTTATGCTGCCACCTAGCCTGGCCCTATTCTACACACATAAAAGTTTTGTGTAAGCCTGCCACCCATCAACTCCAATGGCCTTGCATGCAACAGAGAAAGGAATCCCAAAGGCTGTCACGTAGCCTGCGCCAATGCTGTAAAACGTGACACCTCTTATTCGCCAAATGGGGTGGCGACACCATTCAATTTTGTACTATTTCGCCAAGTGAGATGGCGCCTCCCTTACTGTCCAATCGTGATACATGCATGGGCTGCCACCTAGCCTGCAAGAGTGACACCTTACATTATTTGTAAATGCATGCATGCATATGTGTAACTCCCTAAGCATGCAAATGTGACACCTCGCAGGCATGCAACCACTACATCAAAATTATTTGCCTATAAATACATACCTTATGAAACATCTCTCACACCCACACAACTCTCACTCTCTGCTACGAAATATTTCTTAAGTCTATCGTACTCTCTATTTCTTCCTAAGTCTTTCATTCTCTCAAGCGTTCTGAAGAATGGCCCTTCTAACAATGGGAGATACTCACAGAGGCACAAGGGAAAACATTGCTGCATTTGTAAGTCTCTTCTTTGGTTATACATTTTTCATACTTTAAAAAACGTGTTGTTCATCTTAATTAATCTTACTCTTGTTTAATTATGAACTCAGGATACACAAAGATTCTGAATCCGTTCGCACAAATACCTGGCTCCTGACCCTTTTATCGTCCCTTATCTGGAATATGCAGGTTTTGGACATGTGATAAAGATCTCCAACTGCACCATTGACTCCAAATTCATCCTTGCAATGTTGGAGAGGTGGAGACCGGAGACCCATACATTTCACCTACCAATAGGTGAATGTACCATCACTCTCGAAGATGTGTACATGCTACTGGGCCTCCCTATTGACGGTAAAGCGGTGAACGGGTCGGTTCAACAACCCAACTCACAGTGTGAAGAACTGTTGGGTAGGGACATGGTAGAAGGTGGTGGAGCAAGAGGGCAGGGAATACTACTCACTGACCTGAAACGGCATTATGCAAGTATGGAATTAAATGAAAATTCCTCAGAGAATGACCGAGTAGTAAAAGCCCGAACGTATATTATGATACTTTTTGGTACTTTTTTATTTCCCGAAAGTACGGGAAATAGTGTAAATTTCATGTACTTACATTTACTAACAAATTTTGATAAAACTAGAAAATTTAGTTGGGGTTCTGCAGTATTAGCCCACCTGTACAGTTCCTTGTGCAAAAACGCAGTCAAGGAAAAATGTACATTTTATGGGTGCGCATTTTTACTACAAGCCTGGGGTTGGTGGAGGATGGAGTCCTTAAACCCCATCAACAACAACACTTTTGGTTTCCCTTACGCAACAAAGTAAGTCATTAAGTTATAGCATTTATAACTATTCTTCTCTTTCCAAAATATATGCTAAAAATAACATGTTTCTCATTTCCTATAGGTACTGCGTGAGGGGTATGGATTACGGCAAGAATCCCAGATTCAATGTCGCACTCTACCGGAATCTGTTGGATCACTTAGGCCCAGATGACGTAAGTCGTAGCTTTTAACTTTTGTTCATTTTAATTATTTATACATTACTTTTGCGCTTACCTGATTTAAATTTTATCGCAGTTCGTCTGGAGACCATATTTGGGTTTGGACCATTCTCCAAATCCAGAGGATGCAGCAACTTGGACTGCAAAGACTGCACTCATTCGGTTCAACATTGTGGAGATGCACCACAGCGACCGTGTGAAGATGCAGTTCGGAATGATCCAAGAGATACCAAGTGATCCAACAGATTTGTCCCCCTGGCATCTAAAAAGGGTCGACGCCCAGTGGAATCTAACCAACTGGAAAGACTTTGCTCCAGAATGGTGTAAAATGTGGCAAAGGCGTCACTGCTACATCTTGCAATCCCCTATTTTCCTTACTCAAGGTAACATGCGACACACCGATCAATATATGTCGTGGTACAGGTCGGTTAGTAACCCAGATATGCACGTGTCTCATCCGAGGTACTTGGTTGACCCACGCACACAATGGGCACAACCCTCGATTCCCCACCAACAAACCCAAAATCCATCAACCTCAAACCAACCCCCAAGAAGAAACAGACCAACAAACACACAACCATATTCCCCACCACAACACAACTACAACCAAATGCCGTACTACCAACCACAATCACCGCCAAACTACCAATACCCAGATATGCCTCAAACCCAACCACAATACCAACCCCAATACCAGCAAACCCACATACCCCATACACAATTTCAGTCTTCCACATATCCCAATATGGGGCCCTCAACATCCAGCCTTAGCCCTGATATGGGAATGTCAGAAGATTATGACCAACCCGACCAAACCTACCATCAACCACCATATCACCAAACAACCCAACATCCACAGTACCAAACACCCCAAGATCCATTTCCTTTCTACCCCCCATACTCAGACGACCAATGCTACCGACCAACCATGGAACCCCACCCACCGCCAACACGACCAAACTTCGAGGGTATGGGTAACCGACTGTACCAGAGCGGATCTTCGAGATATGGAGATCTTACTGATTTTATGGATTCGGATCGCATTGACTTCGCTGGGCCATCGACCTTGCCGCAACAGGAAACGAGACGGCACCCAGCAAGAGAAAGGCGAGGACGGGGATGCGGAACTGGGGGTCATTACCGGGTTCCTGGGGATCATTGATGTATCTTTTTTTTTTCCAGTATTTTTTGTATCTATTTTTTTACTGTTATTTAAATGTAAAACAGTTGAATGTAATTATTTTTTTTCAAATAAAAAATCAATTTTGTTTATCTCTGTCTAATACGCAACGCGCAGGAAAGAAAAAAAAATTTTTTTTTTGACCTAATTTTGTACCTAGGCGCCACCTCACTTGGCTTAGGGCTTGCCATTTGCCCTTAGGCGCCAAGTGAGTTGGCGCCTCCCTTATAAAAATAGGAGGATGCGCCAAATGAGATGGCTCCTCCTTTGTGGAGCCATCTCAAACATGGTTATTTGCGTAATTTTTTCGGAAACCCGGTTATTCGCGAAATATTTTTTTAATACTTGGTTATTAATAAAAAAAATTCCATCTTGTGTACAGAATGCGCGTATTTCAGTTCAAAGGAAGAAGATGAAGTTGTTTCTGGGCTGGGCCTGTACAGGCTTGCTTTTGGCACCCCCCTTCTTTTCTTTTTACACCCCCTGGCCCATTTCTTATATATTTGTCATTTTTTTCATTTTTATTTTTTATTCTGACTATATTATTTAATGTCCAAATATAAAAAATGCCAAAAATTGTTTTTATATTATTTTACATTTATTTGGTTTTTATTTTTATTTTTTACTAGTATAAAATTATTTAAATACTTTATATTCTTTTTATTAAAACTTAAAAATAATGTAAAAAAATATGTTTATTTTCATTTATTATTTTATACACATTTGAAAACATTTTCTTGAAAAATATACCTTTTTGTAAATAATTTATTTTATTTTTATACACACTTAATATATTTAATATATTTAATACATACATATATATATATATATATATATATATATATATATATATATATATATATATATATATATATATATATATATATATATATATATATATATATATATATATATATATATATATATATATATATGTGTATATATATATCTATATACATATATATATATATATATATATATATATATATATATATATATATATATATATATATATATATATATATATATATATATATATATATATATATATATATATATATATATATATATATATATATATATATATATATATATATATATATATATATATATATATATATATATATATAATTAGGGTTTTGTCCTAAAAAACAAAATAATTGAAATTAACTTTTTATTTATTTACATTTCACATTAAAAATACTTTTTACATACATAAAAATCTTTTTTGCATAAATGCATTTTATTTAATATTTATTTATTGTATTTATTTAAATATTGTACATTTAAATATTATGCCTTGTACATTCGATTTGGTTGTAATGATTTAGAATTTAATTTCTTGCAAAATAATCCCCAATTCAAATTTGTACCCCGCCCTCCCTATATCATGTTGTAATAGTGTAGAATTTAAATTCTCGCACCTTTAAGCTTTCAATTATGCCATGATTAGACTTAGGGCTTTGTATGCAAAAATTAAATTAACAAATAATTTGACCTAATCAAAGACAAAAATGCATGAAAAAAAAACAAACACAATGCACACTTGCACCCCTAGGGTTACAATCCACTTGTTGCCTTCAAAAATGGGCCATGGTATGCATGTCAAGTACTTTGGCAAAACAAAAACAAAACAAAAGATCATAGTCCCTCGATGACGCTATCCAGGTTGTCTAAACAAAATGATCAAGTCCCTTAAGAAAATTGCCAAAAATACTTGACACCATTGCTATCATGGTCTATACGATGACCCGCGCCTGTCCCGTTTAACATCCTAACACAAGGTTGTTCACCAAATACAATGGTGAAACAACACTGTTAAAAGGGTTAAAAACATAAGAAAGATCTTTGAGTAAATAGGGTAGACAACTCTTAGTTACTTGATCAAAACTTGCAAAAACATCCTTGCTATCTTCAAAATACACTTCACAACACAAATTTCAAAACCCTACTTTCAAACATTGAAAACTTTTCAAAAGAAAAAAACACCTTTGTATACATTCAAACAAGAATCATTACAAAGGTTGCCACAACGATGGCCTCTTTTCAAAACATCTTTCAAAACCACACACAAAGCACCATTTCAAACAATTGAAGAGCACCATTTCAAATAATTGAAAATCAAAGCAAGTGATCTAAGTAAGTAACTAAGAGCCCATGGATAACCATGGATAGAAAAGGTGCTAATACCTTCCCTTTCTATAACCTACTCCCTGAACCCAAGAAAACATCTCAAAGGTCTTTCCTGTGCTTTTTGACCTTTCCTTAGGATAAAATAAAAAGTCGGTGGCGACTCTTGCTAAACTGAAACATTTGCGAACACAAACGCAAAATCCCAAGTCAGTTTTCCCACCGTATCACAGAACTGGAGACTCTGCTGGGGAAATCTTTAACAGTGGAGTAACCTTAGGGCCTAGATCACCCATTTCATGATTATATTGTTTGCTTTGATTGCTTTACATTTGGTTCTCTTGTTTGGGCTTGAAATCCTCCACCCGGATTTGGGAAACATTCATAGGTAAATAGCAATACGTTGTGGAAACTGTGCGGGGTATACCGACACGGTTGAAGCAATAGCTATATTAGTGCGACATATTTGTGAGTACCGGTAGCCTTTGAGTCAATCAAAGAGAATACGGGGCCGCTGAGTGATGTCATGAAGCACTAATGAACTCTTAGAACCTTACTTGACCATCTTGGCCTTTTATTAGGGGTAGTGAGATGACCGGCTTTGGTACAGTCCGAAGTTGGTAGATACTCGATACTACACTCATTGAGGTTTATTTTCTTGGAATATTTTGGTTGCTAGTTAAGTGGCTAAACCAAAACAATGAACATAGAAAACAATCCAGTGATATTGAGCTCCTTAGAACCCGGTTACTATTTATAGGACAGGTTAGCCAACTAAACTCAAGAGGGTACTTACCTATGAAACCTCATGCAAGCTTGAAACTAGGGTTTTGTGTGACTTGCTTGTACATGTGCTTGTGCATACATCATGAACATCCTAAAGCATCATATGCATCCACTAACCATTTCAAGGGTTTGGATCTTCATATTTGTTCTTGTTTTGTAGGTCATGGAATCTCTTCGTAGGAAAACAATTCAAGTCAACCTTGTGAGAATCCCTCCTCAACTCAACGAGCTTACTTCCAGGATTCCAGAGAATTCTCTCTTCAGTGAGAGGCATGGTAGACTTCTCAACTTGGTCAACTCCAACATTGAAGAAGACATGGTAAAAGTTCTCTTCCAGTTCTTTGACCCCCTACACCATTGTTTCACATTCCCTGATTACCAATTGGTGCCTACTTTGGAGGAATTTTCTCAACTCCTGAGAATTCCTATTCTTCATCAACTACCCTACAACGGTACAGAAAAAGAACCAAAGCCTGAAGATGTTGCTCAAGCATTACACTTGCAACCATCTGACATCAAAGGACATTGGGAAACCAGGAGTGGTGTCAAGGGTTTCTTGGAAAAGTTTCTGTTTGAGAAGGCACAAGACTGCTGGAATTCTCTTGATCTACAAGCCTTTGAAGAGATTGTGGCACTCCTTATCTATGGGCTGGTTTTGTTCCCAAACCCTAACCAACTTATAAATGTGAATGCTGTCAAGATTTTCATATCCAGGAATCCTATACCCACATTGCTTGGGGATATCCTACACTCATTTTACACACGAATAATGAGGAAAAGAGGTGTTCTCATGTGCTGTACTCCTCTCCTAGAAAGGTGGTTTATTTCTCACCTTCCACAATCAGTTTTGAAGAATGAGCAGGGTTTAAGGTGATCACAACGATTGATGACCCTCACACATTCTGATGTACATTGGTGTTCTCGGTCCAGAGAAAATGTCATCATCATTGATTGTTATGGGGAATTTCCTAATGTCCCACTACTTGGCATTAGGGGAGGTATTACCTACAACCCCTGTCTAGCTCTAAGACATTTTGGATATGCTCGGAGGGATGGCCCTCATGACATGCTGATTCCTGACCTAGTTTTTGACTTCGACACCGATGCGCAAGGACTTCGACAAAGATTCAACAGAGCTTGGAGGATGCCCAACAAGGTGGATAGTAAGACATTGGGGCACAAGAATTTCATCCCCCTTGAGCCTTATCTCAAGTGGGTACGAACCCGCGCCCAGAGTCTTATGATGCCATACCCTCACATTCTCCCCTTGATCAAAGAGCCTGTTATGGAAGGAGAGGTTCCATACACCATCCTACATCCTGACATGCCAACATCATGGGAAGAAATGCAAAAGAGTTGGATCCAACTCAAGGAAGAACGGAATACTTTTGAAGCCAGCTTCTATTCCAGTGAGAAGAAGGTTTTGGAGCTTACCCGCCGACTTCATGAGGAGGAAACTCTCAACACTTACGTCGCACCAAAGAGGATGCGCAATGGCTTTTTACATTAAGAATTTCGTAATATTTTGCCCATAGGGCACTTATGTACTAACAATTTCTTCTTAATATGACGTGCGTTCTTTTTGTTTGCAACAAATTTGAATTTCTGAACCCTTAAATGCATTACATCAATAACATACCATTCATCATATGCATAAACAGGTCTTCACACCAGGTTTCCTTATCTTTCTGCTGTTTATTTCAGCAAGATGGATTTGGAGCAGACGGTAAAGGATCTGCAAGCACAAAATTCACAATTCCAGCAACTCCTCATGACCTTGGCAAAGGGTCAAGAGGACCTCAAAGCTCTGTTAGAGAAGAATAAAGAGAAAAAGAAAAAGAGACCTGGAGTAGCTACTTTTGGAAGAAGGTTTGAAAGCAATGCCAGAAAGGTTCTTGAGTTCCCCTCAACGTCTGACGAAGGGGCCGGTAAAGGGAAAGGGACTGTTGTACCTTCTGAATCTGAGGTTGAAGAGGAGGAAGAGGAAGAAGACGAAGACTACTCTGAACAACAGTATCCTCCAGCAGACGATAAATATAAGAATCTTGAAGATAGATTGGCAGCCATGGAGTTGCAGAGGGTCCCTGGTTTGGATTTTGAAGAACTAGGGCTGGTAGCTGGGATTGTTATCCCTCCCAAGTTCAAAGTGCCAACATTTTCCAAGTATGACGGTCTGTCGTGTCCAAAGAGGCACCTGAGATCGTATGTCAGAAAGATCCAACCCCGCTCATCTGATAAAGACCTCTGGGTACACTTTTTCCAAGACAGTTTGTCTGGCACGCAGTTGGACTAGTTCTATCAACTCGAGAGATCAGAGGTTCACAATTGGGAGGACTTAGCAGTTGCTTTTTACCGTCAGTATCAATACAATGCTGATTTGGCGCCCACTCGTACTCAGTTACAAAGTATGGGGATGGCTTTCAATGAAGGATTTAAAGAGTACGCACAGAAGTGGCGTGATCTGGCTGGGAGGGTGCAGCCACCGTTGTCAGATAGGGAGTTAGTTGACATGTTTCTAGGGACCCTGTCTGGCCCCTTCTTCAATCATCTAATCGGGAGTTCTTCCGCGGGATTTACTGAATTAATTTTGACCGGTGAAAGGGTCGAGGTCGGTATTAAAAGTGGAAAGATTCAAAAGGATGCTTCCGCATCCACAGCTGTTAAGAAACCTTTCCCAGCTAAGAAGGAAGCATCTGCTGTGTATTATCAGAAGGGTCAGGGAAGAACCGAGCACCGACCGACTGTAGGGGCTGTGATGATTCAAAATTCTTCAAATGATCAACCTCGTAACAATCAGTCGAGACCTAATCAACAACGAGTAGAAAGGCCACAACGGCAGTTCACCCGCATCAATATGACGCCAACTCAAGTACTCCCTCACTTGTTGAAGCTGAATCTTACCAGTTTGAAGGAAGCGCCAAAGAACCCTAACACCTCTTCTCCATACTACCACTCCAATGCCAAATGTGCTTACCATTCCGACAGTGTTGGGCACGATACCAATAATTGTTGGGCGCTTAAGAAAAAAATCCAGGACTTGATTGATGCCAAAGAAGTAGAATTCGATGCGCCTGAGAAGCCCAATGTGATTTCTGCTCCGATGCCCAAGCACGATAATAATGTTCATGCTGTTATGGAGGACCTTCATGTTACTGATGTTGTTGACCTGTTGACGCTGTTACTTGTGATTAAAGAGAATTTGATGAGAGTCGGGATCTTTCCTGGCTGTGGTAAAGACTGTTATTTTTGTTTGAACATACGAGGTGATTGCCCAATGTTGAAGTCAGATGTCCAACGCCTGCTGGATACCCAAGAGATACTTTTCCAGAAAACCCCTGTTGATACCTTCAATCCTGTTACTCCTGCTACTTTTGCTACTTCAACCAACGATATTGCAATCATAACCATTTCCGACAATCCTCCCAAGGCTTACAAAAGGCCTTTCAGGATTACACCCAACTCTAAATGTGTACCTTTAAAAATCACCATGCCAGGACCTGTCCCGTACCAATCCAGCAAAACGATACCATGGAACTACGAAGGAGAAATCTTCTACCATGGTATCAAACAAATTGAGGCAGTCCAAGAAAATTCTGAAGAAGAAAACCCTGATATAGGGAACATTACGGGTACAAGCAAGATAACCCGTAGCGGCCGGATTTTTTCTCCAGAGATTCCTCCCCCTCGAGTAGTTTTCGGACCCTTGAAAGCTTTTGTACTTGTTGGACCATCTGTGCAAGGCCCGATGATTGAAGAATTGGATACTCCTGAAGTAAGACCATCTGTTGATATCACCAATAAGGGTAAGGGGATACTAGAAGTGCTTGTCAAGATGAAGGCTCATGTTGTGGTTATCCCCGAAACCACTCAGAAAGAAATGGATGAAATCTTGAAAATAATCAGAAAAAGTGACTACGACGTTGTGGAACATTTAGGGAAGACCCCTTCTAAATTTCAATGTTGGCTCTTCTGCTCTGTTCCGAGGCCCACGCTAAGGCCCTGATCAAATTCTTGAAGGCGGCACATGTTCCCCAAGAGACTTCGGCTGACCAGTTTTAGGAATGTGTGGCCAGTCTTACTGCTGATAATGGCCTTGGCTTTTCCGAAGCTGACTTAACTCCCAAAGGAAGGAAACACAACGACGCGCTACATGTCTCAATCGAATGCAGGGGAACCACCCTCGCCCATGTCTTAGTTGATACTGGTTCTTCCTTGAATGTGCTTCCGAAGAAAGCTTTAGACCGTTTGGATTGCGAAGGATTGACCGTCAAACCTAGTAACATCGTTGTTAGGGCCTTTGATGGGTCCAAAAGAATGGTTCATGGAGAGGTTGACATTCCTATCAAAGTAGGCACGAAAGTTTTTAACTCCACCTTTTATGTGATGGACATCCGTCCGTCATATTCTTGTTTGTTAGGGAGACCGTGGATCCATTATGCCGGGGCAGTTACCTCCTCTTTGCACCAAATGCTGAAATATCCTATTAAGGGTAAGATTATAACAGTGCACGGCGAGGAAGAGTACATGATAAGTCATCTCAATTACTTCTGCTATGTGGAGTTGGATGGCGAGTTCATCGAAACTCCTTTCCAACATTTTGAGGAAGTTTCCCCTGAGGTAGCAGTTGCAAAGACAATGGTTGAGGTGCCTGTCGTTCCCAAGCATGTATCTACGATGGCATCTCTCAAGGACGCAGAGGCTGTAGTTAAAGAAGGGAAGAGTACAGTATGGGGACAATTGCCTGACTTTCCCCATAAGACAGACAATTTTGGGTTAGGGTTCACTGCTGCAGGACAAAAGGCTATGCGTCGCTCCAAGGTTGGAAGACCACCCGTCAAGATCTCTCACCATGGAATCAATGCTGTAGAAGATGAAGATGAAGAGAGCCACTTTGAAGATTGGATTTTTCCGACCATCGAAGGGGGTTTAAGCAACTGGGAAGCAAAGGATTTTGTTCCCATCACCTTTATCAACCAGTAATTTTATCTTTGAACAATTTTCCATTTATGGTCTGTAATAACTAAAACAATTCGCACACTATTTTCACCTCGTGCCTTGCCCGGGGCATGTAGGTCCATTTGTAAGGGCTTGATCTTCTTCATTATCATATGCCATGTTTTAATGAATCATTGGACGTTTTTCATCTATAAACTGTTGTGTTCATTTTCTTTCCTTTTGCATTTTTGTTTGTTTTAAGGATGGCTATCCCTTACACACACCCACACTCACAAATGCAGGTATCCATCCACTCCGATTCCATGGATGACTATTCTGCTTTAACCTTCGATAACTCTGAAGATTTGGTCAATCATGCTGAGTACGAAGTTGACAAAGACTGTGAAGTGCCGGGAGAGTTAGCCAGACTTTTGCAACAAGAAGAGAGGGCTATTCTGCCTCATGAAGAGTTGCTAGAAACCATCAACTTGGGGACAGAGGAGGACAAGAAAGAAGTTAAAGTGGGTTCCAACCTAGAACCAAGTGTCAAGGAGCGCTTAGTGCAGTTGTTGAACGAATATGTTGAAATCTTCGCCTGGTCTTATGAAGACATGCCAGGGATAGACACAGATATCGTGGTTCACCGTCTCCCTACAAGAGAAGATTGTCCACCGATCAAGCAAAAGGTCCGCCGAATGAGGCCCGACATGTTTGAGAAGATTAAGGCTAAAGTAATGAAGCAATTCAACGCTGGCTTTCTGGTTGTTACTTCCTATCCATAATGGGTTGCTAACATTGTGCTCGTGCCTAAGAAGGACGGCAAAGTCAGAATGTGTGTGGACTATCGGGATTTAAACAGGGCTAGCCCTAAATATGATTTTCCCCTACCACACATCAACATTTTGGTTGACAATACAACTCAGCACAAAGTATTTTCTTTCATGGACGGATTCTCGGGCTATAACCAGATCAAAATGGCCCCCAAGGACATGGAGAAAACTACTTTTGTCACGCAATGGGGTACCTTCTGCTACAAAGTGATGCCATTCGGACTGAAGAATGCAGGGGCAACCTATCAACGCGCCATGGTAGATTTGTTTCATGATATTATACATCATGAGATCAAAGTTTATGTAGACGACATGATAGCTCGATCACAGACAGAAGAAGAACACCTTGATCATTTGCAAAAGTTGTTTGCCAGGTTGAAGGAGTATAAGCTCAAACTGAACCCAAGCAAGTGCACTTTTGGAGTTAGGTCTGGTAAACTTTTGGGATTTATTGTCAGCAACAAAGGCATTGAGGTTGATCCAGCTAAAGTAAAGGCTATACAAGAAATGCCTGCCCCCCGTACTGAAAAGGAGGTTAGAGGATTCTTGGGACGCTTGAGCTATATTGCGAGGTTCATCTCTCACCAGACATCTACCTGTGAGCCAATTTTCAAACTGTTGAAGAAAGATCAGGTAGTTGAATGGAACAACGATTGTCAAGTTGCTTTTTATAAGATCAAGGAGTATTTACTATAACCTCCTATTTTGATGCCACCCGTCGAAGGAAGGCCCTTAATCATGTATCTGACTGTTTTGGATAACTCAATAGGGTGCGTGCTGGGCCAACATGACGAGTCTGGTCGAAAAGAGCATGCCATTTATTACCTTAGCAAAAAGTTTACCGACTGTGAGACTCACTACTCACTGCTCGAGAAAACTTGTTGCGCTTTGGTATGGGCTGCTCACCGGCTAAGGCAGTATATGTTGACTCATACTACTTTGTTGATTTCCAAGATGGATCCGATCAAGTATATCTTCGAGAAGCCTGCTTTATCTGGAAGAATCGCTAGATGGAAAATGATCCTGACTGAGTATGATATCCAATATACTACCCAAAAATCTATAAAGGGGAGTGTACTAGCTGACCATCTAGCTCATCAAGCCGTCGAAGATTACCAATCTATGAGATTCGACTTCCCTGACGAGGATATCATGACATTGGACAACATTGAAGGTAACGGACCGTATGACGGACCTGAACAAGGATCCTGATGGACCCTATACTTTGATGGTGCTTCAAATGAACTTGGCAACGGTATCGATGCGGTACTCATTTCTCCGGAAGGTTGCCATACACCCTTCACTGCCCGACTTTGCTTCAGTTGTACCAACAACATGGCTGAATATGAAGCTTGTGTCTTTGGTCTCAAGGCTGCTATAGACTTGGGAATCAAATCTTTGGCCGTATTTGGGGACTCGGCTTTGGTTATCAGTCAAGTCAAAGGAGAGTGGGATACCAAACATCCTAATCTTATCCCATACAAAGAACATGTCTTGACATTGTTGCCTCATTTCGAGCAGATTACTTTCGAGCACTTCCCGCGAGAAGAAAATCAGCTAGCAGATGCTCTGGCTACAATGTCTTCCATGTTTAAACTCAACTGGGATAACGAGGCTCCCCAAATTACCATTGAGTGAATGGACGAACCTGCACATTGTCACGAGATTAATACCGAAGAAGTAGTGGAACAACCCTGGTTTCATGAAATCAAAAGGCATCTCCAGACTAGAGAATACCCTGAAGGAGCTTCCGTCAATGACAAAAAGTTCTTAAGGAGATTTTCTGCCAAGTTCTTCCTAAGCAATGTCATCCTTTATAAGCGCAACCATGATTGTGTTCTACTTTGTTGTGTGGATAAGGTTGAAGCAGAATTGATCATGACCGAAATACATAGTGGCACATTTGGCACCCACTTGAGCGGACATACGATGGCTAAGAAGATTCTAAGGGCAGGCTACTACTGGTCTACTATGGAAGCTGATTGGCATCAACATTCCCGCACCTGCCACAAATGCCAAGTCTACGCCGACAAGGTACATATTCCTCATGTTCCTCTCAACGTTTTGACAGCTCCTTGGCCATTCGCAATACGGGGCATTGACATGATTGGAGAGATCAAGCTTACGGCATCCAATGGACATCGTTTCATCCTGGTGGCTATTGACTATTTTACCAAGTGGGTCGAGGCAACTTCCTATGCCTCAGTTACAAAGAATGTGGTTGCCCGCTTCATCAAACAGAATCTCATATGCTGGTATGGTGTCCCCGACAGGATCATCACAGACAACGGTACAAATTTGAACAACACTATGATCACCGCTCTATGCAAACAGTTCAAGATTTATCATCACAATTTATCTCCCTATCGGACGAAGATGAACAGTGTTGTTGAAGCCAAGAACAAAAATATCAAGAAGATCATTCAAAAGATGACAGTCACCTACAAGGACTGGCATGAGATGTTACCGTTTGCTCGGCATGGATATCGTACCATGACACGTACTTCAACAAGGGAAACCCCATTTTCTTTGGTGTATGGCATGGAAGTTGTTCTACCCATGGAAGTTCAGATTCCTTCCTTAAGGATTATGAAGGACGCTGGTTTGAGTGAAGACGATTGGATTCAGACCCGGCTTGATCAACTTAATTTGATCAACGAGAAGCGACTTACTGTTGTTTGTCATGGTCAAACGTATCAAAAACGGATGATCAAGGCTTTCAACAAGAAAGTCAGGCGTCAGGTATATCAAGTCGGAGATCTTGTAATCAAGCGGATCATCTTACCGCAAAGTGATCCCAGGGGAAAGTGGACTCCTACTTACGAAGGACCATTTGTGATCAAGAGCATCTTTTCTGGTGGGGCAATGATTCTGACCACCATGGACGGCGACGACTTGCTGCACCCTGTGAACTTAGACATAGTCAAAAGATACTACGCATAAAATGACCCGACAAGTTGAAAACCCGAAAGGGCGACTTAGGCAAAAATGGGCATCCCGGTGAATCGAAAACCCAAAAGGGCGGTTCAGGCAAAAATTAGGGATAAAACAAAAAATCTGTACACCCGGCAAGTTGAAAACCCGAAAGGGCGACTTGGGAAAAAAAGGGTTTCCCGGTGGATCGAAAACCCGAAAGGGCGGTTCAGGGAAAAGTTAGGGAATTAAAGCGTATGACTATGTCTCGTCGGATCACTTTAAGAACAATCTCTTCACCAACAAGCCCCGAGTTTCTGATCAATCCAGTCATCAGCGGACGAAGCAGCGAATGGACAAAATATTCAGAGTTGTGAAGGCTATAGCAGAATGGGAATCCCATGAAATTGTTACACATAGCCATCTTTCTTTTGTATAAAATTTTTCAATTTTTATGACAACATTCTCTTACTAGGATGTCTGTCTCCTTTGTACAAAGATACTCACAAAAGTTAAATACAAATATACATCAAAGTGCAGAAATTTGTTTGCCTTTCTTTTCTTTTTACACTTATGTTTTATTTGAAAACGTCTAATGTTTTGTTAAATAGGCATATGCATTTGAATATAATCACTGGTTACAAATAAAACGAAATTGAAAAAGGATAATTACTGATAGGTTGAAGGTGTAGGAAGATATCTTTATGCCATTCCAGAAGAAATCCCCTACAATACATCATCCAGATCCTCAACAAAGCTAAAATTTGGGGTATATTTCCCCAGCGGAGTTAAGCTTCAAGATCCTCAGCTGAGCCAGTGCATTCCGAAACTTGATTCCCCAGCTGAGTTAAGTTTCAAAATTCCCAGCAGAGTTAAGCTTCAAGATCCCCAGTGGAGCCCAAACACCCTGAAAATCCTATCCCTAGCGGAGCCAGAATAGTGAGCATTTCCCCCACAGAGTTATCTCCCAGCAAGATCGAAGATTCTCAGTCTCATTTCTCCAAGCAGAAGCCTCCTAGGTTTTAACTCCCCGGTAGAGATTTTCATAATTTTCCCTGCATCCCAGGAAAGTCATGAAGGATTCTCATTCCCTGCAGAAGTCGTCAAAGATCTTGTTAATCCCCACAAATCACCAAGGATTTTCAAACTCCAGCAGTGGTTCCAGGATTTCTCCTTCTCAACAATCAAAGATCTTTAATCGCCAAGCAGTCAGCAAGGATTTCTCATCGTCAGTAATCAAAGATTTTGGAATCCCTAACATCGGTCAAAGAATTACTTTCCCCAACAGCAATCAAAGATTTCATTATCTCCAGTTATCAAGGATTTATTTTCCTCAGCAAGACAGCTACTCAGCTTACATGCACATCTATTACATTCACGTATCATAAACATTGATGAAATACAGTTCATTGCATCATACATATCATGCAACATAACTTTGTGTTTTAGCTAACATTTTACCCTTTTCAGGATAAGATTAAAAGGCTATCGTTAACAATTATTCAGATACAGTATGGATACACCCCAGACACGACGGTTATTCTATTACCCATTCACAATTTCAAGTCAACATACAGTACAGATACACCCCAGACACGACGGTCGTTCCACTACTCATTCAGACTTCAGTAATCCGATACAGACTAGATACGCTCCAGACACGGCAACCATTCTATCTCTCATTCAGATTCAGCTATCAACCACAAATTCAGATACGCTCCAGACACGGATGTCATTCTGGCCCTTACCCCAGCAGTTTGATTCTCCCCAGTGCAGTCGCCATGGAAGTCATTTTGTCACTTATTCAGATCCCAGTTACAGTCTCAGATATATTCCAGACACGGAAGTCATTCTGCTACTCATACAGATCTCAACTTCAGATATAGTCCAGATACGCTCCAGACACGGTTGCCATTCTGTCACTCATTCGGAATTTATCCCAAGCCCAGTAATGCTCCATACACTGATATTTCTCTGTCGCTCATTCAGAATTCAGATACAATACAGATACACTCCAGACGTCGCAGTCATTCTGATATTCATTCAAAGTTTAAATACAGTTACAGCTCAGATACGCTCCAGACACGGATACCATTTTAATATTCATTCTTCTGACCTACCATATTGCAATTCAATAAACATTCTTAGATGGCATCTTTAAGCCCATCTCCATAAAGATTCTACCACCTCCAAATGGCATTTTTAAGCCCATTCCCGCATCTATGTTTTGACGAGTGCAAATTTACGGGCACTCTAGTGTCCAATCCTCTTTTACCTTTGAGTCGCGAAAGGCAAACTTGCCAATCTAACTCTTCAGGTTCAAGAAGATTGAACAGGGGCAACTGTTGTACCCAAAAATTTTCCCTCTCATTTCATCAACATTTTTCATCACAAGACTCTTGGAACTCAAGAACAAGTTAGGGTTGGCTCTGCTCAAGACACCTCCTTACACTGTTGACCTAAATTAGGGTTTGAGTTTGCATAGTGATATTTTGACCAACAATGCCCAAATTGACTTTCATACTTCATGTTGGACTCACATGTGTGTCCATACCAAGTTTCAAGCCTTGATCCAAATTTTTGCCCAGTCAATTGGACAATTGACCTAGAAATCAGCTGTATTGGGGAAAAAGTCAACTGTGGCCAATTGACAGTCAAACCTCATGAAATTTGACCCACATCAACATTATGAACTCATATGAACCATTTGATCAAGTTTGGATCACAATTCCACAAAAAATTGGATCAGATCATCAAAAGGGCAAAATGGTCATTTTTAGGGTTTTGACTGTACAAAGGCAATTTTTGACTGTTTGACCTAGCCAATGAGAAATCAAGCTCAACCATGGACTCAAGGACTCAATGACATTGTCTTGACCCATTCAACAAGTTCAAAAGATCTCAAATGCCTAGGATTGACAGATAAATTTTTCAGTCAACTGATCAAAATTTGACTGTATGTTGAAAAGTCAAACTTTGACTTTTTTGGTCAAAATCAAGTTCCAAGGGTCATTTTTCATCAAGACATGTCAAATTATGAAACTTGTTCATCAAGAAACCCAAAAATGCAAATTAGGGTTTAAAATGGAAAATTTTCATAACTTATAAATTTTCTAAGTTATGAAATTTTCTTATTTTTCCTAACTTTGTCCCATTTTTTCACCAAGATGAAAATGGATTCAAACAAAACTTGCAACATGAAATTTGTAGTCCATCACAAAGTCTACAACTTTAATTCACAAAGTTTTCTCAAAAGAAGCTTGTATCTCAAGTTTTGATTTTTGGAACAAGGGTACCTAAAACTTTTAACTTAGAAAAATTTTGCCCTAGTTTAGGCAGGATTTTAACCCATCTTCTTGGCCATTTTTCACATAGTTATAATTGTAGTTTCAAGTTGCATTTAAAATATGGATTGTAGTACATGTTTCAAGCTTTCCAAATTGTCCAAGAACTCCTCAAACACCTTTGTGGTTAGGGAGAATCGAATGCTTGAAGTTGGCAAAAACTCACTTTGATCCATGGCCAATACATGTTCATACCACTTGCCAAATCTGATCTAGCTAGCTTGGTTCACAATTACAGGCCTCTAAACCAGTTTTTATTCCATAATTTAATGCAAATCCATTGAGCCAAGGCATTGTCTTGATCATTAGGGTATTGTACACTAGATTAAGCCTTAAATAGAAAAAGTAACAATGCCATTTTTGCTTGAACTTTGCTTTATGTCAAAACAACATCCTAGAGCATTGAACTAGATCTTATGCTGCAAACAACATCCACTAATTAGAGGGGCCAAGAGGGTTGTGTGCAGGGTGATAAGATGGCCTGTACAAGTCTATAACCTCACTTTCACTCTTTTGCTTCAAGAAGAAGAAAACTTGCAAAACACAAGGCATCTCTCACATCTGATAAAACCAACTAAAACAAAGTTGTCAAACAATTTTCATACACCCTAACAAGCCAAAAACACGAGTCCTGGACCTCTCAAAACTCCTTGTGCATAAATTCCCCATTTTCTTGCAAAACAGGGCCAATTCTGCATTTTGCAAGCCATCATCAAACTCCATCGTGCGTTTTACCCAAAGATACTTCAAACACCTTCCAACCAACACACCTGAACTATTCCAGACCTCCATTGCTAGCTGTAACACCATTAACTCACATTGCCATTTTTGTTTCAAAGCTTTGTAGGTTGAGTTCTGTAGCACGATTCAAGCTACTTCAAAACAAACTAAGCATTGGGAAAGCTTCATTGGACCTCAGACAAGCTCAAAAGAAACTCAAGCACCCTTGGAAGTTGTTGCATTGTCCAGTTCGAAGTCAACTGAAACAGGTATTTCATGAGCTTCTATCTCTCTATTTAGGAATAGTTAGACTTAGGTTTGTGAATGAAAGATGTTGTATTCATAGCCTTGAAACCATACATGTGCTTAGTTTTCATTTAAATTAATCGTGCTAGGAGAATTTTGTCCATGAACTTTCTGAAAAAACTAGGTTAAGAATTAGGGCCAGAGAAATTCTCTCTGGTCTTTGAGAGTTAGGTTAAGTTTTTTATATGGTTAGATTCGTTGTTTGATGCTCTACAAGTTTCATGTTATGAGTTTTGTCAAAAAAGCAAGGAATCAGGAGATAGCATCTTGTGTACAGAACGCGCGTATTTCAGTTCAAAGGAAGAAGATGAAGTTGTTTCTGGGCTGGGCCTGTACAGGCTTGCTTTTGGCACCCCCCTCTTTTCTTTTTACACCCCCCTGGCCCATTTCTTATATATTTGTCATTTTTTTTCATTTTTATTTTTTATTCTGACTTTATTATTTTATGCCCAAATATAAAAAATGCCAAAAATTGTTTTTATATTATTTTACATTTATTTGGTATTTTTTTTTACTAGTATAAAATTATTTAAATACTTTATATTCTTTTTATTAAAACTTAAAAATAATGTAAAAAAATATTTTTATTTTCATTTATTATTTTATACACATTTGAAAACATTTTCTTGAAAAATATACCTTTTTGTAAATAATTTATTTTATTTTTATACACACTTAATATATTTAATATATTTAATACATATATATACATATTTTATTAACTAATTAGGACAAAAAACACAAAAATAATACATTTTTATTTTTATTAATATTTTATACTAAAAATACCATTTTTTCAATATATATATATATATTTTTGTACAAATTAATATATTATTGTATATAAATAATAAATAATTATTTATTTAAGAAATTAGGGTTTTGTCCTAAAAAACAAAATAATTGAAATTAACTTTTTATTTATTTACATTTCACATTAAAAATACTTTTTACATGCATAAAAATCTTTTTTGCATAAATGCATTTTATTTAATATTTATTTATTGTATTTATTTTAATATTGTACATTTAAATATTATGCCTTGTACATTCGATTTGGTTGTAATAATTTAGAATTTAATTTCTTGCAAAATAATCCCCAATTCAAATTTGTACCCTCCTCCCTATATCATGTTGTAATAGTGTAGAATTTAAATTCTCACACCTTTAAGCTTTCAATTATGCCATGATTAGACTTAGGGCTTTGTATGCAAAAATCAAATTAACAAATAGTTTGACCTAATCAAAGACAAAAATGCATGAAAAAAAACAAACACAATGCACACTTGCACCCCTAGGGTTACAATCCACTTGTTGCCTTCAAAAATGGGCCATGGTATGCATGTCAAGTACTTTGGCAAAACAAAAACAAAACAAAAGATCATAGTCCCTCGATGACGCTATCCAGGTTGCCTAAACAAAATGATCAAGTCCCTTAAGAAAATTGCCAAAAATACTTGACACCATTGCTATCATGGTCTATACGATGACCCGCGTCTGTCCTGTTTAACATCCTAACACAAGGTTGTTCACCAAATACAATGGTGAAACAACACTGTTAAAAGGGTTAAAAACATAAGAAAGATCTTTGAGTAAATAGGGTAGACAACTCTTAGTTACTTGATCAAAACTTGCAAAAACATCCTTTCTATCTTTAAAATACACTTCACAACACAAATTTCAAAACCCTACTTTCAAACATTGAAAACTTTTCAAAAGACAAAAACACCTTTGTATACATTCAAACAAGAATCATTACAAAGGTTGCCACAATGATGTCCTCTTTTCAAAACATCTTTCAAAACCACACACAAAGCACCATTTCAAACAATTGAAGAGCACCATTTCAAACAATTGAAAAGCAAAGCAAGTGATCTAAGCAAGTAACTAAGAGCCCATGGATAACCATGGATAGAAAAGGTGCTAATACCTTCCCTTTCTGTAACCTACTCCCCGAACCCAAGAAAACATCTCAAAGGTCTTTCCTGTGCTTTTTGACCTTTCCTTAGGATAAAATAAAAAGTCGGTGGCGACTCTTGCTAAACCAAAACATTTGCAAACACAAACGCAAAATCCCAAGTCAGTTCTCCCACTGTATCACAGTTTCCTTCGAAGCAACATACTTCGAATCCAACTCTGGTCCCCTTCGAGCAAGATTTTCTCCACAAGCTTCATTCAAGTAATGGCCTCCTACATGCATCCTTCGATTCATGAGCAATAGCCTCCTACATGCATCCTTCGATTCAAAAGCATTAGCCCCCTGAATGCATCCTTCGATTCATAAGCATTAACCTCTTGCATGCAAGCTTTGATTGGACAAGGGCTACTTTCACACAAAGCTTCGTTTGAGCATTGACCTCTTGCATGTTTGCTTCGACCCACAAGGAAATGGCTTCCCTTGTGCTTGCCTTCAATGCACAAGGAAATGGCTTCCCTTCATGCTAGCACCCATAAATTATTTGGCTTCTTTCATGCATGCTTCGATTCACTGGGTAGTGGATCTCTTTGAAACAACTTGCTTCAATTCCACCTTTAAAAATCTTCAACACACATAGTTTCTACACTATGACATACATTGGTGGCTCATTCGAAGGACATGCATTGGTGGATTTGAAGGACATACCTGGGTATCCCGTTCGAAGGACATGCATTGGTAGATTTGAAGGACTTACCTGGGTGTCCCATTCGAAAGATAAATATTGGTGGCTCATTCAAAGAATTGCAAATGGTCCATTCGAAGGATGCATATTGGTTGGGAACAAATATTGTTGTCTAAAGAGGAGTCTGGTCGAAGGTTGGATCTATATGGTCAAAAAGAAAGCGTGAAGTGTTCAAGATGCTTGTTGACCAAAGGCCCAGGCCTGCTGTACTGGCCACAACACTCTAAAACTACTGCAAAGCTGTCCTGCTATGCTGCTCCCATATTTGCACCAAATTGACATACAAAGACTGCACCTCAAAAGCTACAAAAACAGCATACCCAATTTGTTCAAAACTCATTTGTTTTCCCTCCCAAACCTCAGCCAATTTCATCTATAAATAAGAGGTTCCACAACAAATCTAATGGGGCTTTTTGGTAGCTGGAAAAACTTTGGTTGTGTGAAAAAATCATCAAACACTTAACACACTCTCAAACCCAGAATCAAAAGACCACACCTTTGTTTCAATTTTTTCGAATCCAGTACTAAAGAAACACAACACTTTTTTCTTTTCCTTCGAATCTAGAAACAAACAAACACAACTCTACTTTTCTTGGTTTTCAAATCTAGTCAAAGAAACACATACTTGTTTCTCTCCATTCGAATCCAGGAGCACCCAGGGCAACAACTCAAGTCCAAAACCCACATTCCAGCTTCAAGCAAGGTAAGTCTTCTTGATTTTAACCCTTTCGTTTCAAGCATGTAAATAACCTTTTGCTTATTTTTCATTTTTAATCCTTTCGTTTGTCTGCTTTTTCTTGTCCAAATATATGTTAGAGACTAACCTGTACAGGCCATATTAGCATGGCTTCGACCCATACTGTTGTCATGTCCCAAACGAAAGAAAACAGAAAAGAGGATGTGTGAATCAAAGGGTGTGCTTCGAGACACACTGATTTGCAGGCCCAGATGAAAGGACATGGAGTGTGAAATGAAGGACGTAACACTGAATACATGCCCAAATCGAAAGAAGGAAAGATTGTGGAAATCGAAAGGCACATCCTCCGATCTAGGATGTCTTTCCTTTCTCTCTTTTAAACTATTTTTGTCTTTATATTTTCCATATATTTACATTTTTCTTGATATTTAATATGGTTGTAATAATTAGGACTTTTATTGCTTTTCAACCCCCATTTTTAAATATGTATACCCCATCCCCAAAACATGTAATACTGTAGGACATTTATTTTCCGCATTTTTATTGCTTTCATAAAATGCTAGTAACTAGGTTGTGTATGGTAAGTTAAAATCAACAAGTAGATAACCCAAATTCAAGACTAAATGCATGCAATCAAACACACCATTCACACACATGCACCTCTAGGATAATCTCACTTGTTGCCTCGGAAAATAGTCATGTCCCTCGAATATGGGCGTTCTAGCAAAGACCCTCGATAAAAGATCGTAGTCCTTCGATGTCCCTCGATGTTGCCTTCGGTAAACAATCTAGTCCCTAATGAAATTTCTAAAACGTCTCATAGGTTGCCTTCTATGACTATACAATTGACCCACGTCCGTCCCTTCATATCCAACGATGGGGATTCTTATCAATCAATGGTAAGATAGAAACATCTAAAGGAGGAGGAAAAGAACAAAGACCTTTCGAGTAGGTATGACGCTCGTAGTTGCTTTCCTGCTCACAACTAAAAAACCATTTTCACACCAACACTTTCAATTGAAATATTTTCAAAAGTCAAAACACTTTGTACGCATTCTTATAGAGACGAGAATCATTACAAAGGCACTTTTCAAAATCACTTTCAAAAACATCTTCCACAACAAACATCTCTTTGAACTATTTTCAAAACCAACACTTTATGCGCATTCTTATAGAGACGAGAATCATTACAAAGACGTCTTAAAAATATTTTCAAACCCACACCACAAGCACATTTTCAAACAAAGCAAGTGATCTAGCAAGAAACTAAGAGCCCGTAGATAACTATGGATGAAAAGGGTGCTAATACCTTCCCTTTTCATAACCTACCCCCCGAACTCAAGAAAACATCTCTAAAGGTCTTTCCCGTTCTTTTCACCCTTTCCTTTGTTGGATAAAATAAAAGTAGGTGGAGACTCTTGTTATCCACCAACAATTGCGATCAAACGCAAAATACCCAAGTCAGTTCTCCCACCAACTTACAGAAATGGCGACTCTGCTGAGGACTACTTAAAAGTGGGGTTACCTTAGAGCTAGATCATATTTACTTGCTTTCCTTGTTTAACTTGCTTGCTTTAAATTATGGTTCCTTGTTTGGGTTTGTTTTGATCCTCCACCCGGATCTGGGGTACCCTTTAGGTAAGTAGCAATAGATTGTGGAAACTATGCGGGGTATACTGACATGGTTGAAGCAATGGCTACGTTAGTGTAACACATTTGTTGGTACTGGTAGCCCTTGAGTAGTCAAGGAGAATAAGGGGCCGATGTATGGTGTCATGAAGCACTAACTGAACTTAGAACCTTTAATTGAACAACTTGGCCATTAGGAAGTAGTGAGATAGTCGGCTTTAATGCAGTCTGAAGTTGGTTGATACTCGATGCTACACTCATTGAGATCTAACTTTTGGGATATTTCGGTCGATAATAAAGAGGCTTGCGCTGAAACAATGCCCAATGAAGAAAGATCAATGATATTGAGTGTTAGAACAATGTTTGAATCTAGTACCCTATATTTAAGTTTTGATGATAACAAAGTGAAAAGATATAGTATTTAAATGTTTCATGATTGAATTATATGCTGCCTAAAATTACTATGCTCTGACGTGCAGATATGCTGATTAAAATAAGCAAGATCACTTATTCAGCATCAGAATATGATTTCATGCACCAGCATCAGAAGTTGCTGATTCAGAACGTGAAGATCAGATGATCAACGCTTGTACATGCTGAAGCTTGATGAACAGAACTGCGCGTAAAACACTCTGATACAGAAACACATTAGTTCATCAGCAGCGAAGCAGAATCAGAATGAGCCAAGCCAGAACGTGCATTGAAGAAGCAACGGTACTGTGCATTGAACGCTAATAAATTCCAACGGCCTCATTCCAGACAAGATCTGCTCAAAAAGGAAAGCTTGTTAATAGCATTGAATCAAGAATATTTGCTTCAACGTTCATCTTCTCAAGTGCTATATAAACAAGGCTTCGAAGATTATCATGGCTAATGCTCTCCAATTCTCTACACGCACAAAGCTGAACAATAATCTTCATCTACCAGTTTTGCTAAACCAACAAACTCTGATACTCCATTAGCGTTTAGCAACCTAGTATTCTAAGCTTCATTTGTGTAAACATCACAGTTGTGATATAGTTTTGTAGAAAACATTCACACACATTTGTTTTATACCTTTGTAAGAAAGTGTTGCCTTGACAAACCGGATTGTGGTTTGAATCAAGAAGGCTTTAGCAGTTGTTAAAGCAGATTTGTATTCAGTTGAATATAGTGAATTAAGACCTCGTTGGAGAGAGGCGAAATCACCTTGACGGGTGGACTGGAGTAGTTTGAGATCAAACGAACCAGGATAAAAATACCTTGTCATTTGCTTTAAGATTTCAGTTTTACAATTCAACCCCCCCTTCTTGTGTTTTTCACCCCTTCAATTGGCATCAGAGCGCCTGGTTCTGAGCTAAAACACTTAACCGTGTCAGTACAAGATCCAGCGTCAGAAAAACACAATGGCAGGAAACAA